>JAOXNR010000030.1:19962488-19978435 GCA_028571225.1 Parsonsia alboflavescens
ACTCCATAGGTTTGAGTTTTTTTGTTGGTTTGGAGGACAAACAATATTATGGAAAATGTTTAGCACAACCGCTTTTAACGGTAAATTTCCCAGCGACCGTTGTACCTTACCTTCATGGTCACAGTTCTTCGCGCGCGTTTCTTTCCACAAGTATGACCTTTCTCTCTCATCTTCTTGCTCCCAACCTCTTATTAGCAAATACAAGATTTGATTTTCAGATGATTTCTGTATGTTAATATTCTCAGTGCCTCTCGGTGATCCAATCTAATGTGGTTGGAATCCTGTTTGTTCTTGTTGGATGATTCTCTGGAATTTACAAATTCATATGTATGATAAAATTCTCAGAAGAAAATTTTGCCCAGGAAATCATTCCTTTTCTGTTTAAATTTTGGCGATTTAGGGTAAGATTTCATCTTTATAGCTAAATCATCTCTTTAGAAACTCCAAAATAACTCATTTAATTGCTAAGGAATGTTGATTTCAACCTTCCCTGATCTCTGCAACTTAGGTGATTATTCCATTTATTTATTTTTATTGATATCCTTTTAACATGAATTCTGTTTGCTGAATATGGAAATCGCGATATGTTTTGATCCCAATTTCTCTCCAGGATGTGTTTGGTTTTTATGCATACTTCTTTTCCAGGCATATAACCATCTGCTTGTGCAGAAAAAGGAAATATAGCATTTATTTTGGGATAAAATGATGTTCTGAATTGATTTTTTGTGTTGTCATATGTAACTGTGTTAGAATTTAGTAAATCACAGAGGCAGTGTGTCTACCTGATTAGATCTATTTCTGTGAATAAAATGTGTCTTTTCATCAGTTATGCATCTGCCCTCACATCATATAAATTCGTTGCAATTTGCAGCTGATTCCATTCCTGCGCTGTGCAATACTTTCTGCACCAGTCAAGGAAACTTCATTTGGGGGCCGATACATTTTGATTGAATGCATCCTTGTTCTCTATGTAATTAGTTTTTCGGCATGTTTGGTCAAATCAAGTCCAAGTTTATAGACAGAAGAAAAGACAAGTTTGTAAGGTAGGACAAAAGAAATGACTTTAGGATGATTGTGTTGTCGTTGGTTTTTTTTTCCTTTTCCCCCTTTATTTGTGTGATCATGTCCAAGAGTTCCTGTCAATTCTTATATACTGCCTAAATATGTGTTCACTGATATTTCTGAGATTAAGTCCCAATCCTGGGTCATTGGCATGTCTAATGGGATCATTTCATCTTGTAGCAGTCTGTTTATGATCAGATAATATTTCTCTTGCTCGAGTCTAGGGATTATGCAGTCTCCTTTTCCTTCAGTATTGGCAGAGTCTTCTGATTTGATATATGAAGTCCCCTATGTATGTGCTACCATTGGTTACTTCACAAAAAACTAATTTTTCTCACTTCTTTGTGTTGAAGGTTGAAAGATTTGGAGTCTTTTTCATTTAAATCTGATATGTCTGGAGTAAGAGGTGCCTTTGGTGTGGAGGGCCTAGCCCCTGCTGGTCGTCCCAAAAATACTCCATCACATTCACTTAAAATTGGGGTGAAAAAAGGATCTGAAGGTATCATGACTTTTGGACGATCACTAAGAACTGGAGTTACTCGTGCAGTGTTCCCGGAAGATCTAAGTGTCTCTAACAAAAAAATATTTGATCCTCAAGACAAAACACTCATGTTTTGGAATAGACTTCTGGTCATTTCATGCATCCTTGCTGTTTCTGTGGACCCTTTGTTTCTTTATCTTCCTGTTTTCCAGACTGATGGGATGTGCCTTCATATTGATGAAAGTCTAGCATATACAACAACCACCCTGCGGACAATAATTGACCTCTTCTACCTTATCCGCATTTTTCTCCAGTTCCGGACAGCTTATATTGCACCATCATCTAGAGTCTTCGGGAGAGGTGAACTTGTGATAGATCCTAAAAAGATAGCAAACAGATACATTCATCGATATTTCATTGTGGATTTTTGTTCTGTGGTGCCTTTCCCACAGGTTCAAATCATGCTCTTACATATGGATGATAAAATCTCTGTGTCTGCATATTTTGTCCATGCACAATATTAAGGATTCTCAATACATGATTAAACAATTGATATTAAACAATTCATGTAGTTCGATATATAGGTTTCAGTTTCTACACTAGATACTTCTGTTTTGCTTCTTGTTATCCTGTTTAATGATTTCTGCATATCAAGAGGGAAGGCTTGAAAACCGGTTCCTGTATTAGCACAAGTTTATTCAATCTTTCTGAGATATAGGTTAAGTTGGAATCTAATATTGAACCCATAGTAGTGTTGCAGGATCACAAAAAAATCATCCTTTTTCCCTCTTACTGAAAATAGAGCCAACTAACATTTCACTTCCTCATTTTTCGTTTCTGCAGTTTGCAAGCACTATCTGATCTTTTCCCTACTCTCTGAATATGGATAATGGTTTGTTTATTTCTTTTGATTCTTGTTTTCTGTAGATTGCTGTCTGGAAATTTCTTCACAGAGAGCATGGTTCTGATGTCTTGCATACAAAAAGAGAATTGGTGATTATTGTATTTCTTCAATATGTTCCTAGATTTTTGCGGTTTCTACCACTAATATCTGACCTGAAAAAAACTGCTGGGGTCTTTGCGGAAACTGCTTGGGCAGGTGCTGCATACTATTTGTTATGGTTCGTGCTTGCCAGCCATGTAAGTAGCTGTACAGATGTCAATGGTCAGAATTAGTGTTCATCATTGAATTTTAATAAGGAAAATTACTTTCATCCACTTGAACTTTGTTCTGTCTTAGTTGGCTAAGAGTGTGGGATATCTGAAACAAAAATCTATAGTTTCACTGGGATGGTCAATGACACAAAAAAGTTACTGTACCATTGCCACCCATGGGAAAAAAATAATGACACACCTTTACTAGTTCAAGTAGCTTTAGTTTTCAGTGAGTGTCTTAGTTTCTCAAGAAAGCCCTATGAGCCACCTGTTAACTTCAGAGTTTTGATAAGAATACTAAACTATTTTACTACTCGTTACAACAGATAGCTGGAGCCTTTTGGTATCTTTTAGCTGTGGAACGGAGGGATGATTGTTGGGACAAAGCTTGTAAAGAATATGACAAATGTAATTCTAGTTTTCTGTATTGTGCACGCGAGGATATTGCAGATTCAACTGATTGGAAAAACATCAGTAAAACTGTTCTGGAAGAAAAATGCCTTGCTGATAATGAAGCAAGTCCATTTAATTATGGAATATATGCACAAGCCTTAACTTCAAGGATTGTTGAATCTGAGAATTTTGTCTCCAAATTCTTTTACTGCTTATGGTGGGGTCTGCAGAACTTGAGGTATTCTACTGTTTTATTTACTTTTTATGATATCTTTTATGGCATTATTCTGTTACTGAAAATGTCTTTCTTTTCATCTCTTCCCCTTCCCAGCACCTCAGTTTCACTCTTATTTTGTTCATTTGCTACAGTACACTTGGCCAGGGGCTTATGACCAGTACTTATCCAGGAGAGGTTCTTTTTTCAATAACGTTGGCTATATTTGGTCTCATCCTCTTTGCTCTTCTCATTGGTAACATGCAGGTAAGTCTTCCAATTCTGGTTTAAAGGCTTCAAAAGGAGCACTCACCATCTCATTGTGACATGTGAATGTAGTCTATTAGTTCAGTGTCAAAAGGGTTTGCTAATATTTCAGAGTTGTTTGTTACATAATTTCACAGATGAGAGTGAAAATCTTGTTACC
Source organism: Parsonsia alboflavescens (assembly GCA_028571225.1). NCBI lineage: Eukaryota > Viridiplantae > Streptophyta > Magnoliopsida > Gentianales > Apocynaceae > Parsonsia > Parsonsia alboflavescens. Next base: position 19,966,221 of record JAOXNR010000030.1, read on the forward strand.
TAATCTTGAGGGGTAGTAATAATCACTCTTCATCATTGTGGGAGGAAGTGCTTTATGCCATCAATGGCACAAAATATTTTCTTTAATTCTTTTATCCAAAAAGGGAAGAAGAATTTTCTACACAGTTCTGTGTTTTTGCAACAGACATATCTTCAATCGAATACAGTTCGTCTTGAAGAGATGAGAATTAAAAGACGGGATTCTGAGCAATGGATGCATCATAGAGTTCTTCCTCCAGAACTCCGGGAACGAGTTCGGCGCTATGATCAGTACAAGTGGATGGAAACTAGAGGGGTTGATGAGGAAAGCTTGGTTCAGAGTCTGCCAAAAGACCTGAGGAGGGATATAAAGAGACATCTTTGTTTGAATTTGGTTAGAAGAGTAAGTATTTTGCTCTGTTTTTTCTTTCAGTGACTCTTATGAACAAGAATTTCCTATAAGTTATCAATGCAAGGACATAGAATAATAGATCATAACATTACTCTATGTTCTAGTAAATTTTGTACCATTTTCACTCTCACTGGCTTCATATATGTGTTGATTAAAGATAGTTCTTTCTGTTGCTAAAAATTTGTATGCCGGAGCTTCCAGGTTCCTCTATTCGCAAATATGGATGATAGATTGCTTGATGCCATTTGTGAGCGACTTAAACCAAGTTTATACACGGAAAATACTTTCGTACTCCGTGAAGGGGATCCAGTTGATGAGGTTCTGTTTATCATCCGTGGTCGCCTGGAAAGTGTGACCACAGATGGTGGAAGAAGTGGGTTTTTCAACAGAGGGTTCTTGAAAGAAGGTGACTTCTGTGGAGAGGAGCTCCTGACTTGGGCACTGGATCCCAAATCCGGTTCTAACTTACCCCCATCTACGAGAACTGTGAAGGCTTTGACAGAAGTGGAAGCATTTGCTCTAATCGCTGATGAAGTGAAATATATTTCAAGTCAGTTCAGGAGAATCCACAGTCGACAGGTTCAGCATACTTTCCGTTTCTACTCACAGCAATGGAGGACTTGGGCTGCAAGCTTTATCCAGGCTGCATGGCGCCGTTACTCAAGGAGAAAGTATGCAGAAATTCGTCGTCTCGAAGACGAAGGCCCCGAGGAAGACATGGAAAGTGAGGTGGTCACTGCCACCTCTTCTAGATTTGGTGCAACCATGTTGGCCTCAAGGTTTGCTGCGAATGCTTTACGTGGACTTCACAGGAACCGTAGCACCAACTCTAGACCAGTAATTTTGCCTACAAAGCCTCGTGAACCAGACTTTTCTGCTGATGGAGAAGAAGATTGAGGGAGTTCGCCACACTTACTGTTGAGCGTACATCTCTTCTTGTAAATTGAAAACTCTGTTCAATGAGATTAGCCATAGGAAACATAATCTATTCTTTTTTGTATTTTTATTTACTGTATTGTAGCCAAAAAGAGTCGAGGGAAGATGGGATTATACTTGAGTTTTGGGTCTGTATTTTAGAGTCATGTTTTGTTGTCTAGCACCCTTCAGAATCCTACTTTAGGAAGTTTCAGTTCCATAATTGAGAAGATTTTGTACTTGTGGCGCTGAATTTCCAAATAATTCCAATACAAAACATTTGTTGATCAAGATTACTTGAATATTCGCAAGCAAGGAAGCATTGGGACTAAAAACACAATCGGTGTGCACACAAGATCTTTTGCTTTAAATGTTCAATGTACAATTTGAATCATTCTCTTCCCCTTTCAATTGGGCTCTATACCCTTTGGGTTCTTCTTCGGTTTCTGTTGCTTCTGTTCAATCACGCCATGCCGAAGATAATTCAAGATCAACATTTTCCTCCCACCACGTGGCACTCTACAACACATCTATTCTGATGAGAATTGTGCAGTTCAAGTGTTGTAAAAGGGGAAGAGAGATGAAGTTCTAATTAGAGGAATCTACTGGTTAAAAAAAGAACCTTATAGCCTCTTCGAAGAAATTCGAGTGAACTTCCTTTTTCCTCCTGCAGGCCCAGGACCCTCAACAGTTCTTCTTTGGTCTGGCAAGCCACACAAACCATGAGTTTTTGCAATCATTCATAATGTTTATCATTTTTAAGGACAGCTGAGGTGAAGAACTATTACTTCACCGAGGGTGAAGCGAGTTCTGCTCTCGGCAACACATGCAAAGGAACCATCTGTCTGTTTCAACATCACTTGCCAAGGCCCTGTTAAAGAAAGGTGTGAGGAGATTAGCAATGCTGTTTTACCTATCAGGTTAATAGGAAATTGTATTTCTGGGAAAGCACGATTAGATACGGATTTGTCTTTATTCAGCAATGGTGGAACTGATCACCCACAAAGAGAAAAATTTGATATTAAACTTTACAGAAGGAAATGTAAAAGTACTAAAAGCGGTGTTGCAAATGATATGGGAGTAAGGTAGATGCTTTTACTGAATTGCATTTACTTTAGATTTCAATTGAATAGTCAGGAAAACTTGAGGTTTATCTACCCATACTGTCAATATAAGGGTAATGGTTAACAGCAGTAGAACAAAAATCAGGACGAATAGATGCCACATTTTTACCCTCCAAACACAACAGATTATGACAAAAGAGGTGCAAATAATGTGATAAAATGTATTTATCTCACCAGGGTATTGACGGAAGAGAGCTCCACTATAATTCACAATATATGGTGCCACCGCGATTGTCTTCCAAAAGAAAATGAGATTTTATGAATAGCTAAATGCAGAAAAAATGCTGAAAACTGAACTCACAAGAATTAAATTATACCTTTGAGTAGTCCCTTGTCCGAATGTAGAAAACTGGTATAAATTGAGAAAGAAATCTATAGTGTAAATCCTTGGTTGGAAATCCAAGAAGGCCTAGGTCAGCACTGCAGATTTGTAAAAATACCTAGTTAAAGGAAAGAAGTAGGGGAAAAAAAAGAACATAAAATAATTCTTTAAAATTAGGGTCAACGAATGTACCGCAATGTGTCAAGCTCCAGATTAAAAAGAAGGGCAGGAGTTGAGTTGGCAAATTTTTCCTACATTCAAATGAAATAATTGAATCCTTGATACTCTGAAACTGGAGTACGAGATCAAAATTAGTAACTGAAGCTCTAATTGTGTCAAGTTACAAACCGTATCATTGCACCATGAAATTATCAAATGCACAGAGAGAAAACTCTGATTATGGGAAGAGCGAGGGATATGCAGGCTTACATAAGCATGAAATCAGGACAGCTATTCCATATTTAGTAATTTTAACCTTACTCTCAAAAGTGTATTACCATGTCAAGGTTGTCCACATCCTAAAATTTTCACCAATTGGCAACTAAATCATCAGTGAACTCAATTGAAGCAAGCTTCAAGTACCCCATACATGACCTTGACCGAATCTTTTGGACAGGTAGCTTATGGGGTATAGAACCCTCCAATATAACTTCACCAAGTAGTAGGACATATGAGAATATATCAAGTAGTGTGTGTTAGATGCCTTGGATATTTTAGAGGATTCCAAACCAACCCAAGGGCAGTCTAGAAAATAAAGAATTAACTAACTGGAAAAGAGCGCAGCTATGGAGAAGTGTTCTGAATTTCATATGCTAGCATAAGTGTGATATATAAACTCTGTTCAGCTAATCCATTCATTATCTATTTCACTTCTGGATCAGAAAAAGCTCATGAATACATGCAGATTAGGAGAGGAAGCAAATCACACATAGTTGTCATAAATAAATTTCCATGTTTCCGAAAGGTTTTTTCCTTTGCCCTCCCTACCTGCAATTGGTTTCTACTTGTTCTTATGGTCTTTTTCGTTAGGTTTACAAAATTATCATAGAGAGGGTAATGAAAATTGGAAAAAGCAACTAATCAAACAAATATTGTTCAAATTATAAAACGCGAGGAAGAAAACCAGTGAAGTGAAAGTCATGCATGCTTACTCTTTGAATTCATTTTTCCATTATACACACACACCAAAGAAAGAAGAAAGAGAAAAAAAAAAGAAGGGCGGAAAACCGCAAATACAGCATACCACATACTTCTCTATCAAAGAGAGATCACGTGTGCTGGAATTTATAAACATATAGATTGATGGTGGCTTGTCAGACGTCCAACGATCTGCGTTTTAAAAGAGATAGCATGAATATGAAATAAGAATAATAAATTGGTCAGAACATTTTCTGATTGTGATACATATGTATACTGTTAAGTCTTATGTATATGTCAGATATGCTAGTTTTATATATATAGTCAAATCCCAGAAACAAATGGAACTTTGATTTTTAACAACCTTCATTCTCATCCTCAAAATCAAAATCAAGAGTATTCCGAACAGATCTGAAAAATGAGGTAATGGGACCACCAGGAATATCATCCAATGATCCAACAGTTATATCATCAATCTGAAAGAGCAAGTAAAGGGAAAATTACAATTTTGGATCAACATGGATGCCAAAAACAGTCATGAATACCTTTGAAGAGGATCATCAATCAAACACGGGAGAAATAGGTGTACCAAGTATGTGAAATCCAAAGGAGTGCAGCAAGGAAACATCTTACACAGGATAAATAGTATCATACGCATTCACTTTGAAGAAATTTGATGCTCATTACTTTTACTTTGCAGATGAAATATTTCTAGCTAAGTGAAGTAAACAACCTAGCAAAAGAACACTCTAACCGTGGAAAGTGAGGGAATTTTCTTTTCATTATCCCACCACAATATAGCAGCCAACGATTCAGAGGTCACATAAGAATAATTCAACCTCAATATCAAAGTATTTTCCAGAACTTAATAGAAGTCAGCTTCATTACATCAATAAATGGTTCTCCATAGATCTGTACCCACAGATGGACCACATTAAGTAGGACCAAACTACAGAATGCACAGTTTTCTGAGAACCTAAAATTAGAAGGGAAAGAAAAGGGGAATCAAAATTTTAGTCCTTAGCTACTAACAATTTCTTTCCTTTTTCTGCTTAGTCATTACACAAGTTCTAAATGCATAAATATTCTTCCACTATCCTTTCAAGGTCACAATTTTTTTAATGATAGGGCATTAGAAAGAAATCCATGAGTCATTCTCTTACCGAATCAAGGGCAGCTTTGAAAAGTTCTGTTGCCCTACGTTTCTCTGGCTTATCTGGGAATACCTACAATTAACAAGTTGCAAGAGAGTGATTAGGTATATGTATCCTTGTACACACTAGGAGTTAGACAGGGATCCTCTTAGTTCTTACAATGCAAGCTCTTGTTTCCATCTTCTCTTGAAGTTTCTTCACAACCGCCAATACAAGTTGAATGTTGGCATCACTAAACTCATCTGATGAGCCCTTAACAGAGTTGAGAATTCACGTATCTAGTTAATATATATGTCCAAAGGGAACAGCTTGTGAACTGCAATAATGCGGCAGGAAGAAAAAAGTGCACTGGAACAGAGGTGGTAGTAACCCTAGACAAGTTCAATTGAGCATTAAAAGGAATGAAAGAAAGGCCATGTACGGTTAAGGAGTTACCTTATAAGAAGAAATGTTGCTTGGTAAAGGACTGATGATGCAAACCAGTGAAAAACAAACACAAAGAAGAAATTGGTGTCAGGAAACTGAAAACATTCTTATCAACAAAGACATTGATAATTTGATATAATCATAATATACCGGATGTCAATTACAATTAAAAAAACAAAATGTATGGCCCTGAAACCTAAAGATGCAATTACGAAATGGGAATTGGACCAATATCAACTAGAAACTCTACGAAGAACAACAGGGTGTGGACCAAAGTGCAAAAAATCTCCAATCTTTTCAATTGTTTTATTATTACACCTGATTTATAAGCAAAAGATGGCAGAGAAATTACGGGAATTCAATTTCAAGGCGTTTATTGCCATCGTTAAGGGCATAGAAAAGAGCATTTGCAGCATCAGCTACAAGAACTTCATAGGACCTAGGCTTATAAACTGATACACCCAGTTTAGGTTCCGCCCCACTTGCTGCAGCTGCACTTACTTCTTTCCCGGCGGTACAGTAAACTGGGCTGATTCTTGACCATAGTTTCGGTGAAGAAGATGAGGATGGAAACGGTGGGCTACGGCAGAAGATAGAGAAAGAACGATTAAGAGTGACAGAGGAGGAAAGGAAGAGGGAAGTCGAAGCAAATGAAAATGGTGGAGAGAAGGCCGTCGGCACGGCCATGACAATGGGCGTTGCTGGCGAGATGGGGAGCGGAGGGAAAGATAACGGCCAAGAAAAGGGTGGGGATAACTGATAAGGCAGCAGCAGCAAAGGAATTTTAACGGCCCTACAAAGTAAAATAAATTTTAAAAAAAAGAAAATTATATAAATAAATATAGACTTAAATATTAATTTGATCACTAAACTTTACCTTTTTTTCAATTTAACCACTAAATTTTTAATTGAGTCAATTTAACCATTTTACGTTGGTGGAATGGTCAATTTGACCATTAAACTTTTAATTAGTCAATTTAATCATTTTACTTGGGGGGAAGGGTTAATTTGATCATTGAACTTCTAATTTAAACTCTCTTTTTTGAATTTTTTATTTATTAATTTTACTAAAAGGTGAAATTATGTTTACAATATTTCTATGACTATATTTTATTTGTGTCTTATTTTAACTTTTGTTATAATCTTTTTTTTTTAAAAAAAGTTTGATTTAACTTATTTTTTACTTAAAAATGTTATTTTTTAATAAAATTTTAATTAATTAAAAGTAAAACATTTTTTTCAACCTTAAAAAAATAATAACATTAAATTAGTAAAACTAGGGGAAAAAAAATTACCTTAAAAAATAAAACATTTTTTTCAACCTTAAAAAAAAAAAAAACATTAAGTTGAATCAATTTCAACTTGTAGTAAAATTAAAAAAAAATTCAAAAAAAGCTTAAATTAGATATTTAAGTGGTCAAATTGATCATTCCCCAAAAATAAAATGGTTAAATTGACTTATTAGAAGTTTAGTGATCAAATTGACTATTCTAACGAAGTAAAATGGTTAAATTGACTCAATTAGAATTTCAATGATTAAATTGAAAAAAAGGAATAAGTTTAGTGGTTAAATTGATGCTTATGCCTATAAATATATTACAATAAGTTAGTGTATTTTATAGATGCAATAAATGTAATGTATAAAATATAATTTTAACTAGTAAATAAATCTTACCATCGAAAGTTAAGATGGTTGACGTACATGAGAAAGACATTACATTTATATAGTAACTTATTTAATTTTAAATTGTACATTAATGGGTGACACTGGAGAAATATATTTCATCAAGAACTTATTTAATAACTCCAATACAAAATCCAAAGAAAATAAAGTCTTAATGAATATGTATATATATATATATATATACATACGGAGGACGCCTTAATACGTGCTTCAATCATTACTGTAACGAAATTTTTGTTCCGCTTGATTGGCTGCATAATTGTTAGCTGGAGTAACATATTACTATTTCATGAAATGTATAGTAAGAGAAGATTCCTAGACAAAGAAAATTTAGAAACAAAAGCGATTACTAAAAGGCAAATGATGGCCAAAGGATTTGCACAAGAACCGAGGTGAATTTCCGTACAGTGAGCATTCTATTGAAAGAAAAGTAGGAAATTAAACCAAGAAGGAAGCCAATTTGGTCAAGAAAATACTTGTGAAATAAAGCACACATGGAAATTAACTAAAAAGCCAGCGTTTGGTAGCTAAATAGAATGAAGAATTATTATACAATTCAATCATCAAATTTTAGTTTTTTTTTAAAGCTTTGGTCATTAAAGATTTTTTTTTTTTACCTTTATCATTCGTAAATAATTTACGGTTAGATATTTTGATTTTTTTTATCCAATTCTTAAAAAAAATCATTGAATTTTGAAGTAAACGGTACGCTGGGCAAAATGAGAAGGACATTACCGTCAATATATTAACTATATCTATATTGTATTAAAAGAAAGGTCATCAAGTGTGCTGATTGGAAAAAATTTATAACACTCGAATTAATTTGTATAAATTTTCAATTTTCTTCTATAAAATACCCATTTCAATTTGGGTATATTTGAAAATTTATTCTAACATTTTCTTCAATCATCACGCCCGGTATCTTTGTTGCCTCTAATTTTGTTGCTTCACAGAGCGGACCTATCATAGAGTTGTATGTTGTTGAATCAGGGTGCAAAAGCTTCTTTCATCTTATCTACAATGATTAGAGCTTCCTTCAAGCAGTTTTCACTGGTTAGAATATATATCAAAGAATTGTATACCTTAAGGTCGGGGATGAAACCCCTTTTCTTCATTTCATCAAAGAGTCTGAGTGAGTCAAACAGGTTACCAGCTCTTGAGAAGCAGGAAATCATGTGTGAATAACAAGTCTCATTCGGCAAAATACAACATTTTGACATTTCTCTCCAAACCCTTTTGGCTTCAAATATATCAACACCTATGTTACACCATCCATTCAGAATTATGTTGAAATCCTCTGTTTCAAGAGGAAAGAGCTTTTTGTTAAGGAACATGAATTCTTCAGCCTCTTCAATGCTTCCATGCTTACAAAGAATATTCAGAAATGTGAAGAACGATCTATGATCAGGAGACAGGCTGAAATTCTTCATAATTTGAAATGCTTGTGTAGCTTTTCCAGAAAGATTCGCGGCTGCACATCTATAAACCGGAGGCAAATAACAAAAAGGAATTTGAAATGAGTAGCTATTAAGGGGAAAAAAATCCTTAGTGACAATAAGCTTTTGCCTTCTGGCAATGGAACTAATATTCTGCTTAAGCAAGTACCATTTGCCTCTCAATGTAGATAAGGGATAACAGTTTCATTCTTCCTCCATCCAAATTTGAATATCCCTATTTCCTTTTTCAAACATAAGGAATTGAATATCTCATTTCCTATATTAATTAAAATATTTAGATGAGAAATTAATATTGCCATCCTAAAAATTAACCAAGTCAAACTCTATTTTGCTAAAGTTTGCCTAAGTCAAGATGAGACGTTTAATTTTGGAAAGAATGAAAACTATTTATCGAAAGAGAGCATAGGAGAACAAAAGGCAAGAAATTATGAGATTATGGAACGTATAAAGAAATACCTCAAGAAATTTAAGAACTTCTAGGACTATCTTCACTTTTACATTATGTTTCAGAGTCAGCATTTACTTCCATAAAAAAAAGGGTAAATAAGTTAACCTTCTCGATAAGTTTTGACTGTTAATATGAACTGTGAATGGATATTTGTTAATCAGAGCTCAGGTAAAAGTTTGATAGATATGACAGTTTTTAGCCATTGGTTGTCCACTTCAGTAAGTCAGCAACAATGCCAGACAACAAAAAGAAAATTCCTTTAACTGTGTTGAGAATAACTGCAATCAGAACAAAATGAAATAACATGAGCAACAAGACTAGAGAGCTTACTATTTTCGAATGTTAAAATGCCATTAGTCTTCTTAAAACCAAAAACCACTTTATGATTTTCGTTTCTGTTAAATCCATAAAAGGACAACCAAATCCACTGGATTTTATATTATCTAATGCTAACAAAAGAAAAGGCCATTTAGCACGTCAGTGATTTCCCATTAGCAGGTTTCCTAAGTCTAAAGTACTTTTTTAGAAATTCGAGAAATATTTCCCCTGAAATTGTAAATGATTCATCACAAAACTCTCAAATACAAAAGAAAACATGCACCAAAAGCATGGAAATTATGGAACACTAAGTCACAAAGTATCAAGCTTTTCTTTTTTCTCCATTAGTTTCTATCGCATTTCTAAGAAGAAACAAAAAGAAAAGAGGAGATACAAACGAGAAAGTCATAGTAAAGACCCTGAAATTACCTATCAATCATGATGAGAATAGCTTGTTTAGTATCCAGCGAATTTTGATGCAGGTTATTATTCACGGTCCAAGCAGTACCAAACTTTCCATGGTTACCCAGAACCCATGTTATCAAACACCAAGTCTTTTCAGCAATACAACCCCATCGCTCACCCCATTTGAACACTAAAAATGCCAACTTCCATTCTTCTCTCAAGGCCAGAATTGCAGAAAATATAACATCTCCACTCGGTCTGACACCACTCTTGTCAAGAAAATCCAAGGCCTCATCTCCAGACTCAGAGTTCTTGGCTTTCTTAACTCATTCAATTAATTCACCGAGGCACAGTTGACTATTTTGGTGGCTTCCCACAATATATTTATTGAAGTTAATAATTTAATAAAGTTCATGATTCCGAGACCCTTAGATGTGCAGAAACGTGAGCTTAGTAAAACAGTGTTACAAGGGTTGATATATGTTTGATGAAATGCCTTACTGAAATGATTTGACAGAGAAGGGGATGAAACGGTTTGACTAGAAAGTGAGCTTAGGATTTGGGGCAGGAAGACTAGGGAACGTGATCTGCGGAGTCTTCTCAAAGTGACAGGTCACGCCATTGGTGTTTCAGAAAGATGCCATTGTTGACACAGTGGGTGGAGAAAATACACAGATTTACATGAATTCCAGGTTTTGGCCCTTCAATAGCAGTGGATTCCTCGCACATCAAGGTGCCATGGAAGACCAGGGGGAAGAGGCAACTCTACGATGTAACAGATCAAATGATTTCTGCTGGGGCAGAAAAATTGTGAATAGGGCCCCCCTTTTGGGTTTTGGCTGACTGACTTCAACCCAAATGCTCACACCTCATTCTTTAAAAAAGAAATCCATTTTTCCTTTTTGCTTTGTTTTTTTTAATATATTAAAAGAAAAAAGGGTTCTGTGACGTTTTGTTTAATTTGACGGGTCTGGTTTTAAATGGGACGGTTTCTTATACCATTTAAATCGCACCAAAATCACAGCAGAACTGGGTTCTTCACAAAATCAAAATCAAAATATATATAGAAATAAATTAAAATATAAAGAAGAGCAGGGTAAATGATTATATAAAATATGTTTTTCTCACTTACTCCAAATAATATACAATATTAAAATAAGCATGAAAGAATAGACTAAATTGTTACAAATTTTCCAGAGTCTAAATGAATTCAATAAGCTGTTGGCTCATATAACTCATTAATCATCATAGCAGCACCTTTTGATTCTTCTTTGCTCATCAATTCATTAATCATCTTCTCCATTTTTGATTCACTGAACATCATCTCCATTTCATCCACGCAAATGTTTTCGTCAACATTTTGGTATTCTCCATTTTTGATTGCTTTCAGGGATTCTTGTTCTGATTGCCCACCTTGAGCTTGCAACAATTGATACCAATGTTCTTGTAATAATGCATCTTCATCTTCTACTTCTTGATCAAAGGGAACAATGACAGATTGCCCAGAACAAGACTCTTGTAATTCTGCACTTCCAGTTCTTGAGCAAAGGGAACAATCACAGAGCACTTGTTTTGATCATTGGAAACAGAGTCTGCGGTAGACAAAGAAAACATATCTTGATCTTGCCATGAAGACTCAGGGCCACATTCTTGTAGCAGCTGGTTTCTTGCTTTCTTGACTTTCTTCTTAATCTTGCAGATTACATAATCCTTGAATCTTGAATTCTTGAGGGCTTCATCATCCAAAGAAAACTCAACCATGTTGTATCCCAACAACATCTTCATCTTGTTCATAAACACAAAATTCTTCTTCTCTCCAACTTGGCAACCTCTTGCATCGTAAATGGGCTATCCTCGATTCACACCTTTCCAAGTCCTATTCCCCGACACACTTCGCTCCACTCGCTTTCCATTCTTGCCCACCTTGTTCAATTTAGCGAATACAAACACCACTTTGTCTTGATTATTTCTTTGATCAAACAATACTTCAGGATCAGTCAGCCTATAAAGATCCACTTCCTTTACAAATCCTTCGCCAAGCAACAATAATATTAAATAGTTTTATTCTATTTTTTAAGCTTTTGAAATTTATTTTTATTAGATTTTTTGTAAGTTTCACATATAAACTATATATTTTTGGGGTTTTTTTTTACTAGAAATATAAACTCTATCAATAATACTTTGAGAATTATCTTTTGAAATAATGATTAAAATCGAATTTTAGAGATTTTGAATAATTCGGGAAAAAAATACTCAAAATATACCGGAATAAAACAATAAAACTCTATCAACACTTAATTGTTAGAGCTGTAAATTGATTTATAGGGATAAGAAAAGAAAAAACATGTTACTTTGTACCTTAATCCACATCCAATTTTCTTATAAATTCTAAAGTTCATATTCACCTTAAAAATAATATCATAAGTACTTTTAAA
>JAOXNR010000030.1:19978535-19989339 GCA_028571225.1 Parsonsia alboflavescens
AGGATGCCATCTTATTTGTTAGTTTGTTCAAGACGCTAAAAGCTTGAGAATTTAGTTGTCTACTGTAGGGTATAGTTGCTGTTTTGCTTGCTTATTTAATCTTGTGATTGGTCAAATAACTGCGTGGACTTTTGTTGCTTTCAGTTCCAATTCTATCATCGCAATTTGTCTCGTCAACAAGCAGTAAGCCTGGATTCAGAAGAGAAGGTAATATAATTTCCTGAAGTATTTGGATGCTTTACAAGCAGATGTTTCCTTCTTTGCTTGACCCCTTTGATTATTCAATTTGATTTTCAGAGTGGGAGATTTTTTGTAATACATAAAAAATTTAACTCCTTATATGGATGGTGGCCCTTGTAAAATTTATAGATGCAGAATTGTTCAAAGGAAAAAAAACAGCTTTAGTACGTGATGGCCTTTCCCTCATGGAGGACAATTTTCGCCAGAGGCTTGGCATTCAAAGGAAGAAGTGAACCATACTAATTAAAGTTGTCAGATGGTAGTTATATTGCACATCTCTCCTATTCTAGATGGTAGTTATATTCAACGGGATGTGCTGTGGAAATTTTTTTTTGGGATGATGAAATATCAGCGAATGACTATAATTTGGAAGCAACCTGCATCTTACGGGAGCTGAATGCCAACATTGAAAAGATTTGCAATGCAATTTGCATTTTGATAGCCAATGTGAAGAAGTTGATTTACTGCCTTTGTGTCGTTGTAATTGCATCTTTATTTGGAACAATCAAGCTCGAATGTTTGCTCCCATTGAAAGACATCAGTACTTCCTTATAGCCAATCCTAATTCGTATTACTACTGCAAGATACATATGCTTTTTCACTGATGCTAAACAGAATATAAGAGTAGCCAGAAACCTTGAACATATGATGGAATTCTTTCTCCTATAATGCACAGCTCCCTGTAACTTATTTTGCTGCATCTTCTGTGCACTTTGATTGTCTCATACTACATTTCCAAGAAGCAACAGACTTGGTATCTACATGATTACCTCAAATTCACAGCAAATAAAAATACTTAATAACTAAATTTACTGATATCATGAAAGAAAGAAGATGATATTTCAAGTAAATTTCCTGAATCAAAGAGATTATTTACCAGACTTTTGGAAGAAAAAAGATGTCTATATTTAGAAAGTTGACATTTAGGGGACCTCAAAAATAAAATGAAGCAGGAAATAAGAAGCTCATGAGAAATGAAGAAAAATCTCTACTATGTGCCCTATTACAGCTTCAGAGGAAAAAAAATACATCAAGAAGTGGAAGGGATCTTTTCATGCAAACTTGGTCATGTACTTTTTGCAAGCACTACGGGCAGCCTCAAGTGCCTCACTTGAGACATTCTCCTTCTCCAAGCTGACCAGTGCACACAGAATGGGAATTCATCAACTCCCTTCTTCTTCATCAGGAAACCACAAAAGGAGTAGCAATTTGAGTCCCGGGTGTCCATAACTCAAGATGTTGCAGAACATGGTAAAAGTTATTTTGCAAGAAACATTAGTGAATTACTATCCTATGATTTAAACTAAACTCCCAACTTTCCCAGCCATAATGAAAGCACAAAGGAGATCAAAGATAAAACAAGATATCACATTTAAAAAAGATGCATTATGAGAAATGTAAAGGCAACAGTCTAGACCTCTGTTGGCAGCCAATTCCAAACACATGTCAAAGGAAGTCTTTCGGAGGTTCACTCCTGCCTTGACAAACCTTTTAGCATATTTCAAGAGTAAATCCCAACGGTCTGTCTTATTACATATTCCTCACATGAAATTCAATCAAATCAGTTAAAGTTCATAAGAAAAGCAACATATTAATATTTAAAAGAAGAAAAAAATTAAAATTGAGATCCTTAGTCAAATAATTTGTGGCATTCAGTATAGTATAAATTATGTACCTAAAAATATAACCTACAGTGCCAGGTTGCATTATAAGATTATTGTTCTTCACCTGTTCCATTATGTCAGCCATTAATTTAGCATCCTTCTGCTACTCCCCATATAACTGCAGTGATAGAACACCAACAACATTTAGATAAAGAACATGTACCACACAAAGACCCCGGAAAGTCTCCTATTACCAATAACTGATGGGCTGACCCCATATTAGGAGTTAATCCATACAAATTATGGTTCCACAGTGTCTTCTTACCTGAATATTCAAAAAATGAGATTAAGCATCATAATTGCAAACAAAGAGAACACGAAAAAAAAACCTTGATTACATCTTTGCAACAGCTGATTTTAGTAAATGCCTACAACAACTTTATACAAGGTTCAACTGAAAGGAGAGTACACGAAAATTTTGCAGAGAGGATTTTGAATTCGAGCAAGATGAATTACACTCACATACACAATAGATAACAAATAAGAAGTCTAGATCGAAGCTACAAGAGTTCATGAATGATAATTTTGCAGATGCTTATGATAACCATGTCGCAGGTTAAACCCATTTTCAAAAGAAGACAAAAACCCTGTAAAAGAAAACAAAAACCCGGTAAAAACCAACAAGAAAATTTCATAAAAATCTGAATTTAAGTTTGCAGCACCAGTCGTCAAGGGTTCCTCTTTGCCCTACGATTGAACAGCCCACCTCCACAATCCCCGAAGGTTTGTCTTGCAAGGCCCACACCTACACTAACTAAAGCATCGTTCCAAACTTAAATCGGTCAAACACTGCAGTTGGTGTCTGGAATCCCAGGGCTGGGTTTGTCTCCGATCTAGGTCGCGATTCTAGAAAGCACCAATCTTCTCAACTGATTGTCGGGAATCCCAGGGCTCTGTTTGTTCCATTTCTAAACTCGAGGAAGTAGATTCACCTCCGGCAGCGGTTGGTCTCGGAACCAATAAGTTTACATTCACTTCCGATTCTATGCACTTCAAACCCTAGAATGCAAGAAAACTTCAACCTCGAACCTAGGAAAAGTCGTGTCAAATTCTGTAACTTCTGGGCTAGACCGCAAGTCAAGGGAAACTCTTTTTCCGGTCTGCTGTCCGGAAATCTTCCCACAACACTGAAGTTTGAAATGGTTTTGAGGTTTTCTGCTGAAATCGCCATTTCTTCTGGTTTTGGGGAGCTCTGCTCATTTTTGGGTCTGAATGAAAAACGACACCGTTTTGAGGAGCCTCAATTTTCAGCAAAACGATGCCGTTTTGCTTTAGTAGTTTTGATGACTTTTTTCCTTCCGTTACTAAGTTGACGGGAGTGCGCCATACGGCACGCTCCGGAGCGCTCACCAGTAGTTCTCTATATATATATATATATATATATTTATATTTATTTATATACACCCTAAATTTTAGGGTAGGGTCTTACCGTAAAATTTATATTATTTTTGGTAATTAAATTAAAGAAGGGGAAATCAACAAAAACATTCAATCTCAAAACCTATTGTTAGCAAATAAAATGCTTTTAGAAAATTAAAATTAATTAAATATATCTTTATAAAGATGCACATATAAATTATATATCTTTTATAAAGATTTCAATGATTGAATTTTTTTTAAAAAAAATTCTCTATCGAAATTTATATTTATATTTTTATTAATCAAAATTAAATAATTTAATATTTATATATATATATTTGTTTTAGATTTGGTTTAATAAATGAGTACTAATTCCATAACTCATGTTTTTCTTAACAGTTTCTTAATAGATGTAAATAAATGATTGGAATCTTTAGATAATAGATTTCAAGCTAATCTTAAACATTTGTCACTCATGACTATTACTAGAATAAGAATTCGTGCATCACCCAATTATTAGTAATTGTCTTAATATAATAAATAAATAAATAATTGAAAAAAGTAATATAATAACATGTCGCGTCACTCATAACAATTAATGTATTTTTGCCAAATTCAAAAAGAAAAAACACTTATGGGATAATTTTTTGGCATTTATAAAAAATATTTTTTAAAAAAAACAATGTTTTTTTATTTCTATATATTTAACATACTGATAATAATATTTTAAATTTAATAAATAACATTTTTTTATTGAATTCATTAATTGATAGTGAATATAAATCATTAAATTAATGAGGTAGTAAGTGAGATTTTATGTCATAAAGCCATTAGTTTTTAGAAATGAGACATTAAATTGATGATCACCTAAAATGAAAATAAGATTATTCAAATGCATATAAAGTGAATAGTAAAGTGCTAATTAAATTAAAATCAAAATATAATTGGAAAAAAAAACTTAACCTCTCAACAATCACCTCTCTCTCTCTCTATATATATATATAAGGAATATTTTAGTCAAAAAAGAAATATTAATTAATAAAACAATCATAATTTGATTTATTAAGCATTAAATAAGAGGGAGTATTTGATGCTGGATCTTGTCCTAGTGGCAAGCATGTTGGTATCAATTGACTGAGGTTTCGGTTCGAGTCCTTTTAACCTGGCCTCAATTACAATAAGGACTTTTTAACCCATTACTTAAGGGTCAAGGATCTACGAGGGTTTAAAAAGGATCGAGCTGAGCCAATCCTTTGGACCAAAGATATGAAAAATGTTATTTTATTTTATAATTTAAAAAAGTACATACTTCCTATTACTATTATACTATTATTGTTCGTAGTAATATTTTTTTTCTTGTTGAAACTCAAACTCTTTGTTTAGTTTTTTTTTTTGACCGTAATGAGTTATAAATCCAAAATTGAGTTTTTCATTTTTATATTTGATTTGTATTTAATAATTTTCTACATTTTTCTCTAATTTTTTTTCACTTTATTTACTATTTTTTTAAAATAGTGTGAAAATTAAAAAGTTTTATTTTAAAAATTTTTTGAAGTAAAAAAAATTCAGTATATGTATAAGGATTGATCCATCCCAATCTTTAAACCTTTTAAAATTGAATTAGATTAAAATTTTGATAACCTTTCGAAAAATAAGATTGATTTATTTGACCTTTTGAATTTTCTTTCGCTTGCGTTGGAGTTTTGCAACCCCAATTGACAGCTTTATTGTTATCTCGAAGAAAGTGGATTTCTGATGGGCTTCCTCTAAAGATCAAACAAAAAAATATGTCACGAATTAAAGAAAAGCTAAAGTTCTTGTGAAAAGATCAAAAGAATGCTGAAAAAGATTCCATGGCATCAGTGCATGGGAATGGGTTTTGCTTTTCAGTGCCTCTTAGATTCCACGTGTAGAGCACATACCCAAACCTGCATGCGGATCCTGGACAGGTTCTTTGACTCCTCCTGATTTCTCAATCTGGGATCCACCAGAGAAGTCATGTGTCTTTCGGCTTTGCCCATAAAGCACCTACACGGACAAGAAGAAGGCAGAATTTCCCTATTCCCAGGAACATCATTGAATCCCTCCTTGCAATCCCGTGATTTGGTTATGTTATAGTATACGTTGATCGGTTGAAGACTTCAAGTCCATGCAAAATCCTATTTGGCTCCAAAACCCTCTGCAAAACCCTTGCTGCCAGTGGGGGTATTACTCAGTACACTGCTCTTATGGAATTTATGAATCACATTTGCCCCGATTCTCCTTATGTAAGTAAATTCCTCTTCTTTCTTGAACAGGGAAACTAATTTTTGTTTCCTTCCCCTGACCTAACCCCCTTGGTGGAGGAAAATAAATGATTCTTTCATGTGGAGAGAAAACCCGAGGTTCTGGACAGCGGGGCGGGGCAGAGGGAAAATGGTGAAGTTTCTTGGGTTTACAGCACATAGGAAGTAAAATCTTTCTTGTATTTTATTTCTCTCCCCCTTGCAATTTTCTGTCAAATAACTCAGAAATGAAACAGGAAAAGTGGGATTTTTCCGGAATTCTTAAGAAAGGCAACTTATTTATGATGTACGCAAATATTCATATATACAGTGTGCTTATGGTTGGAGGTGTACAATAAGTGCAGATTTTGATGCTGTAAAGCTAAAGATATTTCTTTTGGAATGTATGCCACATGGAGGATATTATATAACGTTCTCTGCGATTTGTGGATCAATCATCAATGAACACAATCAATTTTCCTTTCCCTTAATATATTTCTGTCAACCAAACAGTAAATTGCAAACATTATTTTGCCGCCGTATTAAGTTTACAATATCTTTGTTCCATTTGATATTATTTGTTTTCCTGCTGATTCTAAATCAAATATCCTGTTATTCTTGGTCAGGTATGGGATGGAGATGGACCCTCTAAATGCTTTAGCAATATATATCCTGTAAATTAAATTATGAGCATGTGTTGCTAGCTATTCATTGAAAAATGTTATTGGCTTTTGTTTTCATCAAAATATATCATTTGTCTTTCCTTAGCAGTAGTCACGTTGCTGGGTTTTGCGGGAAATTTGGTGTCGTTCGTTATTATCACTTTGATCGGAGTTACCAGAATAAGCGGCAGGGAAAGTAGAAGGGTAAGTATTCCATATGCTTCTTTTCAACGTATATATTTTCTCTGGAATGGAGTAAAGGTAACTATGTTGTCAAATTGACATTACACTTAAACTGCCACAATATTATAAGTACAATATTGTACACACGATATAGCTCTTCAAATTATTGCTCCATTATTTATATATTCAATCATGTGCAGAATTCTAGTTTATATATATGTCTGGGTGGTTGTTTTGGGATGCTCAAAAGTTCCCTAGGATTTTAGAAATGTCAAGCTTGAACTTCAATAATACTTCTCAAAATGTTCAGGATATCATTTGTTTTGTTGACAGGATCCTTTCTTACTTCTTTTAATTTCTTTGTGCATTCTGAATCACAGAAATTTTTTGTATCACTTACTTTCATTTTTCTTCCTAGATGATATATGTAGTTAACACTTCTATAGATCCTGGATCGAATAACCAAGATATCAATTTGTCATGGATTTTCAAAATCTCCAGTTAATACAGTTATCAAGGATATTGCTTTCCATGCACTTTGTTCATTTTCTGTGCATTTATTGTCTACTTGAACAGATGCACCTTTCAGCAAAGGTTCTATTGTTCATTATACCTACTCTTGGAGCATGCATAACATTCTTTGACATGGTTGTGCTTCTGAGGAAACTCCTGGATGGTTACCCTGTTGCATTTCATGAATGGTTGTTTTCTGGATCCCTGTTTGGGGTCTGGGTAAGTTTTTTGTTTTGTCAAGTTACTTGGCATTGGCTACTTACAGCTTTCTGTTTATATTCTAAAATTTTACCTTTTTCTCTTATTGTGCAACAAATTTAGGTTACAGTGTTACTTGTTTCCATGTGTGACTACTGGTTTGTTGTTTTCTGCAACCGAACCTTGTGTCTTTGGTGGATCATAAAACCATTTCTCTGGATTCCACATCTGCAAGTAGTTTTCTCTTTGCAAGAGGTACGGATCATTCCTTCACTGTACCAGAAACATAGTATGTAATATAAGATGATATTTTAGCTATAATTTCCTTGCAAATTGAAGACATGGAAAAATGTTTAGTTAAAGAACTATAAGTTGAGCATATAAAGTTGAGAGTACTTTGTGCAATATTGAATAATAGTTTTCTAAAGCTCTTTCCTCGAATTGTACATATTGAATGTTATTCTGATTCCAATCGAGCGTTATTCCATGTATGTTATTCAAGAAACCTACCTGTATTCATTTTTTTTGGAATCATTGTCTCACCTGTTTTATGTTTCACAGGCCTTGCTGTGCCTTGAGCAGAGCTTTCTTGCTTTACTAGATATTATCTTCGGTATCTTGATTAATGTCATAACAGTAAAGTGGGCATCTGATAGAAGCAGGTAATCTCATATACTTGTGAAATATATAGATTAAAATAGAACAGAAAGATTTCTATGTTGTTCCAATGGCTTAAATGTTTTCGCTGCATTTGGAGATTGAGTTCTTAACTATGTGTATCTTTTTTCTGTTCTGAAATTTGAGTTTTTAACCTCCATATTCAATAACCCTTTAAAGGAGTGATGCCAAACTGTTGTGTATTTTGCATGAGTGGACGTTTCATTACTTTCCAGTTTCATCTTATTCCACAACTTAAACTATTTACAGAAACCTATTTAAGTTGTTGAGCTTCCTTTATTCTTAGTAAAAAGATGGTTATATTCTTCGTTTTCTGGATATTTTGTCTTCTTTAACTTACTAAATCTTATGTTATTTCTTGAACTTTGTACTGTCATCGAATGTATACTTGGAAAAGATGTGATTCAATAGAAGGGCCACTTCTTCCTTGCGAAATGGATGCCAAAGATCGGTGTAGAACATTGGTATGTGTGTATTGTATGACCATATATTCTTTCTTGCTAATACTTCTTTATTCAGTTTCCTCTCTACTTAGTGAATGTATATACAGAGTTTATCATGGAATCTTTTATCTACCAAGTAACAGAGTCAAATAAAATTACATTTTTAAGCTATGTATTATTCTCCTCCTCCATGCTAAGACGATCCTTTGCCATAGTGTACTCAAATTTCTCTAGCACTTCTTTAACTGAAGTCATTAACATTTTAAAAGGAAGCACTTTATTTCATCATCCTAAACTTAATGAATTGGTTACAATGAATTTGGGTAATTAGCTCTTTCCTTCTAAACTTTCGAGTTTATTAAGTTATGTAATGGTTTGATGTTGTAAAATTCTTACAGGGTTTTGCGAATAATGTTTGGCTCCAAATGACTTTCAAATCTATTGGTCCTGTAATGGAAAATGGTGTAAAGAGGCAGCTTGACTTTAATGATTTGCTTCAGCTACCTGAAGATATGGAATCTTCCCACTGTTATAATTTATTGCACCACTGTTGGGAAGCTGAACAGAGAAACAACTCATCTAAACCTTCTTTGCTCAAAGCAATTTGTTCTGCATATGGATGGCCATACTTTTGTATAGGTCTTTTAAAGGTATTTTACTACTCATTAAGCGCTTGGTCCTCATATTTCTACCAGAGTTTTATATTTTATAGTTTCACTCTGTAATGGAACAGATTTTAGATAGAATATTTTTGATAATCCATAGAAGATGCTGGTTGTAAAATTTGTCATAAATGATTCTTTGCTTTTTTTCCCCATATTTGGTGAGAGGATTGTGTGGTGGAAATGTTCTATTCTTCTAGTTGAAATTAGTTACAAAACAAAATTTAAAAAATTATTTTAATTTGACATGCAAATTTTTAAGCGGGAGTTTTCTCATTTTCCTGCTCATGCTCAAGTGATCTCATTTCATCTTTCATGATTCTTTTCTTGCATAAGTTACTGCTTGCTAAAATTGACACTCAAAACTATAAATGCCTAACCCTTTTTGGCATGTGCATTTTGTTGCATTTTCAGGACTAAGTGAGAGTATAATTTTTTGCAGGTAATTAATGACTGTCTGAGTTTTGTGGGACCAGTACTTCTCAACAAGTTGATCAAGTTTCTTCAGCAAGGTTTATCTCCATAATTTGTTGCTTATTTTTGATCCTTTAGTTGATTAGGAGTTTTAAAAACTTGACTTCGCTGCATCAATTTTCTTTTGGTTTAACATTTCTTCAGAAAATGCGGAATCATATCGGAATTCGTTTCTTTCTATTATAGCATGTCAAGTTCTCCATTATGAATAATGTATCTTCACAGTGAATGAAATAATGGTAGGTTGTGCGACTAGAGCATTTTATATGGTTTATTTTATGAAGGTATATAATCTGCATGTTTCTTTTGATCTCCTGTCATTGAAATTTAAGGTTTACTATTATGTCTTGATGGAATAGATGATGTCATCTTCCAATTTTCTCTGCTCAAGCAAAAGGAAAACCATACAACTAGATACTCATCTAAAATCAAATGTGTTTTTTGGGAAATTGTAAAGCTTGTTCCAATGGTTGTTAGGAGGAGGTGGAAATATGCTCTGAGATATTTTACTTGAATTAAAAATCATAATGATTTTTGGCATTTCAAATGCTGCTTATTTCTTGTCAGCAGGTTCCAACAACTATGATGGCTACATATTTGCTGTATCCTTGGGTCTTTCATCAGTGATAAAGTAATTCCTGCTTCTCAAGTTCTTGAAATTCATGTTTTAGCTATTGTTTTCATTTTTTAGGCAATAATTGTTTGGGTGATTTTTCTTAAAGAACTAGAGATTTTCTTTAGTATCTTGTTAGATTGTCAAAAGAGTACATGTGTCTCAGATAACAGTCTTGTTTATGCACATTTTGACTTGGTAGACACATATGTTGATCCCTCAAAGGACTTTTTTGGGCATTTTATTAGGGAGCCGCCAATTCACCCATTGTTATTACATATTTCTATCCAAGTATGATTTGTTGCATGTCTGCCACGTAAAGACTGATATGTCAATCCCAGTGAATTGGAATTGTTAAAAGCATGTATGTATGAGAATGGGAATAATTAGGAAAAAAAGAGAGATTCAATTTCGGTGGTTATAGTATTTTTTGTTTCTGAATTATAACTACAGGAAGATTTCAAGAAAATGGTGTTTCTATAATTTGATTGAAAAAAAAAAAAAGAAGGAAAGAAAGAACAGAAAATGTTGGGTTTAAGCAAACAAGCCAATAACTCAACTTAATTATAGATAGTTAAATTTCTGTTGATATCTCATTTATGCCTCTTTAACTGGAGACTATAGATTAATGTGGCATATATTTAAGATTACATGTAAATGGTGCAGATCTTTCCTCGATACCCAATACTCTTTTCATCTTGCCAGAGTAAAGTTGAAGCTACGGTCAAGCATCATGACTATGGTCTATTGCAAGGTAGACCTCTTTAACTATATGCAATCTGAATTATCTAGAATTGATCAAGTGGATGGATGAAATTTTTATGGATTTAAATGGTCTATTTCTCAAGAAA
>JAOXNR010000030.1:19989902-20022024 GCA_028571225.1 Parsonsia alboflavescens
CTCAAGGGGGGAGGATTGCCCAAGATCTTATATACTACAATAAGCCCTTACACAAACTCGATGTGGGATTCTCAACAGTTTCTATAACTTTGCGGGATATTTGGGTTTTCTGTAAGCTGATAAACTTTTACCCTTTGAAGTAGACTTATTATTGATATGTTTATAATGAATTCCACTTTGCCAATCAATTACTGAATCTGTTACCAACTTTATCTTCTCAATCATTTGATTTTGGAACAGTAAACAGTTAAGATAGTGATATAATATTTATTTTGACACATAAATTTTTGGCCTTTTGCAGGATTAGAAGGACAGCTGAACTTCTAACATATATTAGAACTTTGAAAATGTATGGATGGGAGCTTCTATTTTCTACTTGGTTGATAAAAACAAGATCCTCAGAAGTGAAATATTTATCAGTAAGAAACTATCTTGTTCTTCCTTATATATTTGTTGTAGACTGGTTGGGATTTTGTGCTTTGTAAACTTATGCAGATTTTTTCGTTTCCACTAGACCAGGAAGTACTTGGACGCCTGGTGTGTGTTCTTTTGGGCAACCACGCCGACTCTTTTCTCTTTGTGCACATTTGGTCTTTACACATTGATGGGACATCAACTGGATGCTGCAATTGTAGGTTCATGTTCCTTGGGTTCATGTTGCACGTGAATGAAATTATACGTACTTTAGTTATCTTAACTTTCTATTATACCGTTTCATATAAATTTTCAGGTCTTTACCTGCCTTGCACTGTTTAACAATTTAATCTCCCCCTTAAACTCATTTCCATGGGTTATCAATGGGCTGATTGATGTGAGTTGCTTTCTATCTTGATTTCTTCTTCTATATCATATTACAGAATATGGCCTTATATTATATATGTAAATATGCTTGTCTTGTTCCACAGGCGTTCATATCTTCTGGGCGATTAAGCAAATATTTATCCTGTTCTGAACACAAAGCTGAGCTGGATAAGACAGGCAACTATTCACCACCCTCTTGCTCTAGTGACCAGTGTAATCTTGAGAATATGGCTATTACTATTTGTGATGCATGCTGCACCTGGTCAAGCAGAGATAAGGAAGAATTTGATTTGCTGTTGAATAATGTTTCACTTCAGGTTCCAAAAGGTTATCTGATTGCCGTAGTTGGAGAGGTGGAATTTCTTGCATATTATTTTTTAATGTATTCCTTCTACTTTACATGAGATGCACTTTCCATGAATGAGATGAGGAAGAATAGGATTCTAATCCTCTTATTTCTTGTTTTTCTGGTTTAATTCTTCAAAGTTTTCCAATGTTCCTATACAAATTGTAGAAAACACGGTGCATTTTTTCATATGCTTTGGATGAGGTTTGCCATCCTATTTGATCTTGCAGCAATATTGCTGAAAAAGTGCATGCTAAAAACCTTTGAATAAGATCATCACTTTCTCTTTTATGAAAGAACCACAGAGAAGAGCAACAATTGTACTCGTTACCTTTTAATCATAAATCTATTATTGGGATAACCATTATTTTGCAGGTTGGATCAGGTAAATCATCCCTACTAAATTTGATCTTGGAAGAAGTGAGACTCATTAGTGGAACAGTACATGTAATGGGATCCATGACATACGTACCACAGGTTAATATAATTTTTCCAAGAATTAGTTTTTGTTTCTACTTTCTTTTAAGGCACTCAAACCATCTTTTGTTGCTATAGGTTCCCTGGATTCTGTCAGGAACTATTCGTGATAATATCTTGTTTGGTGCGGATTATAACCCAACAAGGTGGCTAATCATAAGTAAATAAAATGTTGTTTTCCTTTTTCTTTATATGTTTCACTTCAATGTTGTTATTTAATCTCATTCGTTTCAATCTCTAATGAAAAAAGGTTTTTTGAACAATATCCATGTCGGGAAACTTGTCCTCTCTGTCACAACTAACATGGATTTCTTTTAAGTAGAACCATATGAAAGGGTTTATAAAATGAGTTACCCTTCTATACTTTTGTTTCGTTCTTGAATCAGGTACTCAGATGTACTAAAGGCTAGTGCTCTGGATTTTGATATTTCCTTGATGATGGGAGGTGATATGGCTTGTATTGGGGAGAAAGGAATCAACCTTTCTGGCGGTCAGAGAGCACGTCTTGCACTTGCCAGGTAGTCAATTTCCTAAATTTCAGTGTATTCAACGAGCAGAGAACTTCAAAAAATTATATAAATCCATTACATGACTTTCTGATCTTTTATTTTGCACTATTGGCAAATGTACAGAGCTCTTTATTTTGGCTCCGAGATATACGTGCTCGATGATGTTCTCAGTGCTGTTGATGCTCATGTTGTTTGCTCAATTTTAAATAATGCTATACTTGGCCCTCTTATGAACCAGAAGACACGCATTCTTTGCACACATAATATCCAGGTTTCTCTCTCTCTCTGAGTCACTTCTGACACTGTCTGTTTTCCTCTTTGGTCCATATACTGCATAGTCATTATCTTGACGTAATGAGATAACCCTGAAAGTCATTTCTATTTCAACTTGTTTATTGAAATTACCCTTTTATTGAGCTAAAGGAGGAACAGGGGCATATACCTTACTCAACAACACCTTGTTTACCAGACAAATATTTGGAAATCTGTAAGAACTTTATAGTTCTGACAGATAAATTACAACCCCTTATAATGTTTGAAGTCAATAAACCATTTCTTTGCTTTACTACAATATGTTGTTTTCAGCAGAGGGTTGGGGAAACATGAATAAGATATTTTTTTCTCTTTCATTTTTTCTCTACATGTACTTCTCTACAAAATAATCTCTATTCTTTGATGTTCTAGATATATTTGTGCATACTCTGATTATCTGACAGGCTGAACCTGAAATTGGACAGTGAAAAAACTTTCTAGATTGCATTTTTACTGATTCATGAATGTACTGGCGGGGATCTTCCTTGCTTCTTTCCTGATCTTAAGTTAAGAGTACAGTATTTGCCTTCTAGAAGGTTAGAATTTTCAGGGCCCAGTCAGCAGATATCATCATGTTAATCTCAATATGACTCGCAAATTCGTGGAACTGTTTTGGGATTTTTATCCGTAGATCTAAAATATTGATGTAATGCGATGTCTTTTGATCAATGTTCATAGCATAATTTCATTTTTTGTTCTCCAATCGGTTATGAATCGGCATGAAGTATTTTACATGAAAAAGAATTATTTTATAATTTCAAATGGAGATTCTAAGTTGCCCTTTTCTGAGTACAAATTGTTGTAAGATGCAAATGTATTATCAAAATAGATAAATATGGTTATTAAAGCTGTAAAAAACACAAAAGACAATCAAACAATATGCGTGTAAATGTTATTGGATGTGACTGATTTGGCCTCTCTACAATGGATGGAACACTACTAGAATGCACTTGAGCACTAGTGAGCCTTAACCAATCTTCTTTTGCTTTCACAGGCAATATATGCAGCTGATATAGTGATTGAAATGGAGAAAGGAGGAGTGAAGTGGGTGGGAACCCCATTTGACCTGACTATTTCATCCTACCTGGCACATCCCTTGATAGATAAACTGAGTAGTTCTTCTGAAGTTAAAGCAGAAGAAAGAAGATCAGCTTTAGCCAGTGAAGCCCATGAGGAAGTCCAGGAGCCAGATTGTTTAGATGATCTGGAGGCAGTTCAAGAAACTATTGAAGCTGAAGCAAGAAAAGAAGGAAGAGTTGAACTTGTCGTATATAAGTCAGTAACTGACTGAATGAGATATTATTTTTGCTAAAGATATAGAAGCACAATCTTTGATGAACTAAATGATCCTGATGGTTTGTCATTTATGTTTACCGCAGCAACTATGCAGTATTTGCTGGTTGGTTTATCACAACCATAACATGCTTCTCTGCAATATTGATGCAAGCTTCTCGGAATGGGAATGATCTGTGGCTGTCCTATTGGGTTGATACAACAGGAGTTAGTCAGAGAGAATACTCAACAACCTTTTATCTGGTGATTGATTGATTCCATAAATCTGTGGTGGTCTTGCAGAAGTATTTCTCAGACCATAATTTTCTATTAGAACAAAGAATAGCTCCTTGTTTACACAAACCAATTTCAAAATGCAAAGATCTCTACTAATCATACTTTGACATGACATCTTCACAGTTTCAAAGTCCAAGTATTGGTACAAAAATTCAGAAAACATTAAGATTAAGAATTGCCTGAATGTCAAATGATCATTCAAATATACCAATACTCACAACTCATGTTACAAAGTCAAATGTTGCTTCTGAGCTTATGATTAATAACTTAAGCTTCCAATCCTAAGTCCCAAAGCCTGTTGAGTCGTGTTTTTTCCTGTTTCAACAAGTCTTAACAACTCATGTTACAGGTGATACTCAGCATATTTTGTTTGGTGAATTCAGCATTAACTCTGGTCAGGGCATTTTCATTTGCATTTGGTGGCCTACGAGCTGCTAAAGTGGTCCACAATCAATTGTTAAATAAGCTTATGAATGCAACTGTTAGCTTCTTTGATCAGACACCAAGCGGAAGAATACTCAATAGGTAATACGATTCCCTTTGTCAAGACAAAAGGCTTCCTGTTCTTAGATTTGACAAGTAATGCTTCTGCAGATTGTCATCTGATCTTTACACAATTGATGATTCTCTTCCATTCATACTTAACATTCTCTTGGCAAATTTTGTTGGCCTCTTGGGAATTGCTATAGTTCTGTCCTATGTACAGGTGTAGAAAATTCCTCGTGTACTCTTTGATATTGTTTCTTTCCACTTACTTTCCATTAACCAACTGCATATTCTCTTTACTTTCAGGTCCTGTTTCTGCTTCTCTTATTGCCCTTCTGGTACATATACAGCAAATTGCAGGTTACTTTCTTACCTTTTATTTATGTTTCTGGATAGAAAGGTAAAATATTGTTAGACTTGTATAGGTTTTATTTATGATAGAAAACAAGAGTGAGCTAATGTTTCGTGGGAAAGGTTCAAGATATCAGCAATTCTGTCAGGAGATATTTAACTGGATAGCTGATAAATATCAGTCATCAGTTCTACTACAGGTCAACATCACGTGAGTTGCGAAGGCTGGATAGTGTTTCTCGCTCACCAATTTACACATCATTCACGGAGACACTAGATGGAGCATCAACTATTAGGGCATTCAGGTCTGAGGTTGGATTTTATCCTATACTCTGTAAATCAGCACCTTTTTTTAATATTGCTGTTCCTGATGTTGTACCCAAGACATGTCTTAGATAATCAATTTCCTACCATCCAGACAAGTTGTTTTCAACTCTGTAAACTTGTTTAAACACTTGCAGCATACGAATTTGTAGGGATCCTGTATGACTATCTTTTGTTGTGATTATTCTGAACCTATTTGGTAAGGAGTCTAGTTTTCCTTGTTCACAGGACTTTTTCTTGTTCAAATTCGTTCAGCACATCACGTTGTACCAGAGGACTTCATATTCTGAGGTGACAGCAAGTTTATGGCTTTCCTTGCGCCTTCAGGTATTAAAATAATACAATGATATCCACATTACCCTGAAAATTTTCCCTCTTGTGTGAAAGCGAAAATTGATGTGTACTGCTTAGCATTATTCATTTCAAATCCTTCACCTTAATAATTTAATGGTTTCACAACTCTTAAAGTTTGTCTCACTCTGCAACAATAACAAATTTAATGTTCTAGTTGTTGGCAGCATTTGTCGTCTCCTTTGTTGCTGTGATGGCTGTTTTTGGAGCTGACAAACATCTCCCTGTCAATTTTGGAACCCCAGGACTGGTGAGTTTCAAATCTTTGATTTTGTCTTTCTTTTATGTGTTTTGTGTACTTCACTATTGTCTAGAAAAGATATGAATTGCAGCAAATTAGTCATCTGCATACTGATAATTCTGAATCTCTCTTCCATTAGGTTGGCCTAGCTCTTTCTTATGCTGCTCCCATTGTATCTTTGCTGGGTAGCTTTTTAACAAGTTTCACTGAAACAGAAAAGGAAATGGTTTCTGTAGAAAGGGTACTTCAGGTATACGAGATTGAAAAAGATATACTTTAAGAGTAAGATTTATATTTCAACACTGAAACAACAGTTTCTCTGATCAATCTAGTACATGGATATCCCTCAAGAAGAAGTTGGAGCAGATGTGCTGCTAGATCGGAAATGGCCATCCCATGGAGAAATCCAATTCCAAAATGTGACACTCCGATATATGCCTTCTTTGCCACCTGCACTACGTGACGTTTCTTTTACAATTTCCGGGGGAACGCAAGTCAGTGCATCTTCTCCATCTATTATTCCACATGGTTTTTCATCTCTTAATTTCTGATAATCTTTAACTAATTTGAGCACCCAGGAAATAGGAACAGAATCTGGCGGTTGAAGTTAAACACTGAGAGGGAACTAATGTACCGTAGTAACCATACAACTATTATTTGTTCTTTAAATTTCTTGCTAGAAAAGTAGTATATATTTAGGAAAATCCTCAGCTCATGTTAATCTAAAATTTGCTAATATATGAATGTCTATTATGTACTTCTATTTTTAGCTTTTCAAACTCTTGAATATTTTGAAATTTCAACATTCACCTTCACAAAGTAATATGTTGCTGGAGGTTAAATTCTTGAACCAAGGAGTGACAAGTGTGTCTAGGTTATGACTGAAGATTTACAAGTAAAGCTGCAGTTCAGACTGTTTGGAATTTTTTAATACTTCTGTTATTTACTGTCTACAAACTGCTATTAGCTAAAGCTTCCCCATTGAGTAGATATATAATTGTGCCGTTGACAACAGAACTTACATTTATTATACAGGTGGGAGTCATTGGAAGAACAGGTGCTGGAAAATCAAGCATTTTGAATGCGTTGTTCCGCCTCAATCCCATTTTTGGGGGTTGTATCATAGTGGATGGCATAGATATATCAGTGATTTCTCTGAGATATCTTCGTACACAATTTGCTGTTGTTCCTCAGAGTCCATTCTTGTTTAAAGGATCATTAAGGTAAAGATTACAGTGCAGTTGTCACTTCAACCTTCAGATTTCATTAACTGACGATGTGGTTGCATTTCACGTTAATTTCCAGGGCTAATCTGGATCCATTCCAGGAGAAGGATGACACTGAGATTTGGGACATTCTAAACAAATGCCATATAAAAGAGGAGGTGGAAGCCATGGGAGGGCTGGACATTCAGGTAAAAGAATCCGGTACATCATTCTCTGTTGGACAACGGCAGCTCCTTTGTCTTGCACGTGCACTTCTCAAGTCTTCTAAGGTACTTAAGTAGAATAATAAATCATGTTTATATATGAACTGAAGGTGGTCTTATATATTAGCTAAGAATTAATGTACTAATAATAAACTGAGTTTTTCAGGTCCTGTGTCTGGATGAATGCACAGGGAACATAGACATTCAAACAGCTTCAATGCTACAGAATGCAATAGCAAATCATTGCCAGGGGATGACAGTCATCACAATTGCACATCGCATTTCAACCGTTTTGAACATGGATAATATCCTGATTTTGGATCAAGGGATCTTGGTATGTTCTTCTTTGTTCGAGAAAAAATTAAATTTCCTTGTGTTCTTTACTTGCATTACTGAAACACGCATTTAATTTGTTTTTGCATTCATTTGTGAATAATGATAAACGATCCTAGAGCATTCAAGGGTTTAGAATAGAAAAACTGGAATTTCATTATTAATATTGCACTTTCCATCTGGCCTTTACAGGTTGAGCAAGGGCATCCAAATGTTCTCCTACAGGATGAGTCATCCCTATTTTCAAGCTTTGTCAGAGCCTCCAAAATGTAAATTTTCAGCAGAATGGTGACTGCAATCTCTGACCAGGAGTAACTCCAAATCCCAGGCTGGCTTTCTTTCTGTAAGATCATTTGTCAGAGAGATTGAATTGTGCATCAAATGCAAGGGTACAATTAGATGAATTGTGCATCGATCTCTCAAGTGATATATAATCTAGCCAGGTACGTAGTTGAAATAATTGTGGAACTCGAAATTCCGATGAAAGATTCTGTCAGATTTTAGTATAATTTGCAGCTTAATTATATGCTCTCTGTTCCCATATTATCTGATTCCTCTTTCATTTGTTGCATTTCTGCGGGAGCATATAAATTAATGGTCTAATAACCAAATATTTCCTTATGGAATCAAAACCCTTTGCCAGATTCACAAGGAAACAGGGATTGGACGATTTAAGTATAGAATAATTAATCTTAATTAATAGGCTTAATTTTAAGCACATGAACTTTCGCAATATTGGAAATGTGGTCCAATAAATATATATATATATATATATATATATATATATTTATATTCTTGTTCTTGGCCTCTGAAAACACATGCGTGCATGTCCTTCAGCCGAAAGGTGGAGACCTTTACACAAAAGTCACTCGTACGTACAAATTCCGAAGGTACTTTTGCTCTCATTTTATTACAATCCCACGTTTTTTGGCTAAGGATCACCTCTTTGTCTATTTTTTTAAAGGTCAAATCTATATTGAATCATTAGTCTCAAATCTCAAAAGGAAAAAGAATATCTACGACCTATCACTTAAAGAGAGCTGCTTTTTTGAGTATTCATGTATAGTCTTTTACTAGAGTGGGGACATGAAAGATTTCGGACTTAATTATTTGGGTTTCATTTCTTGGAAATTTCTGAATTGAGATTAATAGGTCTAAAGTCTGCCATCGTAGAGGTAGATTAATTTCTTGACCAAAAAAGTGTTTGATAATTTATAAATTTGTTATCATTTTTGTATAATCTTCTAATCATTGGGAGGAGAGAGATATGGTATATATATATATATAAATAAGAGTGATGGAGAGTGCAATGGCGCACATGGACACTGTGTGCAGAGCAATATGACGTTGTTTTGGTATGAAAAATAAAAATTTGATAGTTGAGATAGAGCTCAGGTGAACCATCAAGCCATGTGCGGAGCAATACGACGTTGTTTTAGTATGAAAAATAAAAATTTGAGAGTCGAGATGGAGCTCAGGTGAACCATCAAGCTACAACGTTTCCTATATCATGGCCACAATCAATGCATCGACACCACTACCAACTCAAAGCTGTTTCAATTAAAAAAAAAAGTCACGAGCAGGATGGCGAGTTCTCTCTCCTTCCTTCTCTCTCTCTCTCCGAGTAGATATGAATGGTGCAGATTTGTTCGTCACCCACACCACGACCACCTTCACCACCAAGAGTAGCACACCACTTGCTTCTCTCTTTGTCCAAGCAGATCTGAACGGCATAGATCTGTCTGTCACCCACACCACCGCCACCTTCACCACCCCTCGCACACCACCACCACCTATTTCTCTCGCCTGCAAATTGAACACCTCTCCTCCCCATTCAAACACTGCCTCCACCCCTCTTTGCTCCCACATCTGTCCCTTGCTCTCCAATTCAAACCCAACCCCCATTGAGAAGGAGAGAGAGAGAAGGAATATTACTATTTCATATAAACTTTGTAATCCTTATCCTGTCACAAATTATATGTAATTTTCTTACTTTTGTGGTAGAATAATTAAGGGTCATAAAGTTCACAAAAGAGTTCTTAATTTTCCATTTTGCATATGAGGGGAGAAGAAGGGTCATAATGTATTGTATTATATAAGCCATGCAACTTAATTATATGCAATCGTAGAAATTGGATTAATGGAGGAAAATTGATGTAGAAAGAAAATGTACGAGTTACAAGTCATGCGTGGAAATTCAATCCAATTAATTAATTTCCTAGCAATTAATAAAATTGGAACTTGATAGAACACAGTACTGATCGTGACCATTAGAATTCCCTTGGATCAACAAAAGTCACCGGGGATTTAATCCAGTCATCTCGGTCTCTGGCCGGTTCCGTCGTCAGTCTTTTCATGCACCACAGATCATCCCACGAAAATCGTCTCCAGTGAGGAATCGCTTCTCTTATTGGATCCTTCTTG
The DNA here is from genome assembly GCA_028571225.1 of Parsonsia alboflavescens. Lineage (NCBI taxonomy): Eukaryota > Viridiplantae > Streptophyta > Magnoliopsida > Gentianales > Apocynaceae > Parsonsia > Parsonsia alboflavescens. Next base: position 19,999,856 of record JAOXNR010000030.1, read on the forward strand.
CTCACCTCCGCCACCACGAAACAGCATCCCGGATCCCCCATTGCCATATTGTGTGCAAAACCACACAGTGACTCCATCAAACTCCGCCCATATTCTCCTTCCATGTGAACTCCAAACAAAAAATAATACCCAAAATTCTTGAAAATATTGGGTATGGAAGGTAACCTTAGCCACGGAAGAAACTTGTCCAATGCCCAACTCCCTCTGCAACCCACATACTTCAGTACAGAACAGCCTTCAACTTTCAATCTGTAAACTTCTTTAGTATTCCATATGCTTAGTATTGCATAATTAGGTGGGAAAATGCCAGATTTAACGTCCCAATTGATGAGACATTTTTTGGGCACGGCCATGAAAGTGCCCAAATTAAGTTTGTTCTTGAGAATGACATCAATGTCCAGAGGAAAGAATTCTGATGAAGAATCGGCCGAAAAGATACGACGATACATCAACTCAGCAATGTTAGGAGGGAGTTGGATCAGTGCCACCCCGGAGTCCAGCGGTTTCCGGTGAGCATGAACTGGTTGAACCAGAACTGTGGGGCTCCGAAACTTAATGTAGTTGCATTTTAGAGTGAACAAATTTACAGAGGGCTGATTACTGCATTCGGTGGCCATATATGAGTATTCTGCACCAATTTTTCTGCACCTCTCTTCCAGTCCTTGCACCAGTTTTGCACCAATTCCCAGCCTCCTGCATGCAACAGAAAGATCGATATACATGAAGACTAATTTACTTTAATTAGAAGTACTCTTCCAATTATTTTTATAAAAGGAATTATGAAGTGAATAAATATATAAATATATATATATATACGGTTTTGTTAAGGTACACTCCGGAGCGCGCCTTAATGCGTGCTCCAACCGTTACCGTAACGGAATTTTTGCTACCGTGCTCATGCAGCCAACCAAGCAGAGCAAAAATTCCGTTACGGTAATGGTTGAAGAGCGCATTAAGATGCGCTCCGGAGCGCACCTTAGCAAATCCGTATATATATATTTGATTAATATAGGGTATACAGTAATTGACATTTTAGGATCACGAAACATTTTTTTTAAAGGCTGCTTTTGAGATTGGTACAAAATGGAATATGTTCCGATGAACAGCCTTCTCTTAATAAATTATTTTAAATGCGTTCATGCATGTAACCGAGTAGTACTTTTGTGCTCAACTTTAAACCTTTGGTGGCGCGATTCTCGGGTTATGTCCGATAGATCGAAGATTCTAAAAATACTCTAATTATTCAGAATTATAATATATATATATATATATAAATATATATATATTTATATTTATAAAATGCACAATTAATTATAATTTTTTAACTTACCTGTGAGAAGCAGAAACCCTAAGCCCCAAAATGCAGGCCAGTTTTACATAAACAGGAAGCTGAGTATTAGTTGATGCTTCATTTGCTCGTCGAGTCACAGATTTTATGCCACCCCTAATAACACCCACGATTTCTCCTTCCTTCCCATACTCTGCAACCTGTTTATTAAACACAACAATATTATAAATAATTCTTCATGCAAGACCATTCTCGAATAGTATTTAAATTCAACATGAAAAATGGACATGCATGCAATATTCATATTATTGATCTTATCTTAAGAATTAATATTAAACTCGTTCTATTGTGAATCATATCAAAAAATTTCTCACAAAGTCATAGGTCATGTGTGATAAAAAAATAAATAATATCCCTTTTTTTTTTATAGATCACAAGGTTCATGTGCGAGGATATGGATTAGCTCCATATCAAAATTTTCTTAAAATTATAGTTGATTATAATAAGAAACGGGGTTTTCCAGCCAAAAAAAAAAGTGGGGGAAACGGGTTTTATGAAGAGATGAGCTTGTAAATACGTACCAACATGATATGGGAAGGGAAATTGCAAATGCGGGAAATGGGATCACCCATCTCTGTAAGAACTGATATCCGCCCTTGTCCTCCGGCGGCCTGATCACACTGTCCCTCCAGCTCCTCCACCGCCACCTTATCTCTTCCCTGATTGTATTCTCTCACCACCACAACTGATGGTGGAGCCGGAAATCTTTCGGCTGCTACTTTTAGCGACATGAATTTGCTGGATCGGAGAGATATATTATGATCTTCAAGGATGAAGAAAAATGATATGATCAACGCTTAACTTCTTCTAAAGTAGTACTATTCTGGGCGACTCATCATGAGCTTCTATCAGTTACCTTATATATATAGTAAACCACATTGGCTACTTGCCATGGCACGTTCGAAGAATATCAAGGGTGCCTTTCTTTAGTTTAATCTCAAACATATATAATGATGGGCATGTAATTTACTATATATATATATGGAGTGTTTCAATTATTGATCCATAAGCTTAATAAACTTGGTATCTTTTATTAATAAACAATCCTTCTTAACAGGAAAAATTTTTATATGGATCAGATTCACGTATCACATGTGAACCTTTTGACCCACATAAACTTAATATCTTTTATTAATAAATAGCCATTCTTAACATGAAAAATTCTTATATAAACCAGATTCATGTATCACATCCGAACCTATTGGCTCATGTTGAACTATGTCATCAAAATGGTTATATGAGATGAGATTCACAAATAATAACCCTACTTTCTTTCCCCCGCCTTGTTTGGCTTGATGTGGATCCAGCTATTAAAATTTTCCTTTCTAAGAACTCATTATTAATCTAACTATATATCTATTTTTGACACAATGAAACAAATGCCTAAATATGGGATTGACAATAACCATGACCAACCAAATATAATTGACAATCATCCACATCATGTCAATGTAGATTTCTCAAGTTAACAATATAGAGTTAAATCACAAGTTAACAATAGAGAGTTAGGTCTCTAACCAATATATGCATTTTTTATACATAATTTCGACATGAAACGGGTATTAGGGGTGTTCAAATTTTTTTAAAACCGAACTTAAATTGAAGTTTTTGGTTTGAATTGTTTTGGTTTTGGATCGAAAAATTTTTAAATCAAGTAGTTGGTTCAGTTACTAGTTTTATATTTTCAAATCGAAATCAAACCTATCATTTTATATGTAATTATATTTATTATTTTATTTATATGATAATTTCTTATTATTTCCATTTTCCTATCCTAAATATTTGAGAAAGATATCAATTTGAATTTATTTATCTTTTATATATATGATAAAATTTAAACTAATGTAATTGCATGACCTATTAGTAACTTATTCTCTTTGATTTATCTAATTTTTAAACTATGATGTTAATTTTCTCTCTTAAAATATATAATTTTTTTGTTCTGTTGCAGAATCATTTGAATTATTTATATAGTAATGCATAATTCACTACTTGTTTTATACATCACATAAAATAAATAAATAAAAAATCTAGTTATTAAATGAAATTTTATTATCGGAAGTTAAAAAAAGAAAAAAAAATGCATTTGATTTAGTATCTTTGTTGTTTAAAAAGTGAAATAAAATTGTGTTATCTTTTGTAATAAGTAGAAATTTCATATCTAATAAAGATAAAAAAAAAAACTAAAAGTAATTTTTTTGAAACCGACCAAGTCAAATAGATTCAAACCAAACTTTATGCAAACAGATTTTAAATGATTTGGTTTAATTTTGAAACTTTTCAAATCGAAATAATTGATTCGGTTTGGAAAATAGATAAAAATGAATCAATCCAAGCCGTGAATACCCTTAACGGTATCACAGAATATTTTTGACGAGAATTTATATTGTTCATCCTTTAAAAAATTGATGAATCTTACTTATAACAAATTATTAGAAGGGAAATTATTGCAGCAAACCTAGGATTTATAAGTGCATTAAGGGAAACAATCATATATGATGATTATTAAACTATATATATAGTACTCTTTTGGTCAATAATTGAGTTGAGTTGGTGAGAATCATGCCTAACACACACACACAAAGTGGATTTATTGGTGGACATGTGGATGGTTGCATGCATCCCTTGATCGATAGATGATTAGTATTAAATTATCATCATGCGTGTATTAATTCTTGCATCTTCCCTACCAAACAATGGATCCATCTATCTGCACACAATACAGATGTTGGATGGTCGAGAATTTCCATATATATATAAATATATATATATATATATATATATATATAAGGCTAATGGACTCTACAGGTATTATTAATTAAGTTTCTAACGATCAATGTTAATGATTAATTATTTTTTATTTAAAAATAATAATAAATATGATCTAATATCTTAAAGTTTAATTTATTCTTTAAGGATATAATATATAAAATATATTTTAAAAAATTATTTTTTATTAAAAATTTTATTTTTTAAAAATAAAATTAGATGTTGATCTTTGAAGACTTGGTAAACCATCCACTTAATACGGAATGCACTAATATATCCTATAGCATTACCCTATATATATATATATATATATATATATATATATCAAAGAATCGAAATGCTTAATTAATTTGTCAGTCCATGGACTTCGCTTTTGAGCATGAACTTTATATATATTAAGACGTCTTCAAAAGGTGTAGCTGATGACGATCGACCGAATTCTCTTTGCACATGAACCCACCAAATTTGGGCAATTTTCCTTCCCATAATATAATAGAACTAATGAAAGATGAAAATGGAAAACATCAATATCGCACATTTAGTTAGTTTCTCATAATTCTACCTCGCATCATCTTATTATATTATAATTACCGCGGTTAGCTTAGTTTTTTTTTTAAAGTCCACAATCGTTATCTGCATATGGATATAGGGTTCATGAGAGTGTTAGTGGATTTGAACTCGATCGAGACCTTTGGTTTCCTCACTTGTCACTGCACCTATCAGGGTGTCTCCGACGGAACTCTTTTGTTAGCTTAATACGTAATTGAATGTCATAATTTATTGAATCGAATTTTTTTTTTTTTTGGAAAAAAAAAAAGGAAATTTTATTTATTTTACTTAATTTTTAATATACAATAATGTCAATTTATCAATAAGTCTAATTATTTCAATGGTAAACAATAACATTTGGGATCGAAAAACCTTGAATTATTTTGAGATATGACAAGAATAAATGAAAAACCATTATTATTTCAAACATTTTAAAATAAAAATAGAGATATTTATTCAATCTCGGATAAGGAATATTTTGCTGCTTGTAACATGTTTTTCCAGTGCATGAACCAGAAAATCTTGGCGTCTTTGACGATAACTCTTCTCCCATTCATCATTCAGCAACTTGGAATCTTGACCATATATAATGTGATTGTCTCTTTACATCGATTTATATGAATTTTTACTGATTACTTTTTCCTGTTCATTTTCTTCTATGTCCATTATTTTGCCTTGGCATGCATCTATTTACTGGCATGGAGATGTAGATAGTTTCCAAACTTCTCTTCCTTAGCCATATGCCCATGCAGGTAACTCATCAAATTTATGTATTCGAAGATGGCTTTCTGATAAAAGTACGACTATACCATCAAGAATAGAATTAAAAGAATAATGAAAAGAAAACTATCTAACTTGGTGCATGCATTTAGGTTTAGAATTGTGTTTCGGAGTTTGGATCGTGACTGTCGGTATCAGATCAATCAAAAAGTTTATAGTTCTGGAATAATATTGAAAAAGAAAATTACCACTTACTAATAAAATTTGAAGTAAATAGAGACAAAATTGTTTGCATCCAAGGAAGATTGAGTTCGATTCAATCTTACTACATATTCTAACTTTGATGAGTTGTTGCTCCTAATAATACAACCGAAAGGCATGCTAATTGGTTCGATTAAGATAGACTAATTAAGGAACTTGATAGCTATAGCATATTCATATTCTTCGTTGAACACCCACCCAATGTTGTTAAATTCAGTTGCATATCTCACTCCTCGTCATCTCCATATCCCTTTCCAATATTCCCCTCTTTAATCATCCTATTATATATTCTTATCATCATTTTACGATCTGAAGGATCAAATTAATTTATTTGATTTGTGGATTCATCCTGATCATCTCTTCTTATTATATTTGAAGGAGCATTTTGTATGGTGCAGTCTTTAACTGTACAAAGGAATAAACAAAACACAAGGGCTTTTGTTGGGCTACAAAATATCTTCTTCAAAGCATATAATTCCAAAAAAAAAAAAAAAAAAGAAACAATCATTTTATTAATCAATAAATTAAATATGCTCTTTATATTGTATAAAACTAGAAAAATTATTCCATCATAAGTAACACATTTGTAATGTAGATAGGGATAAGATGCAATAGTGGGAGAATTATTTAAATTCAAAAATATTATTTCTAAAAAAACTTTTCTTTTTTGAATTTTGAATGGTTCAAATGTTATTTTAAGCAATCTGGGAGTATATAGGAGTTGTTAGACGAGGCCCGGGACGGATGAGCCCACTTATTCGAAGAAAATAGAGCTATTGGGCTATAAGACATAAAAATCCTGGATTCATGGGGTATGGAGGTCGTGGTTCCATTTAGCCAAATTAGTGAATTACATCTTGAATGCACAAAACATGGTGCCATAGGACCTAGACTTCCCCCTGGTTAGTTTCACACAATTTCTTGGGAATATTCCAGCCAGACAGAGATTCAATTGATCCTCCTTTGCAGAAAAAGGAACAGATTCAGGACCCGAAAATAGAAAGTTGGCTTTTATCTGTAATTGTAGAGTAAATAGTCAACGTCAATTAAAAGAAGATTCACTTCTGTTCTGTTTGAAGAAAGAAGAAAGGGGAGGAAGCAATAATGGGTTTGTTGGCATGCATAGGAGTGATGTCACCCTTTCCATTCTACTATTGGCTATGGAGATATCCGCAGAAATGGGTGAATCTATGTGGTAGAGGACGTGACCCTTGCAAAGTTATGGCACTGGTTGCACACTTTCTGAAGGTGGTTCAATTCGTTTCGATGTTCTCTGTTTCGGCAATTTCTTGGCCGCCACCATTCTACTTCTGGCCCCTCTTTATCTTTGGTCAATTCCTTAACTTCAGGTTTTTTTTTTCTGCCCCCCTTGTGAATTCTCTTTAATTTCGTGTTTTAGATGCTATACAATGTTGTTTTACGTGGTGAAATTCCGATATAATTGAATGACTGGGGAATTTCTTATCGAAAGTTTTGGTTTTTATTCATTTTGTTCGTGATTGAAGTCCAGTACTTTAAAAATCTATTATTGAAATTATTGTGTAGCTTGAGAAGCAAAAAATTTTACATTTTCACTAGTATTTCTGTGGGTTTTCCTGAAACCTAACTTCTGTTTCATGTGCATTGCCCAAAGTGATTCAGGCATAACATTTAACTTGTGAATGGGATTAAGATTTGAACTAAAAGGGAGAAAGTTCATTAAAATTTTGGTATTCACTGCAGGAACTTTCAAGCTGGAAAATTAGAGTTCTGTCCAGTTTGTGTAAACTTCAGTTGTGAATGAGGGCAATTTTTGTGCGAAAGAACAGTGCTTTTCTATTTTGGTTTTTCAGTAGAAAGGGTTGAAAACATGCAGGAGCTTTGTATTATAATTGGTATATATATATATAGGGAAATACACATTTGTAACATCATCTCTGGTCTACATTTTTTTCATGTTACTGTTGTTATGGTTCTTTTGCACATTGAGTTGATGAACGTATGAAAACTATCCTTGAGGCTGAGTTTTGCTTTTGTGCCCCTAACATGAGAACACTACATAAACTATGCCTACTCTATATTCTATCTACTTATGGTGCATTGTAATTTACGGTTGCAATCATCTTGAGGATTATCTTTAGGTAGTATACTTCAGAGAAGAAAAAAAAACTTCAATGAGGAGTGACATGAAGAAATATCCAAATGACATTTTAAGAGGGCGGTTCATTTCATCGAATGATATATGCGAGAGAAAGTAAGAAGGAAGAGAAATGGTGATATGAGACACAGGACAGGTAGACTAGAAAATAGACACTGTCAAAATTAGCATGAGGAGGTATGTCAATCTTCCCACTTGTCATTCTGTTAGAAAATAGACACTGGAGATTTTTTGCTTGATGATGTGATTTTCAGGATATATGCAAAGTTGATTCCTGGTTTATGTTGTGGTCGTTTTATCATTAGATCTTATCGGAAAATTCCTTCTTAATCTTGCTAACTACAACAGCATAATCTTTCATGTTCTTGCAAAACTAGTCAAAAGTTGATTTAAGTAGTTCCTGGTTCTACACTCCACTCAGTACTGTAGAACAAATTCTGCTGCCTTGTGCTTGAAAATGTGATTAGTACAGCAGCTAAACTATTCCTCTGAACTTGTCCTACCATTGTATAGGGTATATCAATTGCTGGGAGAATCTGGAACTTACTATGGTGTACGATTTGGAAAGAATATCCCATGGGTGACGGAGTTGCCATTTGGAGTTTTAAAGGATCCTCAATATGTAGGTAGCATTCTGAGTCTTCTTGCTTGTTTATCCTGGGTTCCCTTCACATATATTCTACTGTGGATATTGGGCTGCATCTTCATGATCCATCTGGAATCCAAAGAAGATCCGGCAACACGCGCAAAGCCATCTTCTTGAGCCTCAGCCTGAGCATGAGTTCTAGCTTGATGGCTGGTTGAAACATGGTGTCACTGGAACCTTTTACCTTGAATGCACAAGAATTGTGCAAAATCCCCTTTTCTTTGATTCTTTATTTTCTAGTTTTCTAAGGAAAGGGGAGAAAGGGAAAGAGTGTTAGCATGATCTGTCCAATCCTGTTTTGGTTTTATTTTTGTTATCTTTTGTTGTTTCTTTGATTACCTCTTGAGAAACTAAGTCAATTGATTAAGGATGGATTGAGGAAATGTAGAGGAACTATATTAGAAGGGAAGCTCTTACTCAAGATTGAGCTTTATTTAAATTGTACCTTCGGGACAGTCTGTCGGTAGAGTGGCGAGTAAAGAAAAAAAATATATATTTAAATTCTACCGTGCGGTTGTAGCTGATTCAATTGATTTAATAATAAAACTATACCAATATGGGATTTTTATTAAGGTTTCTTTATGCAAAATTTTGACCTTTTTCCTATGAAAATTTATTATAAAATAAAAGAAAAAAATGTTAAGATTTTTAAATGAAACCTGAATTTCCTACTTATAAAAATATATTATATTCTCTTCGTCTGAAATTGAATATTCACATTTTGATTTTAAGTTGTCTGAAAATGAATGTCTCATTTCTTAAATTAGTTAAAATTGACATTGTTAAATTTAAAATGAATTAAGTCAATTAATTTTATTTAAAGTACAAATTAAAATTTGACATTTAATTCCATACCGAAGGAGTCTAATATAAGCCCTTGTCTTATTAACTCCAAAATTGTCTAACGGTTTGGCAATTCTATTATTCTGAAACAAAGAAAGAATTACTTTACATGGTTTGGGATATTAGAGGATGGTCAAGTTTGATAAATCAAAGTAGAATTTTTTTTTATCACGCATAATCAAATTTGAATAGCTTACCTTTCAAGGGTTCAAAGTTCAAGATCTTTTAATACAAATTTGTCTTGCTGTCCTTTAAAAGATCAAATACTTTTAATTTATTTTTTAAAGATTTATTATATAAAATATATTTTAAAAAATAATTAAATGTCACATGTAAAATTTTTATTAATGCAACTGAAGAAAATCTAGAATCTCTAAAGAGTGCAAGTTCAGAATATTAGAATATTAATAATTAGGCATGGCGTAATATTAGGAAAGTTGCAATTTTAATTATTCAATTTATTAATAAATAAGAAGTTCTTTTAGTAATTTTCTCTGGTTATTTACATTTATTAGTATCCTAATAATCTTATAGGTTTTCGTAAACCAATAAATAACTTCTATCTCCCATTATGTCCACCACCCTAATACTCAAATTACGTACTTCTCTTTCAACAAGACTCCTTTCATGGAGTTAATCCGACTTTCATACCTTGTGCCCTTCAACATCCAACTCTCACGCAGCATGAAAACAAGATTCCGTTTGCACAACCAGCTTGGGATGATGTTCTTGGAGTGGACGACAGAAGACAGGACAATTTCTTCTTTGATGTTTGAAGGAAAGAATTACTTCTCATCCTCAGAACTGGAAAGAAACTTAAGAATTGTAGGTTCTTCTTCTCATGGCTGGCTGGCTTTTCTCGATCCAAGTGACTGTTCCCTCTCACTAAAGAAAACCTCAACAGCAACATCTTGTAATGGTGCAAGTACTCTTCTTCTTCCTCCTATCGAAACACTCCCTGTTTTTAAGCTTACCGCAAAACAGATACGGATAAATCAAGAATTCAGGGCGGATATGGAGTTTCGGGCTTTATATATCGAGGTTCAGATGGTGAAGAGAGATTTGAAACCTCGGAGAAGTTGTCTGAATAATTTGTGGACAAAATAATGCTAACTTCAGACCCAACTTCTGAAGATTGTACAGTAGTGATGACTACTCGTAGTTCCAAGAAGTTGGCTTACTGTCGTCCTGGGGACTTCACATGGAAGACCCTGGAAATGGTTTGTGGTTCTGGTGATGTTGCTTATAACCCCATTGACAATAAGTTCTATACAATCACAAACAGAAGTAATCTTGAGATCCAAGTTTGGGATTTTAAGGATCCTAGGTATCCAGAGAAGACAGCTATTAGTCCTCTGCCTTCCTCAATATCATCCTCTCAACGAAGAATAGGATCCAATAAAGACCACATCAAAGGTTATTTAGTGGAATCTATGGGGAATATTTATCTGGTTGCAAGACACTACAAATATAACCCGACCAGTGAAATGCCCTACAAAACTTACTGGTTCGATGTTATGAAGATTAACAAGACTGAGAGAGAAATAGAGAGAGTTGAAAACCTGGGTGAACACGCTTTCTTTCTGGGGGTGATCAATCAGTTTGCTGTTTCTGCATCTGTTTTCCCAGGAGAAGTTGAGCCCTGCTTTATCTACTTTGGGGATGTAGAGGGCAAAGGCGATCATGGCTTTGGGGTATTCGACTTGGAAGACAGCAGCATCAGGAGAATCAAGACTTGCCATCCGACGGAGTCCAAGAAGTCTTCAGTCCTTGCATCTCCTTCAGGGTCACTTTTGTAATAGTAGTAGCTCTGGTATCTTGGGAGTAATCCAACTATCCAAGATATCAGTTACCCTTCACAGTGTTTGTAACAAATTCTTGGAGACTCAATACAAATTTATTTATAGAAGTTTACATTAAGCTTTTAATTCCAACATTTGCTCGGGTTACTCTAAATGCTACTTTTTCCACAAAAATACTTTCCATTTCAGCCAATACCACAAAACAAGTTGGCTTACAACTACTGTATAAAGCTTACGGGATCAATGAAATAGTTCGAGAATGGTTGCATTTAGATCATAATAATCCAGAGTTGGGAAGAACAAGATAAAGGAACAAGAATTCGGCACTAATAGGATCTTGATGACATATGACGCCTGAGAATCCTTTCATACTTTGTTGGGCTGTCGAACCAAGTTGAGGTTGTAATAATTTCACGTTCTAACCAATATGGATCTGAAACTTCAGTCACTGCCATTTGGCGGAAGAACCTTGCCCAATTGTCTATGAACCGCGTTAAACGAATACTCTTCCGGCGTGTAAAAAGAAACTTTATGATGTCTCTTGCAAACGTAGTGATTTCTTCACCATTGATGATGAGCATGTACTGAAAGAAAGGTAACATACGAGGTTAGGCAAGAAAGAATGCAGATCGAACAGTTCATTTCATGTGTTTTGGGAACAATGTTTACCGGTTATATTGTATCAGCGAACCGGTGGAGATTTTGGATTGAGATTTCAAATATTAGAATCATATATGTGATTAGTTCATGAAAGTCCATGGACAGGGATAAGATAAATTACCAGGAATATAAACCCAAAGGTCGCTAAGATTACTTGCCCTGCTTCCTCAAATACCCCTGAGAGACTTTCATCATCCGATTCGCCAGGGCTAGACATATCACCATCATCACCACCCCCCCCACTGCCCCCACCACCCAAATTTTTTCCACCACTGCCTCCATCATAGTATTCCTGTTTTTGGATCTGCTGACGCAAGAGATCCTCCACTGATGGCTCCTTCTTCAAGTTGCCCATGGCTTTTTCCAGAGATTTCCATGGAGAACCCTGCAGGCAATTCATAGCAAAGCAAGAGTTCCACAGTAAGCACAATTATAAATTCTTTCAAGAACAGCATTTGATAAAATATTTTAGATAAATGACTGTACGTTCCAAAGGTGGCAAAACACAAAGAAGGCAACGAACAGAGACAAGCAGAGGTTACAAGGAATCTAAAATCTTCATCTTGCAGTTTTCATATAAGAGATTCTACCAAAACCATCATACAGCACTACAATACACACACTGCCACATTCTTTCAGACTGTAGATTGTGCTAAAAGGGAAAACAGGATTATTGCCTTCTGCCTCAAAATTCCAACGACATGCACCTCCATCTTAACAGCGCTATACAACCTAAATGCCACCGGCCCACCAAATACGCTATGTATCAAAGTAGGAAGACCCCAGAGGTAGTAAGCTTTGACAATTAAGGTTCTCGGAGAGAAGAAACTTTTAGTATTTGAGGTCAATGTTTTAAAGCAAGTCCATTCCTCCATTCTCATTTTTAAAGCAACTTTCTCAAGCAGGCATAGAAAGAATTGTGGGAAGTTACAACTTACATCTGAGCAAACTACACAATGTGGACTAAAGGAAGGGATGCAACCAAAATATTTCTATCAAACTTAATTAATAGCATAAGTTATACTTGCATTTCTTTTCCAAATGAAACTACACAGTTTTAATGCACCATATGAACATCCTACGACCAGGAAACCCAGAAAAAAAGAATGAAAAGAAACATTCATGGTCTCAAACATGCAACAATCTCTTTGCACTGAGAAGATATATGCTCTTTTATTCAGATCAATCATCATGACAGGAATGCAAATATGAAATGCATTGTGTGCAAGAGTGTGTGTGTTTTTTGTGTGTGTTTTTTGTGTGTGCGTGTGGGCAAGAGAGAGAAACAATATTTGGTCACTACTTTTTGGCAAACTGCAAAATAATGAGTTCCAATGCGACTTCCTTAGAAAACTGAAAAAGAAAAAGGAATGGGAATTCTATCTGATATTCTTATTCCCCAACCACTAAAGCTATTCACAAAAACAAAACAATGTAAATAGTTGAAAATTAGGGGGAAGGCTAAAAACATCCTCTGGATTGATTATCTAATTTTTAGTTGCTAATCAAAACACAATAATAAATAAAATCAAATTAATTCAATAGAATATGCATCCAAGGTATAGAATGTGCCAAGGACCTATATGAGGCTTAAGTCCCAAGACTTCACAAGAAACAGTTGAAGAATGAACAGGAATAGAACAAATCAACTACAAAAAGGCTTCTGGAGCCTTCCACTTGGCTCTTAAAAATTTTGAACAAACTATATCGTCACTAAAACTTACACAGGCTGCATATTCATACACAAAGTTAGCAGGACTATAAATTTTTTAAGTACTAGGATAAGTACAGGGAATGTTTTCATCTAAAATTAACCATTCAGTCAATGCTGTCCCTGCTTTTGGCAAAAGGGCTTTAAATAATATTGGCAACAAGAAAATATTAGCCTAAGTAAATGATGATAAATTCCTCTCACATCACCATCTCCATTCTCTCCACTACTAAAATATCTAAACTAGTCCACTTACAGAAACTAAATTACCCAAGAAAATCATTTACCTCAGCATCATTCTCTGATTTTCCTTTGCCTCCAAATAAGCAGACAGGTGTAGATCGCTTACATATAGATGAAATAGGTGTAAGTTTCCAGGGTTTTGTATGCACTTTTAGGCCCTTGTAACTTAATGAACTGGCCTTCCAAAGTTGAAGACACTGCTTTGGTGAAACACATTGTGCTGAAGAAACATAACATAATTGGTTTGAACCAGCATAGGTACAGCAGGGCTGGATGGCAGTTATTTGAATGCAGCTCATCAGAACAAATAATATATCACTTCAAAGACCACATGAAGTTCAAAATCGTATCTTGCTACTTGGGTGCGGTGAAATATCACTTAACCGGGAGGAAGTTGTTTAACTGGACACGTTAAATATCAAGTGTTAGTTCTGAGGCATAGAAGTTGAAAGATTCAGAAAAGACAAATGTCAAAAAATTTAGCACAATGAATACGAGGAGAAACATGACAGCTGATTAGTCTAGAACAACGGTTAGCATGATATCTTAGGAGCATTTTAAATCACATCAGCCAACGGACTAATATCAGACATGACAAACCATATTATACCCTAGCATCATCCAGATAACCCCCCACCTTTAAACTATAACAATTATTTAGTCACTTCAAATGGAGTCAACAAAATTTATCCCTAGTTATAGAAAAAAAGAGCATTTGGTGGATAAATCCACAAATAGTGGAATCATCTTCCACTACATATTTGATTTATTTTGAACTAAGAATGAATTTAATACCTTGTGTATTTGATATTGATAATACCCATCAAACAAAAAGAAGCTAAATTCTTTTGTCCTTTCCATCCTCATTACTCAAACCTGAGCCCCTTCAACCCAATCTATATGGCAGTTGAAACATATCTTACTCTTACACAAGACAATGTGAGAGAATCCATATTTTTGACCAAATCACAGTTATAAAACATGAATAGCAGTAAAGTCAGCAATAGAGTACAATTAAAAAATCAAAGCCCATAAATTCGCCAGGAAAAGAAAGTCCTACACCGAACTAAAAAGAATCAATTCTTATCCTAAATCACATTCCAGAATTCCAGAAGGAAAAAACCCTTTTAAGCTCTCCGCTAAATAGACAACGACTGACATGCACATCAATAGTAGACAGGATAAAAGGATAATATTATATATAATGATATTGTGCACCTACATTATAGGATTTTATTGCGTTGATTTGGCTGTTCCACAGAGATAAACACTGATGACGAGGGCGAGGTGGAGAAGGGCGGTGTGCAACGGTTGCGAAGAGCTTAGAGAACCGTTCCGCTGATTATTTCGATAGAGAAGGGACACGGGGAACAGAACAATAAGGCCCCGTTTGGCGGATTGAAATTAATAGGGCTTTCTTGAATTCCCTCCAGTCCACTCCAGTCCAAAGCCCAAATCCGCTGTGCATGCGATGTAAATCGTTTTTCCCCTCTTTTTTATTACTCCTTCGGGGAAATTAAGTAAAAAAAAATTTTATTGGGAGGATGATGTATAATTAAATTTTAATAATAAGTCAATTGAGGCATTTACCTAATTCTCATATGAATGTGACTGAGTAAGGGGACAAAAAATCTCAAAAGGGTTTTTTTTTTTTTTTGTTATTTTCCATGTAGTTTCGTATTATCCATGATAAATTTGCTCAAGTAACATAACAGATGGCACTCTAAAATAAATATTTGAGGTCTTAGATCCATGTTCTTGGAGATTCTATGCTAAATCCATTTTGTCAATATTAAGGTAAAGTTTTTTTTTTTCTTTCAAAAATATTTTTATTGGGGAAGAAGAGAAAAATATTTTATAATGAAAAAAAAAAAAGAATGAATATTTGAAAAAAAATAAATAAAATATTGATTAAACTATCGACAATTACTTATAATAAATCAAATGTCCTATAAAATAGTTTTAAGTTTGTGTGAAGTTGTATCCATATCGATTGTAAAGAAGTCAAAATTTTGCGAACTTGGAGAGCACCACACCCCTTTCTAATTGGGAATAAATTTACAATTACAATACTATGGAAGCAGTGCCGGTAGAGATCATGAAAAAAAAATTCTCAATATACTGAGCCAAGTTTAGCCCTTATAGAATTGCAGAACAGAATTTACAAAAAGAAAAATTAAAAATGAAAGCGGGGATGGCAGGGGAGGGGAACACAGAAGAACACTTATTAGGAGGAGAGGGCTTTCTAGGCAGTAGCTATGGCAAGGGGCATGGAGAAAATCTGGACAGTATTCTTTACAGCTTCAACATCAATATCTATCAACTTTCCCGTTTTAGATGAAATTAATGCACATTTCTTTTCTTCTGCATTTGGAACAAATAGTGTCGCCTTATCGTCAAAGCAAAACAGTCCAATACTGCAACAACAACAACACGAGAAAGAGTGATCAGGATTTTCTGTTTCTTCTCAATGTGTAAATTCCTAAGATGGAACAAATATTTACCTTGGCTTTTCACGAGCATTCGCGAGCTGGATTGCTGCTGTATTTGTTGCTATAACCCCTGCTGAATCATTGATAAGAGCAGCCAGCTGAAGACGGTAACGAGTACAAATGAGTATCAATATTGCTGTTTTTAACTTCTTTTGTGGGGTGATCTCAGAGCAAAGGACCAGAGATAAGTAGCAAGAAGACTTTCTAGGACAATAATCAGGTCATTCCATTCGATTTTCATATCATATCATTGGTAACAATTTAAGAGTCCTGAAAGAAAAGAATCAGCAGAACATGATAACGTCTGGATTCTAGAATTTAAGATTGTAAGTGGATTTGAGACCAAATCTACCTAATTAAATTTAAACAACATCAAGAATCCAAAAGAAAAACAAACCTGCCCAGGAGTGGTAATGAACACTATGCTTGCATCATCTCCAACGACATACTCTACATCCTCTCTTACTTTCTCATGTGGGATGACAAAAACAGGCTTGAGACCTCTGTTCACAGTAGCAATTTATGAAAGTTTTTATCCGTATGATGTCTTGGCTGCCAAAGGATGAGTAAATGAATGGAAAGACAGTTTAAAGTGCAAGAATGGGAATTTGGGAAGTGCCGTACTTTATTGCCTTGGTTATCTCAGCCCATACTTCAATAGGTAGCAAGCTATCAATGTCACCCCTGGACTGCATAGAAGCTTTTGAATCTGATTTTATCCCATGAATCACTATGTATTTCCCTCTTTGTGCACCTGCTTCTGTGTATTTTGCTTCAACAGCCTCCTTAAGTTTCCTTGAGATTGACACTTTCAGTGGAGGCACAGGATGCCTCGGTACCTTTCGACCAGGTCTCCCTAACCAATCCTCCATTTGATGATACCTTAATAACAGAAATTAGAAAAGAGAAAATCTAACCTTGTTTTTAACTAAATCAATGAATCATATGATATTGAACATTCTCATGCCAAGGGCTTAGCACAGGAGGTAAGGAAATCATTATCAAACCACAAACAAACAGTCACACGCTAGAAGAGAGCATTCTGATAGTTGAAAGGCCTCTTTTTCACCTCATTCTAACTTACATATGATACCCACCCTCGGCCAGGTTCAAGCTATCGGGTGTGAATGTTTCTGATAGAAGTAAGCCTGCTCCTGCAGCATTTACATTTGGGTATATGTAACTGACCCTGTCTCTTGCTGTTGACAGAAACAAGAATGTCGCATGTCCAAATCCGGCAAGTTTGGTTGACAACATCATATCATAGTACCTGTTCTGCAAGCAAGCAAAAGGAACACATGTATAGAAGCATCACACAAATAACTCGGGCTTTGCAAAGTTACTGATTTGTATGGAATTACTACTTCATTGTATAATGTTTCCCAATCATCTTTTCAGAGTTAGAAGTAATATCTCTTTCAATCTCAAACTCAAAGCTTTGTGAGCACCCCAAAAATAAGTTTATCCTGGCAGATTAGAGTTCAGAAACTAAAAGTTCCTTTTCATCTCTCACTGTCCTGAAATCCTGAGGAGCCCCTTATGTTGTTCATTACTAAAAAGAATATGAATCCCTATGAATTCCATCCCCTTTTCATTGGATTTAAGATATACGCACAACTGCAAGACGACCGTAATCTCATAATGAAGGATAGATAGGGTCTTGTGGCTGGTTTATTGCTGACAATCACATCAAACATAGATCAAACGAACATCCGGTTGGGTGATGATCGTGACCAAATGACAAGTTTCAAGCTTCATTAAATCAAAGTATGTGCATTTGGGAATATGTTAAGAATGTTCAGTAGAGTGTCCAACCTTAAGTACTCCAATAAAATCAAGATACTCAGCTGGTTCGGGAAAATCATCATCCGGGTCGTAGACATTAGCCCATCTAACGTTCTTATTCAATTCATAAGTTTGTTTCCCTCTGGCAGATGCCACAATGTCTATTTGCACGCCAGGGTATCTATCCTTCAACAACTGAATTGCCGGAAAGAACAGCAAGTTCTCATAAACACCACCAGAAATCACGCAGCAACATCTTCGCACATCTCCTCTAATCTTCAATCCCAATGAAGCAATTTCCACAGCATACCCCATTGGAAATTTCAGGAACCCATATGGGTTATCTGGCTTATCAGGAGGTCTTGGATCTTCTTCTTGCTTTCCTTCGGAGAACAAGGAACCATACTCCATGTCAGGATCTTCACCATCATCAAAGGGGTCGAGCCATGGATTTTTCTTCTTGGCATTTGGCCTAATCTTACATGATCTTTGGGTACAGACATGTTGTTCTGACGGAAAGGTTAGGAAGGAGACATTGTTTAAATTTGTTAAGGGAATTGAAGGTGGAGAAGTCAGTAACGGTGAAGTGCATTTGGATAGGAGAGAAGTTGCAGCCATTTTTGTCGGCATTAACTTAGTGTTCTTTTGCCAGTGCCATGAATCACTGACTGCGGTACTGGATAGAAGCTGAAGAAAATATGGTTGGCCAAACGGAGTGGACATTATATTTGAATGTGCGACAATGAAGATATTTGGATAAGTGGGCCCAACTGACCACTTTTTACCCTTTTTTCCGGTTTTTTGACTCCTCCTCTGCTCTCGGCCGTCGGAATTCAGAACCACCGATTCCCCGTTATTTAGGGTTTCACGGCAGCTCCGGATTTTGATACACTTAGAAGATTACCAAATTTAAATTCCAACCGTACCAACTTGGTTTTTTCTTCTTGTTTAAATTTATTACTCCATCCGTCATCATATATAATTCATTTTAACTTACTTTTCTTATCACTGAGTATAAAATTATTATTAATTAATTAATTTTTTTTAAGATATTTTTTCAATATTAACCACTTCTGTGATTTCTTAGTAGTGACGGAGGGAGTATATGCTTAAATTTATTATGCCCTTCATCAAGATTGAATATTTTTATTTTCATTGTGAATCATCGTGAATTAAATATCTTATTTTAAATTAAAATTTTATAAAGAATTTGATATTGTTATATGAAAAATAAATTAAATTAAATTTTTTCAATAATATTTTCAAATTTTAATCAAACATTCAATTTTGAATAAAGAAAAAGTATATCACAACCATTGGAACTCAAACTAGTAAGATATTAGTATAAAGTCATCAAGCTTCGACAAATTAGATAAGCAACATTTTTTTATTATTAAATACTTTAATGAAGTTCGATCTCTAAATTTATAAAATGGAATAATCCATCACTCAACATCGATTGATTAAATGCACCCAAAAAAATCTGAAGTATTGTGGTTTTTTTTTTTTTTTAATTAAGAAAATATATCAAGTGGACAGGTGGAAGTTATTGTGATTTGCTAAAATAGTTTATTTATGGTGTATAAAATATAGTTTATATATATGGAGTAACAATAATGGTTGCCGGCCTCTTCTCTTACATTTGATCCATTAAAAAAATAAAAATAATTATTCAGTTTTAAATTCTATGTTTGTGTTATAATCATTGGCATTGTCACATGAACTGGAATTCACATTTCATTATCAAAATGAAGAATTGATTTGATTAAATTGTAAAAACTAACTTATCAATTTGGTAGCTTATTAACTTAATAAAATAATTTATACTTGACAAACATAACTTACTTAAATGGTAAAATGATTTCAAGATATTTTGATATAAGTTTCAAAATTATTGTAATCCCAAAATTAAATAATTAATCATTCCTCCACTACAACTTACTGCTTTTCTAAATTCAATTCAGAGAGTCAAGCCTTGCTAGTTTAATTGTCAACAGCAATATTTGGAATCAAGAAGTCTTTAGTTCGAGACACACCACTGGGATACCACAATTGATCCTCAAGGGGAGAGGTGAGTTAAAAAAAGTTAAAAATAAAAAATGAAATCAACCCAGGAAATAAGTCTAGTTAACACTTCCACCACAACTCAGTATCTCTCAAGTTTTCTACTCCCTTTGATTTACAATATAGGTCATTTTAGTCTTTCAATCTTGTTTCATAATATAGCTTTACGAAATTTGATGTGTATTTATTATTATTTTTCCAATCTTACCTTTTAGAGTATTTCTTACTTCAATTTCCTATGTAATTTAACTATGGGTTTTTAAAGTATTCTAACTAAGTCAATGCATAATTTTTTTTAAATTAGACCCTTAATTCTTGTTCAAAAACCTAAAAAAACTTACTCTAGAGGAAGTAGTTTATTATTCCCTACATAAACTAAATACAAAGGATGGAGAGAGATAAGTTCATTGATTATTAATTGATGGAGGTTTGAATTCGGTTAGGTGCCAACTCGTGCATTAAGTCAATCCTTGACATAGACCAACTCCAAAGAAATAAAAAGAAGAGTGCCTTTGATGCACGGTGTTATAGAAATGTCACACGAAAAATGAACTACAAGATTTGAAACTTATGCATTAAGATGTTTATCATATACATACACATCTAATCCATTCAATGAATCCAAATCTTCTATTATGTATTTATGTATTACTTAATGTTATACTACTAAAATATTAAGAGGGATCATACTCTTATCATTTGATTATTATCTTTTAATATATTTTATATAATAAAATTTAAAAAGATAAACTAATCCCTAGAAAAACTTAATCTTATAAAAAACTTGTTAAATTTCTACGGATATAATGGGAAGTGACACACAATTGTGTGTGTAACAAGAGATTTCGATTCCATTCAATTATTATGCATCTGTTAATGAAATGGGGAGAAAAAAAAAAAAAAACATCTTTGACCATATAAAAATGAGCTTCAAATGTGGTCCAATGTTCTAGTTTACCCGATCTAAATAAACAACAGTTACTTGCAAACAAACACCTCTTAAAAAAAATATTTTTTTTTTTAAAAAAAAAAACCCTAAATGAGTAGTTGAAATATGTATTCATAATTAAAGTTATCTCTTGAGGATAATCTCAAAATCCTCTTCCAGCTGTTTGACAGACGCAAAC
This sequence comes from Parsonsia alboflavescens, assembly GCA_028571225.1. Classification (NCBI taxonomy): domain Eukaryota; kingdom Viridiplantae; phylum Streptophyta; class Magnoliopsida; order Gentianales; family Apocynaceae; genus Parsonsia; species Parsonsia alboflavescens. The sequence continues at coordinate 20,021,013 of JAOXNR010000030.1, forward strand.
TTGCTTAGTTTAAACAAACAAAAACTCTCTAATCACACTACTTTTGTTCGATTCTTCTTCCTTTCCTTCCCTTTTTCTTCCATCTCAAGCTTTGTATAAATAAATATATAAATATATATTTATATATATGGTAATGTTATAAAGTTCTACGGAACGTGCTTCAGTTAAATCTCCAAAGATTAAAATTTACGATCAGTTATTAAAAAAAAAAAAACGTTCTCCTATAAAAAATTATTTTTTCAAAATTTTTTTTATAAACTAAATCCTAAAAAATCAATTAAACTCTAAATTACTTGATTAAATTTTATTTTATTTTTTAAAAAACAAAAGATAATTAACCTTTAAAGATTTAACTGGAACCCTTCATAAGATGTGCTCTATAATACTCTATAGCATTTTAGTATATATATGTATATATATATTTATACATGAAAATATTAGTGTGTGCAATGTTGCACACACTAACAAGTGCAATCGTTTGTCCACTAGCGGTCAAAGTTAACAGTCAACTATCTTATTTTTTTAAAACAATTAATTAAAATTTACTCATATACCCCTAAGGTTTAGTTTATAAAAAAATTTTGAAAAAATAATTTTGTATAGAAGAATTTATTTTTTCTTAACAACTAACCGTTAGTTGACTAACGGTTGCACTTGTTAGTGTGTGCAAAGTGTGTGCAAGTGCAATGTTACACACACTAACATTACTCTAAATATATATATATATATATATATATATATTTATTTATTTATTTATACAGGAATATTGTGATGTGCTACAAACAATATGTAGTCACTATAGTTTATCGTTACTTTTCCTTCAATAACACATGAGTAGCACACTATGACATTCATACATATATATATATGAGTAGCACACTATAACACACATGAGTAGTCACAGTAGTTTATCATTACTTTGCTACAGTGCTCATGTAGCCAATCAAGCGGAGTAAGAATTTCGTTATGGTAACGGTTAGAGCGCAAGCGCGCCTTAGCAAATCCGTATATA
>JAOXNR010000030.1:20022124-20038709 GCA_028571225.1 Parsonsia alboflavescens
CTATTTTCTTCATTTATGTTTCTAGTATAATATTTTTCCCTATAGTTTTTATTTTTCTTTGTTTTTTACCCCTCATTATGCAATCTTCATTTATAGAAATGCATAATGATAAGTATTACTATAATTACTTCAGTCAAAGTTTTATTTTAATATTTATGAATTATGTTTTGTATTCAGATAATTTTATAATAAACAAATTGAATTGTGAAAAAAAAAAAGGTTTCAAATAATTATGAATTATTTATGTTTAGGCTTTCGCATTTGATATGACTGTTTATTCTTTAGTCTTAATTATTTTCCCTTAAATATTCTATTCATTTTAAAATTTAAAATTTTTTTTTAATAAATTTGACCTGTTTTCGTTTAGCAAGAAAAACAAAGAAAAAAAAAAGTAGAAAAGAAAGGGACGATGGAAGTGAAGAATAAAAACAAAAAACTAAAGAAAATAAAGGAGGGCCCACTGCATCTTCTGATGTGGCAACTTTTTACTGGTGACATTTTCTTCCCCTTCCCTCATTGGAGGGATCTTTTGTATCTAGAAAGATCCTGAGGTAGCAGCCGTTGGTTTTCTTGGATCCGACCGCTCCAAATTTTCCCCACAGAGACTGGCCTAAAAGGCCTTCATTCGCATCCAACTACTTCTGGACTACTCTGCCCTGCTGTGTCTCATCATCACCTATCATCACCAATGCTGCTAGGGTTTTTGTTCCCAACCAAATCACAATGCACTGCATTGTGTTCCTCGCTTGGAATCTCCAAGCCCTAAGTAGTTGATGTGTTTACTACATTTTTCCACATACTGATTGTTGGATTTGAGAGTTTTTGAGGTGTAATTCGGTGTTATTTTGTTGTTTATGAGGGGAATTGAAGTGGTTTGGAGCTGAATATCGGTGGAATTTGAACAATGTCTGGGCCTCCGAGGGTGAAATCGATGAACCAAACGGAGTCAGAAGTGAGACCAGTGCTTGGACCCGCGGGGAACAAGGCGAGATCGGTGGTGGAGTTGCGGAAGCCGGTGATGAAGCCAAAGATTACTGTGACCAAGGCGCAAGAGATCGATGAGAAGAAAGCTCCTGTTGTTATTGAAGATTTGTTACCGTCGCCCAAAAAGAAGTTTGGGAACTCTGTGCCGTCCATTATGAAGCATCAGTCGCAGCAGCAGCAGGAGCAGAAGTCGTTTTTGTTGAGGTCTAATTTGTCAATGAATGCTTCGTGTTCCTCGGACGCCTCCACAGATTCTTCCCATAGTCGAGCGTCCACAGGCCGGATTAGACGTAGGAGTTTGACACCAGCACGGATTCGGCGGAAGACGCAATGCGGGTCCAAAATTGAAAAGGTGGAGAAAACTGCTATTGAGGTTGAAAGTGTTACAATGTTGGGGATGGGTGATGATTCTGTGGCTAAGAAAAGGTGTGCTTGGGTGACTCCAAACACTGGTACGCCCGTTCTATTCCCATCTCTTCAGCTAATTATTAAAAGCTATTCAGTTAAAGATGTGATTTTAGACCTAGGAAATTGGGACTTCAGTTTTCTTTGCTTGCTTAAAATGTGGATTTGTTATGAGAATTAATTTAACATATTTTTTAAGCTCTAACTTGGTTTCAGTTCTGAAAGTGCGAGATGCACCCAGGGAAGTAATACTAATTTGTGTATCTGTTCGATATAGTGTGGGCATAATGTGGATTCTGAACCACTGAAATGATCTATAGTGAAGCTCAGTAAGCATTCGGTTAAGAATTATCCATCATAACTTGTAAGGATTGGCTCTTGACCACCATACATATTATATTTGTCAACGAATTTATACTTCCACTCCTTGCCATGGTTCAAGTCGCAACTAGATTTATCATGGCAAGCATAAAATGTACTCCCTGAGCTTCAAAATTCTTTGAAAAGTTGGGATCAGCTGTTGGTTATAAAGTGGTATAGACTGAATTTTTTTATGCATCAAATGATTTCTTGTTCTATTTTTATTTGAAGACTCTGTCCCTTTAGTCTCCAAGATTACACATCTCTACTCGAAATCTCCCAAATTGCAATTCTGTTTTTCTTGGTTCAATAAGATTTGGACGATCTTTTTAGAAAGATCTCCAGGTGCTTCTTAAGCTTTTGAAGAATTTTAGTTTTATTGCCAGACAATTTCCTCTGCAGAAGTGATTCAAAAATGTAAATTTGTCTCTTGGTAAAATATGTTGTCCGTGATTGGTCTTGCCTCCTTAATGAGGTAGCTTTATTTCAGTAAACAAGATCCTTTTTTCCTGTCAGAGATATCTTTATTTGTTCTGCCTTTTGAACTTTCTGTCCTTGTACCCACTCAACTTGAACTTAACTAAAAAGAACTCCTATTAAGTATGATCATCATCTTTTACATGAGGCTTACCTTCCAAAACATCGTATCATATTTTGGTTCATTCCTGCAACTTTGCTGTGTTACCATGCTGCATATTCATAAAACTGCTGGTTATCTATGAATCAACTGAATTTTTTCATTTTGTACCAGTCAGTATCGTGTTAGGTGTGAATTCAATGTATCAGAGACTTTCATTTTAGCTTGAGAATGATGTCGTCGTTAAATCTGCTCGTACCAGTCTAATTTACTCTTAAAAGTGTTCTGATTTAGCTATTTTGAGATTATTAGTCGTCTTCCCTTTTTCATCTTTCAGTGCTCTACTTGTGATATCCCTAACCTATCGATTGTTTAAATCAACAAAAAAGTAAATTGGAGATAGATGAATTGTATTCTTAATATCTCAAGAAGAATATATTGAGCCAATTTTTGCATTCTGTTCTTGCAAAAGTGGAACTAGATTCTTCTAAAAGTATCTTTTATTTATTTAATGTCAGGTTGGGAGGGGGGCGGGGGTAACTGGGGGAGAGAGTGGAAGGGGTGAGAAAATAACTTTCCGATTGGAACAAATTCAGTCTGTTTTGCATGTTATTCATTTTTAATCATTCTATGATTCAATTTTAGGTAGTACTCATGAGCTTGTGCTTTTGAATCCCAAGAGCACTTTTTATATAAAGATGACAAGATGAAGAACCATATTGAATCATCAGATGTTTGTTTTCTGTTTCCTTGCCACTGTTTGTTTGCAGTGTAGCCTTGGAAACTCCCTATGATGAAATGAATTGGCCTTGAACTGTTAATAAATTTGCATGTTTGCTACTGCCATCGTCTAACTGGTTTCATTTTCTAAAAAGATCCAATTTATGCTGCATTTCATGATGAGGAGTGGGGAATTCCGGTCCATGAAGATCAGTACGTAATCCATTCAACTTGTGATTCCCCGGTTTGAATTGGACTTATTTGATGCCTTCTCTTCATCCATTTGATTGTTTTTGGCCAACATGCAGGAAACTTTTTGAATTGCTCAGCTTATCTACTGCATTGGCTGAACTCTCATGGCCCACCATTCTCAACAAAAGGCACATGTTTAGGTACATTTAAAGTGTTTTCTTCATTATGCGTGTACTGTTAGGAGGTGGCTGCGTACCTTGTTAATGCACCTCAAGTTATTGATTCAGTTGCATGTAACTGTATGCAGAGAAGTCTTTCAGGAATTTGACCCAGTAGGCATCTCAAAATTAAATGAGAAGAAGATATCAATGCCAGGAAGCCCTGCTGGCTTTCTTCTCTCTGAGCTAAAGCTGCGGGCAATAATTGAAAATGCACGACAAACTTGTAAGGTATGGCCCCTTTAATTGTCGACTTCTCTCTTTTTGATCCTTTCTTTCACTATTATATCCATCTATTATCACAACTATGACAAATGTTATTATTGTTATGGTGAGGATGACATTTGAGTTTTCAACCTCCAGTGCGAGCAAAAAACGTATAAAAAATTGTCAGGGTGTTATTTTAATTTGATGGCCTTTGAACAGCGATATCTGTTTGAAACTTTCCACATTTGGGATATTGAATATGGACATGACTCCATTTTCCTCTGTTGCATAGAATGAGAAGTTATTACCACCTCAATTTCTAGATGCAAGTCTTTCTTAGAATTTGAAAGTCTTCTAAAAATATAAATTGTTTCATAGAATTTGAGTGAGAAATAGTTATTACTTTTTTTCTCCCAAGATTACCTCCTTTTATTATCTTTTGACCCCTATCCCTAATTTGTATTTAAAAGTTTGAAAAGACATATATTTTGAAATGGAGGTAATGGTGTAAAGCAACTTGTAAGAAAAAAGCCAAAGGAACATCACATGTCAATTTTGTTCGGTAAATGAAAGAAAACAGTATTATTGCAGAATAATGCTTTAAAGTCCTGGCCTTAAAAATTCTCTTGCAAAAGAGAGAAGGATTGTGCTGTCAGCTCACAGTTCCCTATTGTCCAGAAAATAAAAAATTGGCGAAGTCAAATAACCACGAGTTGCAAATACATTTCTGTTATGCAGCTTATGTTTCTGGTTTGTGATGCAGATAATAGAAGAGTTTGGATCTTTTGAAAAGTATATATGGAGTTTCGTAAGTCAGAAGCCTATAATTGGTAATTTTCGCTATCCACGGCAAGTTCCCATCAGGACATCAAAAGCTGATGCCATCAGCAAAGATCTAGTAAGAAGAGGGTTTCGAGGAGTTGGGCCAACAGTAGTCTACTCATTCATGCAAGTGGCGGGAATCACGAACGACCATCTTGTAACTTGCTTCAGATTCCAGGATTGTGTAGCTGTTGCGGATGCAATGGATAAGAGCGATGGCCTAATTGCAACAAAAGTTGAAGAGAAACAACTACTACAGGAGGATTCTTCTCAAGTGGGATTGGAAATGACGTTAGAGGGCTTGAGTAGTTTATCCACATAGTAAGTAATTTGTCAATGACTGACAAACTTGGAAGTGACAACATTATTTGTAGGGCAAACCTTATAATATATATATATAAATGTTATTGTGTGTTACATAGCACACATAATTTATATGTTACGGGTTAAAATGACGTCGTTTTGGTATGAATAGTATTGAAAATTTGATAAAAACGATGTCGTTTTGACTCGTAATATATAAATTCTGTGGGTTACGTAGTACACAGCAACATTCTTGTATATACAGAAATGTATGTATATTTTCCATGAGTGAATTTATGTACAAATAAATTAATTATGAATTTCACTATGTTCATTGCATATTGTAAATCTCAAAATTAGAATTTGCTTTCTTGGCAAATTCCATGTTGAATGTTCTCCGGGTGATTCCGGCCGCCTTTTGTACAGCCTTCAAACTTAGTATTTATTATGATGAGTTCGGAAACTGACTCTTTCTAGAATTGGTCCCAATTTATGAAGCTTGCTTTGGCTGATTGATGTTATATTGCCGAGTTTACCAATTCCAGGAAGACCGAAACTCTTTTGGCAGGTAGAACAACTAGCCGATGTTCCATTCATGAAGCAATCTTTTTTAGCCAAAAGGTTGCGTCCCTAAGAGGAAAGGATCGTTCAAAAGACTCTGTTGGAGACGATTGCAATTTCCTCTTCCATTTTTTTTTCTCTTATATTGGACAAAGATGTGGTCGTAATCGTATGACATAGCGTATTATTCAAACTGATGTTCTGAGAACTACGTATGGTTCGTTCTAACAGAAGATACGCCGTGACATGCCCACTAAGTATACCAAGTCATTTATTCGAAACTTCAAACGCTGTAAAAGAATTTTCTAAACTTGGATGAAAATTCTCCTTGACAAAGCAACATAGAAATCATCAAATCTCTAACATTTCATTGTACTAGTTTTTCTGAACTGCGGATAAAAGTTTGTAAAAGAATATTCATCCGAATCTCCAAACCAGGATGGTCTTCAATATCCATCGATTTTGAATGAAATTCTGTTGGGCTTTGGGGCTTATTTGAAATGAGCCCCTAGCTTTACAACCAAAACTTCAAGTGGTCCTGTCTTCTGCCTTTGAGAGAAGGGATTGGTGGGAAGTAGAACCCCTTTTTAGTTTCTTTTGTATAACTTCCCTAATTTCTCCCAAGTGTCCAAGTGGGAAGTGGATAAATTGAACTAAATATATATATAAAATAATATATATATACATCAATCAAATTTTTTGGTTCACTTCACTCCAATCCCACCCCCAAACAGTCAAATGCGCAAATAAATTTTGACAACAATCCTTGACTTTTCCATTTTACCACTTTTCTGTCTGATTATGCTGGAGAATTTTTCCTGAAATGGCGGCTGCAAGTGCAGCTTTGAAGCTTGGATCTTTTGTCAAGGAAGATGCCATCTGTTCTATGAGGAACTGTTGAAACTGTGGTGATTCCACTTTTTTCGGGTTAGTAGAACTTCCCCCATCTTCCCGGGTTCTTGTTGCCTTTGGTTTTGTAAGATCCAAGGTGATGGTTGGTCCCGATGAGCTCAGTGAGGTCGAACATGGGACTGAACCAATTGTTGTTGTTACACAACGATTTGAGGTTGCTGTGGTTTCCATTTTTGATGGGTGTGGATGGTTGTGTTCTCCTTCGTAAGTTGCCACTAATATTGATTGATCATCCACACTTCTTTGAACCTGTTCAGATCATTACATGGAGAAAAGACCCTTAGTTAGAAACTTGGAACAGAACCATAAATTAGTTGGTTTAATTAAGTGCCCTTTTTTCTAGATGGGATTTTCAATTTTGCTTACCTTTTTCTTGACGGGGCAAGTAGGTGCAAATGAACATTTGAAGTAAGCTCTTGGAGAAGGGTTGTCTCTAGTGACCTTTTGACCATATTTCCTCCATTGATATCCATCTTTTACAACCTGATAAGAGAAGCATTTCATTCAGTCAGTACCACATTAATTAGTCAAGCTGCCAGTAAAACTTTTAATTTATCTCTAGAAATGGGACCAAAAAAAAATTTAGGTTGTTTGCATTAAAGGACTTACAAGGCTTGTATCAGATGCTTCAGTTCGAACATAAACTCTAGAAATCTTGGCTTTGATGTGCTCTTCTCTTGGTTTCTTGCATGAACCAGCTTCATCACTGGAGCTACTTTCTGAAGGACCATTTGTGGCATCTGCAGGGATTGATTTGTCATTAATGTTATTGTTGTGTGTAGGGCTATCAGCTCCTTTCCTCTTCTTGGATCCACTACTGGTTTCAGTTCCTGATGATGGATTCTTGCTCATATACTCTACCAAATGCTTTCTCAAAGCATCATAATTCTCGCACATCACAGTCAACATTTGTGATAGCTTCTGGTTTTCAGCACTCACACGGTTCAATTCCTCCACCAAAGCACCAGTCTGAAAAGAGATCAAAGGAAGAAATTAATAACAAATAATACTCTGTAGAAGCTGAATCTAAGATCAAGAAAATCTCTGGGTTTTTAATTGTTCCTTTCTAGGCAAAAGATTCAAAATTAAAAGAACGAAATCAGGAGAAATGAAAAGACCCTCTAGTTAACTGACCTCTTCTTTGACAGGCATTTTCCTTCCCAACTGATCAATGAAATTGCTTTGCACCTCTTGTTTCTGCAATAAATAAAACAACGTAGCTTACAAAGTTAGCCCCCCTTAATCAATTAATTAATTAATTACAAGAAGAGATAAAAAAAGAAGCCCATTAATCATCTCTTCATATTATCATATCCCAGCGAAAAAACCAAACACAAACTCTCATCACGTACCAGCTGGTCATCACCATGAATTCTCAGTGGTTTCACATTAAGATCTAAAGATGTATCAACCAAACTCGTGTATTCCATATTATGATTGCAGTAAATATATATCAAAGGCCCAAAATGACAAATCTATCAAACTGAGCTGCAAATTCTTCAAAAAAAACCCCTTTCTGATTCCTGAAACTGAAGAAGAAGAAGTAGCTAGTATGTTGTTGTTGTTGTTGTTGTTGTTGTTGTTTAAGATAAGATTTCTCTCTAGAGATGAGAATAGAAAGACAGGTATATATAATAGTCAGACGGGAAAACACACAAGTTGCAAGGCAGGAAGGTAGGAAGGAAGAATCGGTTGCAAATTGTGACGACTCTTTTAAAAATAGCTGTGAATTGAAATGTTTATAGTAAATGATGAGAGAAAGGGGTGCCAGAGGAGGCAAATTTAATAAAGGTGTTTTCATTTCTTTTGGCTTCTTGTATCGTAATTTCCTTCCACTGCCAAGGAATAGTTGAAAACAATGAACAAGTAGTGTGTTTTTCGTGTCGGTCGTGACGTTGAAAGCAGAAGGAGAGAGAGAGAGAGAGAGAGAGAGGAGAGATCTTGAAAGTCTTGGTAGGAGTACTGCTGGTAGTAGTCAAGTCAAGCCCACCTTCGGGAATTAAGAAAAGAGAAGAAGAAGACGAGTCAGTACTTACCCTTTACTTTATATAATTTTATTTATTTATTTTATTAGCCAATTTATATGTCCACATTTTGAAGTCTGATTTGACCCAATCCCAGTTCTTTTTCTCTTCTTTTCTATTGTTTTCCTTACCCTCTTTCTTTTTGGAATTTAATTTGGTTCTCACCAAAACAAACATTTCTAGGGTTTGGCTATTTATTTTCCTTGTAATTAAATTTTCTTAGATCCCTTTCATTAAAATTTAAATTAATAATAACCACTAAATTTCTTGACTTTTTCTTATAGTAGCATCAGTTATAAAATGCAATAGAACTTCTAATACACACTTATATTACTCTTCTTCTTGTTATGAAAAAAAATTTATGTGTATCAAGAATATCAGGAATTTCAGTTTAATTTATCTTTTAAATTTTTAATTAATAAAATGCATCTTAAAAAATAATTAAGAGATAACTTTTTAAAATTTTTATAGAATATTCGGAGCCTTTTTTTTTCACTACGCATTATGATTTCTAATTATTGGGAAAATAATCATTACTTTTGTTCTTTAATCTCTTTTTTATTTTGAATTTTGATGTTAAATCACCAATTTTAATTGAAGCATCAAGTGAGGTCAAACGGAGTGTTTGAATTCTAGTCATGGTTTTTTAAATCACCACAAATATCTCTACAATAACATTAAATTAAACATCTACTTTTGAAATTAAAGAAATACAATTAGTCAATTAATAACTAACCATTCATCTAAGGGTGTAAAAGAATGGTTCTGAGATAAAGTTTGTACAGTTCAACATATTATAACTTCGGTGAGTTGCCGCTATTAACGTAATGTCAAATTACCTAAAAACGGACTTGGACACCACTTAAAAAATAATAATAATAATAACCATATTATATATCCTTGACGTATTTACTGAATTCCACGGGCGTGGGCTTCTTTTGCTTAACTTTGATGTCACGTTCTCAAACATTTTCCACGTTATGTATGATTTTTTAATACTACCAATGTATAAATATAGTATTCAATTGTTTTGGGTAACTATATTGTAAACAACATAAAATATACAGCTTTCCTCTACGCGTTTTGTAAGCTATTCCTTTTAGTATTATATATTTTCTATTTAATGTTCAAATCTGGTTGAAACTTCTACTACTTTTCTTTTTTGTCTTTCGGCTTCATACGTATGAAATAAAATACTCCCACTCCCTCCATCATTATTTATAAGTTACTGGAAGTCACTGATCGTAATTTGATCAAAGTTAAAGTTTCTTTTTTTTTCCCCTCAAATGTCCCTACTTATGATTTTAATCAAACTAACAACCTTAATCAGGGTTAGTCATGATTGTCAAGTTTTGCTAGTTTAATGATAAATAATAAAAATTGGGACCATGAAGATTTACTGGCGGTGTCCGGATCATTTCACATGCACATCGACTATTCCGTCAGGAGCTACAACTGGCCAAGGTTAGAGTATATATGTAACAAGATTGAATTGAATTCAAGACTTACGTTACCTCCAAAATCATTCAATCACATATATTACTTCCTACTTGGATAAACGACTTGAGGGGAGAAAATCCGTAATTTCTATATTTGCACAACTTATTGCCATTGGAAGATAAGATTATGCATAAAGCATTGTTCTTATCCAAATTGGAATTGGACAATACTTTTTTCTTTTTTTTTTAATTAGCATAGGTTAATAAAACATTGCAAAATAATTGATAATGAATTATTATAATATTATTAATAGTAATAATACATACTAATGACTTGCTACCAACCTTTTTCATGAACATCCACAAAATCAATCAATTCCGTAGCCTAATTTTCTCTATGCATTCAACACAATTGTGTTTAGTTACGATTTATGACACGACAGAGATATTCCTTAATTAGTCCCCCTTTCAGACAATTGTTCAATTAGAGCAACTGATAATTAACTAAACAATATCCTCTACTAATACCCCCTCCCACCCCCCCTTCCCCTTTTTTTTCCCTTAGAATATATGGTATCTTCGCACTAGTGAAACTAATTTGACATATCCCAGTCGTCCTAACTCCAGACTAAGAGGCAAATCTTTGCCCGTTTCATTTAATATTTATCTACTCTATTTAATTTATATTCTATTTGTTTGGATTTTTTTTTTTAAAAAAAAAAATCTTTTTTTTAACGATGTCCGAGTCAATTTGCACTCATCTAAACATTAGACTTATCCAATAGGTTGTTGGTAGATTCGAACTCATTGTTTGAATTTGAACGACTTCATTCTTATTTTAAAATTTGCAGAACTGAATGACAAAGCCCATGGCATGGGACAAGTGATATATGACTTTTTAATAATACCTTAGGGGAGGTCATGTTGACATTCTTTTGTGATGGCATTTGAAAAGGTTCAGGTCAATACTTCACCAGATCTTATTAATTTTTATTATATTCGTTAAGAATTGAATGTCTCATTTTAATTTGTTTAAAGTTTAAAAAAAATAATTGATTTAATTTATTTTAAACATATCAATATCATTTCAATTTCTTAAGAAAATTTTAACTAATTCAGGTAATGAGATATTTATTTTTCGGATAACTCAAAATAATAATAGTAAAATTCAATTTCGGATGGAGGATATATCAAAACAAAATTTGACATTGATACAAAGAAAGTGAGGTGCCCTATCCAGTGAGATTTAATTTATTTTCTATCCCCAACACAATTAATTATTTTCGATAATACTCCATGATATGTTCCACATTATTAATGGTTTGTCTTCATTTCATATGAATTAGAAATTAATAATAAAAATTTATTTTATGTTATGTCAAAAAGTACTCTTTATCTCCCTTATTTATAACCTTAATTGAATTTTAATAAATGCAAAAGAATATTGAATGGGCTAGGTTAACATTAGGAGGGGAAAAAATTTGGATAAATATGCATTACAAATCTCAAACAATTTAATTGTTTCTTGAACAATTAAATTGAATCTACCTAAATATTCAAGTCTAACAAGTATTGCAGCCCTAATATTTCTTTCACCCACTCGAGAGAAGGAAAAGGAAAACAGAATCCGAATACCTCTTCATGATGCAAATGGGAGAAACCAAATAAACAAATATTATAGATATATATATAAATATATTCGGATTTGCTAAGGTGCGCTCCGAAACACGCTTTAATGCACACTCCAACCGTTACCGAAACCGAATTTTGCTAAGTAGCAAAAATTCCGCGCGCGCCTTAGCAAAACCGTAAATATATTTACATAAATATAAATATATATATATATATATATATATATATTTATATATATGTGTGTTATAAGTGGAATAGTACACTACTTTATATGAAGGATATTTATGGGATTCGAACTCACGATCCATGGTTTGTACGCTTGCCACTCCATCCACTGAAATGTCATCGAAGAGAATTCTGGATCTTTTATTATCTTTTTATGTTACATTTTTTAGCACATTATTTATTTTTGTAAAGAAATAAAAAGTTTATTAATTATCTTTATTTTTCCTAAATAATTACTTTTTGGTAAAGAAATCTTAGTTAAACTAATCCTTAGAAGAATCTAACAAACGTTTATATTAATCTTGTTTTTCTAATTAAAAAAATTGAAACTATCGTGTGTCTTAATCTCTCTTTTGGAATACATTAATGTAATTCTTTGGTTTTTTTTTGGTCTGATTACTAATTAGTGATCCATATTTCCAAATAAAATAAAATAAAATAATCTGATAATTTTCTTAATTTTTGGACAAATTCTAAAGAGGACTATTATTCTTAACAATTAATGTTGATTAATAAATTATAAAGGCAATTCTCATCTTCTCTATTTCCTGTAGAAGTAGTCCAATTGATACAGCCAGAACTCTATCGATGGGACGGAGAGAGAGAAAGTGTGATGTTAAAAAACAGGAGGAGAGAGAACGAGGGAAGATTCAATAGGATATCTGTTAGGTTGATTGCGGATCCCTATGTAGACAATCGTATAGATTGTCTTTCGTGTTTAATCCAATGTGAGATTGATGTATGACTCCTTATTCTATTATATATCAAAAAAGTATAAAATAAAAATATATTAAATAGTAAGAAATAATAAAAATAAATAATTAAAAGGGATTAATGTATTTATATGCCATCATGGTCGCCTTGATTCATCACTATCCAATTCTCCAATAATATTCTTACTAACTTCCAAATCAACACACACGAGGGGGAAGAAAAACTGGGATTTGATAATGATTCATGTGCTTTATTTACATGAGACTTGGAAAAATGAGGAACTTGAAAATTAGTACTGCTCGAGAAGAATATTATTCTGGAATATTGTTGATCATAATGTCATTGATCTATATATACCTTCAACATTCACTGAATCAGGCGACAGACAGTCGACAAACATTCTTATTATACACAAATCATGAATCTTCTCGCACGACAATATCAACTAATAATTAATCATATATAACCCCATTTAACTTAATTTGTCTTTCAATTGAAGTTGAAAACTTCCAACCATCCATTGTATTTAGAGGAAATCAAGGTTCAGGAATTAACGTTTTCTTGTTCAACTAAAATCCGCTGTAAATGGGAAAAAAAAAGGATCAAGAGAAGGGAAACAATAACCCAATTGGAGAAATCAAATGCAATGAACTGTAAACTACGTGTCAAAGTTGGCTGGCAACTTTCAAATTTTGCATATTTCTTACCATATATTTCTGATTCATGTAAATAAATAAATATATATATACATCTACACACACACAGACAGTTTGACACATAGAGACACCCTGAATTTTTTGCGTAATTCACTGCAAATTGTGTTTAAATATAATTAACGCTGACTTTGGAATCTTTAATTTTGAAGACTTCATGAAGATTGGGTCCCCATAATTATTTTATATATATATATGCATATATAATTCTATATATATAATAAGGGCATCACCAACCTTATCTGTCTTCTTTTGTATATTCTTTTTCTGGTTAATTATTAATATACAAAAACGAGCTTAAATCAATTTGAACTTGGATTCAAGTCAATCTCAAACGAGCAAAAGTACTTAACTTTTTTTATTGCATTTAAATGAGTCCGAGTCTTCTAAATATTTAATGAATCGAGTTCAAAATTGAATTTTAAAGCCCGGATCAGCCCAAACTCGAGTCAAAGAAATGTAAACGAGCCGAACCCAAGCCTGACAGATTTAGACTCAACTCAACTCGTTTACAACCCTAACTAGAATGTTGCTTAAGGGATAACTTAATTATATGCTTGTTCAGCCATGTCTTAATATTTAAATATATGTTTCTTGAGCAATTAAATTGAATCTACCAAAATATTCAAGTCTAACAAGTATTGCAGCCCGAATATTTCTTTCACCCACTCGAGAGAAGGAAAAGGAAAACAGAATCCGAATACCTCTTCATGATGCAAATGGGAGAAACCAAATAAATAAATATTATAAATATATATATATGTGTGATAAGTGGAATAGTACGCTTCTCTATATGAAGGATATTTGTGAAATTCGAACTCAAGATCCATAATTTGTGTGCTTGTCACTCTATCCACTGAAATGTCATTGAAGAGACTTCTAGATCTTTTAATATCTTTTTATGTTACATTTTTTAGCACATTAATAAAAATCTTACATTTATCTTTTAATTATTTTTATAATATATTTTATTAACTAAACCCTAAAGAGATAAATTCAGTGGCAGAGCTAGGCCCAGGACCTTAGGAGAGGAACTTATAGGATTATATATTTTTTGTAATAAAAAATTAATTTTTTAGTTATATTAAAATATAAAATTTTTAGGTTATATTTTCGAATCTTTAGGAAGTTATAACTAATTTAGCATTGTTCTGAACTATTTTATGTATTATCACAAAATTGTTCTTAAACGATTTATTTTATTTTCAAAATTTTAGTCATATCATATAAAATAAAATAGAATTATTTATTTGAATGGGTAAAACGAACAAATATTTAAAAAAATCCAAACAATTTATAGTTTTAATGTAGAAATTTATCAAACAAGTAAAATATATAATGAGATAGTAAAAAAAAATATTTTTTTCTTACCAAATAATCTTAAATTGTGAAATGCTCTTTATTCTTGAGATTAATGGAAGAAAAAAAATTGCACATATAATTTTTTTAAGTAAGTTACAAATGAATATAATTATGTAGATCTTCTTGGTTAAATTGAAAAAACCTTGGTGAAAATTTAGAAACTACATTTGGTAAAAGGAAATTCTTTTTATTCAACATCTTATTTCTAACATGAAGGATTTTTTTATTATTTCCAAAAGAAATACACAAATTAGAATTTGTGAGTGGGCACAAGAGAGTAAATAAAAATTACTAATTTTATATATATATTTATTAACCTTTCTTTTATGGTGGGCACGGATGTGCATCTACCAATGAATAAACTACACCCTAAGATTCTTTAATCACGTTAGATATATGTAAGTTTTATATTGAAGCATGAAAGAATATGATGCAAAAGTGTATAAGTTAGAAGATATAGAGTCCATCCGCAGGTATTCATGTACCATATAATAGCATTTCGTGTGTGTGTGTGTGTATATATATATATATACAGATTTGCTTGTAGCAAATTGCCGTTACGGTAACGGTAGCGCACATTAAGACGCGCTCCGGAGCAAACTGTATATATATATATATATATTTATATTTATATATTGGTTTAAAAAATCCAGACATATTTAGTTTGGGGCACTTAAAGAAAAGAAGAAGCTTCAAGGAGAGTCAGTCCATGCTAGTCTCAAAGCTGTCCAACAAAACCGTGTCTTCAAAAGTCAAAAACAATTCTTTTTCTTTATTTATATTTATATATGTATAGATTCTTGTGATCAAATGCAGATTTATTGCTTTAAATTTTTTAAAACAAGAAATATATAAATATATATATATATATATATATATATATATATAATTAAATCTCAATGAGAATATGTCAATTCAAAAACAAAAACAAAAAAAAGGGAGGGGAATATATCATGTACCCATATATAAGTGCGTGCATGAATCCTGTATTCCAGACATATTGGAATAGTCCTCCATGCACTTCCACTGCTATCCAAAAGAAGGGTTATAAAAAGAAATTAAATAATTCATTATTCTTGAAAGTCGACAAAGGGGGAAAGAAACCTTCTAATTTAATCTCACCCGTCAACTTAATAAATAGATAAATAAATTTCACAAGATTACATTGAATTTGAATCATCTAAGACCGGTCTGAAAGTTGAAAAATGGACCGCCTTTTTTATATATAGTAGAAAAAAGTACGTCACGGTCATTAGGTCAGGAGCTGTGACCTACAAAAGCTTAATCCAATTAAATTTCCACCGAAAATTAAGTTAAATAAAAATTACAATGAGAAAGAAAGTCAAAATTGAACCAACCCAAAAGGACTTGAGCATGGACCATGAAGATGACCAGAAAACTGGCTGGCTGGCTGGCTCATCGGTAGCATTCATTGAACCAGAAATGGTTTTGTTTTTTCTACGTGTGTCCACATTCATGAACCGGTTTTATAGAGTTTGCTTTTCTAACTCTGTGGTTCAATTCAATATTCATGTCCATGTCCATTTAATTTCATAACAGTGATAAATAAAGAATTTTATTTTTCAGAATCTAACAGCTGAAGATCAGAGAAGAAAAAGGATTGAATTCAAAAAAGTGTGGTTTTACTTGGAAAGCACATGTTTAGGAATTTTTCAACTGCTTTCTTATGTAAAAGATTACTATGCAGCAGCACCCGAACTTAGACCTTATTATGCCTTTCTTTGAGTGTGTTTCAATATATATATATACACACATATATATAAGATTTCTGCTGTGTGCTATGCTCCGACCACAAAATGACATCATTTTGCTTGAGGAAAAAGAAAAACAAAAGGAGTTAAAATAACGTCGTTTTGTAACCGTCGTACAGCAGAACGACTGTGTATATATATATATACAGTCGTTCTACTAAGGTGCGCTCCGTACCATAAAGGAATTTTTGCTCCTCTTGGTTGGTTGCATGAGCACTGTAACAAAAATTCTGTTACGGTAACAGTTAGAGCGCGTATTAAGGAGCGCGCCTTAGCAAAACCGTATATTTATGTATCATGTGTACTATTGTTAATTACTATAATTTGTATGATGAATATTTATTTTATTCCTAATTAATATATATTAGTACTGATATATATATAATATTAGAGAAAGATTATAGTAAATGATAGAATTAATAATTAATTTGTCTTGACTTTTT
>JAOXNR010000030.1:20038809-20058952 GCA_028571225.1 Parsonsia alboflavescens
AAAATTCAATTCCGAACCTCTCTAAATAAAATAATTAAAAACATCTAATTTTGGGTAATTAAGAGAGAGTATTTTCCGTTAAAGAAAACATGAGACTTTAAACCCAATCTCTTTTTTTCAATCATGAAGGAGATATTTTTAACCCTAATCATGCCATGACTGTTGAGTCATTAATTCAACAGTGATCAAATATAGATGTGGAAATTATGAGTGGATAATTAATTATATTTGAATTTTTTTAAAAAAAAATCATATTTTTTTAATCTATACATTCACTCCTCTAAATTGATGAGATACTAATTTCTTTAGAAATTTCAATTCAAATTTAAAAATAAAAATAATAATAATAAATAAATAAATAAATAACCCCACCTAAGCATTTTCTTCACTTTTTAGTCCATGTTATTTGTGAATGCAAATAGGATTCAATCTATAAAAATATAGGTAGAATTTAAACTAGACATCACGGAAGTAGTATAGTATTTCTTCTTATATACTTTCTAATCATGCATAACGGCTAAATCATTTCTTTTCTTTTCTTAATAAAATAGAGGTAAATATTGCAACTAGTTAACATTAAAAGATCTAATTATCTTTAATTAATTACATGCATGATGACCAAATTTCCCATCTGCACCTTGATTTAACCCCCCAGGACTCGTAATATTTCTTTGACGGGTTAATTGTCGGTTTGTGGTCAATGAGATTAGCTTGACTTTAAAAGAAGAAGGGTTCTCAATTTCCAAACAGCAAGAAAAGTAGATAGCCGACTTTTTCCTAAACCCCAAACCCAGGGGCTAAATGCTAGTATTCCAGATGCCAGTAATATCCTTCAGCTGCCAAAACAGGAAATCAACCACAATTTTTCTAATTTTTATTTCTTTTATTTCGAATTTCGTCATATATTTACCTTGCATGCTCATATAGAAGAAAATGAAAAGGTGAGTAAAATTCCTATTATGAGCCGAGTAATTATTACTTATAAGATCCCACTTGTTCTGTTTAAGAAGGTTTTATGTATATGCAATTAATAGTGGAAGAAGCAAGAGCCTAATCATTGTCGTCGGAAACTTGAACAATTTGGACTTTGCCTTGTACGGTCTTGTTTGAAGGGAGAATTCAAAACCCATCATCACATTTAAGTGATTTAAATGAATCTACAAGAATTTGATAAACCCTTCTTCTAAACAGAAATACATGTATATTATATGTATATATAAATATTTTTACATAAGGAGAATACTAAAATATGCTCTGAAGGTGTGTGGACCTACGAAAAACAACAACGTTTTGGACAATTTTGAAAAAGAACAAAAAAGAAATTGAACAGAGCGAAATGAAGTAAAGCAATAGCAATGACAATGGCGAACCATCGATGCTGGCACTGAATCGATAAGTACCTGCGAGAGTAGAGCCACACCGAAACTACGTTGTTGGAACTGCACAGTGTAGTAGATGGCATGGATTTGCTCGACTTCGTGGAGATAGTGATGGCACGGATCTCCTTTGCTTTGTCTTGAGATTTTTTTTTTTTTTTGAAATATATCAAAACAACGTCATTTTATGGTGTTGTACTCTCCATCAGCCCTTATATATATAAATATATATATATATATATATATTATTTCCTCCTTTTTAGATAAAATATAAGTTATCAACCATTATTTTTTATAAATTAAAAATACAAAAATATATAATTATATTATACCTAAAATAATAATAAATTTAAATAACACTTTCACTTTTAATCGCACTTCTCTTTAATTGTTTAGAAAATACTAAATAAAATTTAAAAGTATAAAAAATAATGGCATAAAAAGTGACTTGGGAAAAAAGTTCCTCTAGATAAATATTTCCAGAAAATTCTATTATCAACTGGAATTACGTGGACAATAATTATTACTATTACTCCCTCCCTCACTATTTATAAAAATCATTTGGATTAATTTTTCTTATCGTTAAATACAAGTCATTATTATTAGTTTATTAGATATTGTATTAATTTTTCATGATATTACCATTGTCACTTTTTTTTCTAATTAATGTTGTTACTCTGATTAAAATAAAAAATAGGGACGTTTTGATAAAATGATATATTATATTAATTTTAATAAAATAATAATGAGTACTTTATGAATAGCAACTGAGGGCATAATTATCAAGAAGGACAAAATTTATATATGAACTCCTTTTTGGAAAGAAAAAAACATCATGGGGGTATTCTAGAGTTAGGCAGATTCCAATAGGGGGGAAGGGCAGTTTTTTCCCTGTTTTTCCCTCCAAGTGATGGATCCATTGAGGGAAAAAAACAACGGCAGCAAAACTAACCCATGGTCTTGGGAGCAGTATTGGAAGATTTTGTGTTTTTTGGTACACGTAATTGGATAAGAAAACATCATAATTACCACTCTAATAGGCTTTGGAAAATAAATACAAAAGGGACGTACTAATAATAATGGAAGGGAGACTTGGGTTTGTGGGTCACGTACTTTTTTGGATTCAATTGGCTGCGCTGTGTCAGTCGCAGCTCGATACCGTTGAAAAACCACGCACCAGTCTATTGGGTTGTCTACGAACACAATTTTGACACGCTTCTTTCGCATTCGCTCCTTCTCCCGCCTGTAATAATGATAGTGTGCGAGTTAGTCAGGTTGACGGGAAGTTTGATCCAATGATAAGTGGAGGTTCGAAATATGTTAGATGTAGAATATAGATATTAAATTATCACCCATTATGTCCTCTTTGTCAGTTTTCTATCAGTTCGTACACATTTTTTATTTACACCCAACTGACACGAGGAATCTTGTTGTGACTAGTGGGAGGGATTTCGCCCATAAGGAACTTTCTCCTCCAATCCAAAAAAAATAATAGTGTGTCAGTTCATTGGTGAGCAAATAAAAGATAAATTAGATTTAATTTTATTATAAAAAAAATAGGTGAAGCTCATCCTTTTATTACTTAGTTAATGTCATTGGAGCCAAATTCAAGTTTATACACAGTAGATAAAGTGGTGGGGAGAGGACATTTCAATTGTGTGTTAAATCATATGGGGAATTAAGACGAATTGAACATTTATTATGACACTTTTAAACAATCAGATTTATTTATTTGATAAAACAAAAAAAAAAAATATATTGGATCATGAAATCATGAGTTTATTTTATAAAATGGTAGTGGCAAGTGTTCTCAAATCTATTGTGTATATAGCCTTTCTTTTTCTTTTTCTTTTTTCAAAACAAAGAAATTATATAGTCAATACACTTTCATTAACATCAAAAATAAAAAATAAAAAATTGTTAATAAAGGATCAAAATATACAAGTAACTAGTAGTTAATTATAATTAATGTACTTTAGTGATTTAATTTAACATAACTTTTGACCCACTAAGAAAAAAGTCTTGACTTCGTAAATGACCATATGAATATGCACAAACATACATATGACAATCTTGGGATCCAAATGAACCTTGTCACGCTAACAATGTATAACACTAAAATTATAAATAAACATGAATGTGACTAAATGAGGTTAAACCGTCTTTTTCACTATCTCTCTCTCCTTTTTTTTTTTATAAGCTATATATATATATATATTTGTTTAATGGAGAATGAATCTACCATAATCTTGTAGACCTTTTTCAATTTCCATACGTGCCTTAATTTTGTAGTAATTTGTAATTATTGGCGATCCCAAACTTCCTTTTTTAAAAATTTTTTTTTTGTAAAGTAGTCCACAATCACCTTCGTGTAGAATCCAACATCAACATGCAGTTGAAATTTTACTTTAAAAAATAATTCGATGTTAATATGTTATGCAAAAGACACGTATTGAGTAAAGTCATACTCCATCCAAATTCTATTGCAAATAATTAAATACTTTATATCAGATGATAGAAAAAATAAAAAATCACTCCCACTTGCAGAATTTTTCTATTTTAACATTTTTATTTTCATTTTAAAATGTCTGAGGTTGAATTTTTATTTTTATTTTTTTTGACATTAGCTTATTTTAATTAAGTAATTAAATTAAACGATTTTCTTAAAAAAAAAACATTTAAATTAAAATATGAAATTCGGTTCCACATGGAATAAATATAAATTATGCTTATGTAGACTTAGAATTCTAATTCGGTCAATAACTCCTAAAACATATTATTATGTCTAATCCGTTATGTGCTTAAAAATTATAAGCCTCTTGTAGCTGGGATCGAATTCGTTTGACTCATCCTTATTAACATTAAAGAAAATTGTATTTACATGTATTTACGGGGAGTTAATTTTTGACTATGTAAAGTACTTTATTAATTGTAAATACATGGAACACTCCATATTGCAATCTTTGATATTGTCTTGACATATATATAATTAATAAAAATAATATTTATTTTATCATTTGAAATTGAATGTTTTTTTTTTTAAAAGTTGGGTAGAATTGAATGCTCATTTAATAATTCAATTAAATTTTATTAAGAAAAGTGAAGTCAATTCATTTTTTTTAAAATTCATGCAAATTAAATTAAGACGTGTGAGTTTGAATGGATAGAGGGAGGAATAAAAAATAACCTTGTATTAAAAATAAATAAATATATGTACCCCTTCGATTTGAAAAGGGGAAAAAAACAAAATGATAGTATTAGACACGTGACGAATCCACAGGTGTGATGGCATGCATGAGATCATCCCCCCCAATAATATCATTATACAGCAACCAATCAAAAAAAGTGTTAACAAATTAGTAACATTGTGTTGACATCAAATTTGGTCCCGAGATCTTCTTAAATAAAAGCAAGATCTTTTTCTTTTTTTTATTCTTTATTTTTTTTTTATTATTATTTTTTTTGTTCGAGTCAATTCCTTTTTCGTTTTTTATTCTTTCCTTGACCATAAATTGTTTGATGGTTTCATAATTTGGAAAATTTAAACAAATACATTTGTCCGGCACCGCCCCTTCTTGTCTTATCTTCCTTTCTTCCATTTTTGTTTTTTACTCCGTCCAAAAATATTACACAATTTTTTTGTATTATTTTAAGTTGTCTCAATAATTTAGTTATTGGGATTGACATTCCAAAGTTCAAAATGAATTAAGTTAATATATATATTTTTAAAAATTATATAAATTAAAAAGAAATATTTAATTTATGATAGAGAAAGAGAGAATATCATTTTTTTTCCCCCTTCATTTTGAAGTAACAAGGACTAAAAAGAATTTTTGATATATAAATAATTAAGACCATATTATTCGAATTAATAATATAGGTTTTCAAAGAGCAATATGGATGTCCCAGAAGGACGACATACACATATATTAAAAAAAAAATTTTGATTTAGTTAATTTTAACATTGTAATGGCTCTTTTTTTAATAGAACTTTATTTAAATTATAAAAGGAAATAATTAATTTTAAGTAATTTAAAATGAAAAATGATACATTCAATTTCGGATATAGAGAATTTTTTTTTTTTCATGCGCAAGCAAACAAAAAAAAAAATAGTATTAGTATGCGTTTTGAATCTCAACATTTAAAATTTAAATTTCGGATAACATTAGGAAGCCGAAATCGGAACAGTGGGTTTGGGTGGTTGCAATTTCAGTTGGTTTTTAATGGTAAGTAGAAAAAGTCTAAGTATAGAGCTGACCCTGGAATGTATGGCATTGGCACGCCTTCAGGGAGTGGGGCACACGTTTCCTTAGGTAACTGTAAGCCAAGTGGATAGGCCACATGTGGGAAGTGCTGCTCTTCTTCGCTCCTGAAGTCGACAAGAGACTACGCTTTTAGAAGAAAAACCCAAGAAAAAGGAAAAGGGGACTGATTGCATGATTGATAATAATTATATTATTGATCCACGTTTCTGATTGTGTCGTACTTTTCCCACGTTTTTTGCAAGAAGCTTGAGCCAATACATATAAATATATAGATTTATATTTGTATATATCTCTGTTTGTTTATGGAACTCAAGAAAGGTACTTCTCCAACATACTATGTAGATTATTTTTGTATAGGGCTGATTTAGAAAATAAATAATAGACCAAATTTTACATGTGTTCGCTCTAGAATGAAATTTTTAAGGTAGGCTTCCGCATGGAATCAATCAAGCCCTTCAACTTTGGTCTCGTGGTTCTATATTTGGTATTTTGAAATTTGAAGTTGGGGGATTCAAGAATCAAGATGACTGGCTGAAGTTGGAAGGAATTTAGAATCCAGAGACGAGAATGATGATAATGTTTCGAAGTTATCTTTTAATTGATAATCTAATTTTTTTAGAGTTGATGAAAGGCCTGTATTGAGAAGGGAGGGCTATTTGGTTTTTCTTTCTACTGCCTTCCTCCCAAAGTATAAGTTCATTTTTTTTTTTTTTTTATTATTTGTTTCAAAATATAAGTCATTTTACAATTTATAATGCATATTTTTTAGGTCTTTTCCACTCTTACCTTTCAAGTAATGTATTCTTCCATTTATTATTTAGACATATAATTATATAAATATGAAAGGAAAAGGATATTTTAGACATAACAAACCTATATTTATTCATATGAATTGATGACTAACGCGATATATTATGAGATGTAGGTATTAATATATATACATCTATCAAAATGAGAAATGGAATGTGGTGATTCGGTGTCTTTAATTATATTATTTTAAATGAATAAATAAATTCTTATTTTTTAACCTTTTAAAATTTAAATTCTAAATATAAATGTTTTTATATTGGAAGGAGAAAAAAAAGAAAATATAAATGGGCCCTGGTCCATTGGGCTATCTGTTGGCAATTGGCCACCATGAGTGAGAAATAAACAAACTGGACATTTTTTTTAAAAAAAGGCCAAAAAGTTCTAGAAAATTAAAAAGACGAAGCCCTATAATAAAACCGGTCCTTAGTGATATTGGACTCTTTATTAATGTCATGTTACCCAATATGACCAATCCGCAAACAAAGAGGTCCGTTTAAAATTCAAAGGCCTGAGATAGTAGAGTAATCAATTGGGGTTAACCCAACTTAATCCGATTCAATTCTAAGGATGAAAAAGTTTAAAGGATTGAAATGCGTTAGTTCTATTTTTTGAAAGGTCATCAAAATTCTAATACAATCCAATCCCATAAAAATTAATGATCAGATCGGGACTAGTCCTTTATATATATATATATATATATTGAAATTTTAAAAATATTTAAAACAAAACAAATCAAATTTCTCACTAGCTTAAAAAATATTATAGAAAATAGTAAAAAAATAAATAAAAAATTAGAAAAAATTTGATATACAAATCAAATATAAAAATAAAAAACTCAATTTCAATATTTAATACTCATTACGATTAAAAAAAAAAAAAACTGCAAAAGGACGTGTCACCAAAAAGGTATTGGACGAAATAAAATTTGATAGAAGAGATGTTGAGTTTATGAGAGTAAGATGAAAATTTACACAGTCAATTTTGTTTTATGCATATTAAAGTATTTTAAAGTTTATTGATTAATAAGTTTAGCAAACAAGTGATCAATTTTGCTTATGCATGATAGGATACACGATGAAGTATTTCAAGGTTAATTGATTGAAAAAATACATAAGGATAGCAAACAAGTGATATTTGAATGATTGTCTAACACATAAAGCATCCTTAAAAACCAATATTCTTTTTAGGAATAGAAAAGAGAAGTAGATACGAGAGAACCAAATCCTAAAAAATAAGTAATAAAAATTATAAAATAAATTTTCTTTTAAAAAAAAGCTTTGACTCTAAGGATTGACTTGATTCGACCCTTTCTAAATTCTCGTTAACCCTCGAAACCTTAAGAACTAGGCAAAAAAGCTCTTTTTACAATTGAGATCAGACTTTTTAAATTTAACCCATAAAAAATGTGGGATAGGATCAAACCCAACCCATTTTGATAGCTCTGGAGACCGGTAAGAGTAAGCAAAGGTATTGCTCCCATTCTCATCCAAAGTTAAGGCATTCCAACAACAAGCTGGATTTTCCTTTCAATTGATAAAATAACTGTTATAGATCTTCAAGTATATTTTCAAGATCATGCTTTTTAGTATATCAATAAAAAAACTTAGAAAGATCATAAAAAATAAATAAAAGATATATGTAATTTTTTCTTTTTCTTGTTAATGTACAATAGAGTGTCACGTTAGGAACTGAACCAAAACCAGAAGATTGGGAGTTCATCATAAGAGTATCTCCAATGATGCATCTATAAGATTCCTATAACACAATTTTGCATGTCACATTCCTATTTTAAAACACTTTTGAAAGTATCATTATATTCTAAAAATGTATAACTTGACCTCTCATGTCACATTCTCATTTTAAAACACCTTCCTTTTAAGTACCATCATATTCTAATAAATTTTTTTTTTTTTTAATGCTTCACTTTGTCGTCCTACCTATATTTAATTTCTTTTACTAACTATATCTATTTTTAAATATTATTTATTATAAATTTAAAATAACTAAATAATTCTAAATTAATGTTTTAAAATATATTTAATTATGAAATAAATTTTTATTTCACAAATTTGGAATCTCCCATTATATTTAAAATATCTCTACTTGAGCATAGATCCCATTTACTATATAGAAAATAGGAAAATTATATAAGGTGTGATTATAAAAATAAAAAATTAAAAAAAGGCACCATTCTTCCTAAATCTATAGAAGACACAAGAAAAAATAATAATTATTGAAGTATAAAAAATTACTCTTAAAATAGAAAATAAACGTTATGCAGACAGAAACCGAACATTCCCAGAACAGATAAAATAAAAAACTGGAAGAAAGGAAAACTGGGGAGTAGTTGGTAGGGCCCACCACCACACTTTCTCCATTCATTTTCTATTCTCCATAAGAAAGACATCGGTATCTTTTTTTTTTTTTTTTTTGGAGCAATTTACATCCTTTTCTCTCGGAGATGAAACATCAGATTTCGAATAAAGAAAGATACGTATCCATTGAAAATTCTGTTTATTTTAAAAATCAAATGTTTAATTCTAAATATTTCAATATAAAAAAAGTGAAAGTATTTGTTTTATTAATTTATCAGAAATAAAAACGAACAAAAAAAAAAAAACCACTTTTACATCCTTTATTTAATTAAGGTTTTAAAAAACAAAAAAAGAAAAGCTCTCCCGGAAACACCGACTATTCCCTGAAAGGCCCAGCCTAACCTCGTGATCTGGACAAGGCAATACGTCCGTAGTAGTAATTGTTAAAGCAAGCAACGGCGAGGGGCCACGGCCCAACAGATGCGATCATTAACGACTAAGGTTAAAAATAAAAACACAGTCCCGTCCTGCGGTGACCGGACTCTGCATTCCATTTGTATGTAGCAGTAGCAGTACCTCGAACATTATTATTATAAAAAAAAAAAATGACAGAAAATGTAATTTCATTAAAATAAACAATCTTACAATATTAAAATTTTTTAAAAAAATTAACTTAAACTTTTTTATTGAAAATGGGACGAATATTTAATTTTAAAAAATTTGAAAGTGCATTCCCTTAGACTGAGATTTTGCGGTTCCGTCTTTCAAGAAAACAAAATTATAGTCACACTGCCTTGTGCTACTTGAATTCCTTTGTTTTTGCCCTCTAGTAACAACTGACTCAGCAGCAATTACCATCAACTCCTTTTACACGTAATCCCGATGCCCGTAAACGTTAAATCCATAATGCATTTTCCTCAATTACCCAAAAGAACAAATCTATTTCCTCAGTTTAAAATTGAATGTTCATGTTTTCATTTTAAATTGTTTGGAGATGAATGTCTTCTTTTTTTAAATTAATAAAAGTTTTTTTAAGAATTGACATCGTTAAGTGTAAAATGAATTGAATCAATTAATTTTTATAAAATTTGTATAAATTAAAATAAGACATTTAAATTCAGACCGAAGGAATAATAATAATGCATTTTCCTCTCCCATTCACTTTACATGCATTAAAAAAAATGCACGCAATACTCATAATTAGCAATATTTTCTGAACTGGACTATCCATCCAATCAATTTCCCGACTCTCTTCGCCTGTATGATAATCAGAAAAAGTTGAAAATTTTAAAAGAATTAGAGGATTATAAAATAAAATACAGGGCACAATATAATCATTAATATACGTAAATTAATTGTATTTACTCGGACTTGTACTATTATCGTTGAATTAGGTTTTGTTTTTAATTTAAAAGTATAATTTTTTTTCTTTATTAAATATAAGTCATTTTAATTATTTTTTCTTATTACAAATTATAAGTTATTATTTTTAATTAATTAATTTTTTTAAATTATTTTTTCTATATTATCCTTGTCACTCTCTTTTTTCTATATATTATTATTAATTTGATTAGTATATAAATAGAGATATTTTAATCAAAAAAATTATTTTAATTTTTTTAAAATGATAATTAATGACTTATATTGGACGACGATGTATTACGTGAGAATAGAATTATTACAAGATTAAAACATCAATCTTCTTCTCAGTGATGAGATTCCACGTGTGACAATATGTTGCACTTGGACCACTTCACGCATCTTGGTTCTTGGATGTCTTGTCAAATATAGAAATTTAAATTTTTTATTTTTTTAAAAATTATGTATAGATAAGGTGAAAATGATTTTATATTTTATGCAATATCAATGTTAACCCTTTTTTTTTAAAAAAAAAAAGTTATTTGAGAGGGGAACTTACATCTAATTTCTAGGATACTATATCATTTTTAATATACATTATATTGAACGAAGAATAAAATACTTCTCCCTCCATCACTAAGTATAAATCATTAGTTGTCGTTTTCCAAATATTAAAGTAATTTTTTTTTCCCTTCAAATATCTTCTAATCACCATCTCGAAAATTTGAATATCATTTCCATGAATATATCATTAAAGGTGTAATATAGGAAAAATAATTTCAAAAACCTAATTAACTAACAATGACTTATAATTAGTTACAAGAAAAGTTAGTTAAAATGACTTATATTTAGAGATGGAGGAAGTATTTTTTAGTTATTTTAAAATTTAGTACTTTATCAGTATTTAATTAAATCTCTCATTTTGTTCGGAATTGGATGTCTATTTTTTTAATTTAGATCAACTTCTATTAAGAAAAGTAACATTACAATGTGAAAATTAGTTAATTCAAATTTTTTATTGAAATGCATGCAAGTCAATTTAAATTAATTGGAACACTACATAATTTGAATTTCGTAGTATTCCATATCATATATATATATATGTATGTATATATATATATTTATGCATGCTATTAAAAAATGATTATATATGTTTTATAGATATATTGGGATTTAACACAGTTTTTTTTCCCGTACACAATTGATATTCCGATTAATTTAGTTAAGATGTGGAATGAATATGCAAATGGTTGAGTGAATTTAAAAATATAAAAATGTAATGTATCAAATGTGCTCGTAGTTGATTAAATATTTTTTGAAATCGAATAGTTTTAAGTTTTTATGAATTTAATTTTCATAAATAATTTAAAATTTTAAATAGAAATTAAAATTCTTTTAAGTAAGGACTTTAAAAGTTATCTAGATGAATAATTTTATCGATATTTTAGACTTAATATATCTTTTTATTAACTTAGAAGTTATATATAATTTATAAAAGTAGAAACAATCTTTAGAATAATAATAGGTTTTGCTTATTAGTGTTGTCAAATAATTTTTTTGGAAACACTCTAAAGAAATATTAATTTTTCTATAAAAATCCTCATTTTAACCTATCTAAATACCGCTTATTTTTCTAATAAAAAATGTTGACTCCTCATATCTTTTTATTAAAAGAAATTTTATTTACCTAGGAAACTCTTAGTTTTTCTTAATATTATTTTTTAAGATAAGAAATTACAATATGAAATATTTTGATTACTTCTTTGAATTATTTAAAAATCTTAGAAATATAATTTTTCATCATTATTTCGATAAATAATTATCCAAGTAAGGATAGGATTTATGTATAAAATTTACCGAAACTCTAATAAAAAATAAACTTCCATTCAAGTTTTTTTAAATGGTGTGAAAGGATATAATTTCAAGATCATCACTACCATTCAATAACCTATTTAATAAAAATATTTAAAATAAAAGCATAAAAAAGTGAATAATATCATCAGTTATACTATTAGTTCATATGGTAGATTGAAAATTAAATTTACATGGACCCTGAATCATAAAAAATACTCTATATAATAGCTAAGTTGTTATATCATGTTTCAATTTTTTTAATGTTTCCTATAAACTTTATGTTTAGATTTAAAAAAATTAAATAAGCACTAAAATTTTTACAATTTTTTTATTATTATATTTTCATCTTTAATGTTTTTTAATATTAACTGGAAATAAATTAATTGAATTAGTGGACTGATATAGAGAGGCATTTTGCATAAAAATAAGATAAAGGATATTTTGTAAATGTATTTATTTTGCATATAATTTTTTGTACAAATACCTTTTCCCTTTTAATTTTTCCGAATAATATAGTGTCAGATATTTCTATGGGCGTCCCGATTGCCGCTGCTTCCACTTGGCCAATGGCCAATACCATGTCCTCCAATTACTAGGGGACAGCCCAACTCCTACCGTTTCCCAGCCCTGGCCTTCCAATCCCTTTTTGTCCCCTCTTCCACAATTTCATCGCCACTAACAAACTGCACAGGAAATCTTTATCATCAGTCATATAACGTTAGTTTCTCATAACAAGATTCAATCTGGTTACTACTACTAATAGTACACACTTCAGATATGGCCTGTCCTAGTTCCTATCGTTGAATCCCATCTTGATCAAATGCTATAATGTCCACTGAAATTTGTCAATTCCATATGGAGGATCGATCCCATGAGTTTGGAGCGTGTGAGAATCGGAATGGGAATCGAAGCATCATATTCGGGAAGTATGAGATGGGAAGGTTTTTAGGTCAAGGCACTTTTGCGAAGGTTTATTATGGCAAGAACCTCAGTACTTCTGAAAGTGTTGCTATAAAGGTTATCAACAAAGATCAAGTCAAGAAAGAAGGGATGATGGAGCAGATCAAGAGAGAAATTTCGGTTATGCATTTGGTTCGGCACCCTAATATTGTGGAGCTCAAAGAAGTCTTGGCTACGAAGCAAAAGATTTTCGTTGTTATGGAATATGTCAAGGGAGGTGAGCTCTTTGCAAAAATTGCAAAAGGGAAGCTTAAGGAAGAGGTTGCAAGAAAGTATTTTCAGCAATTGATTAGTGCTGTGGATTTTTGTCACAGTAGAGGAGTTTCTCATCGTGACTTAAAGCCTGAGAATTTGCTTCTTGATGAGGATGAGAACTTGAAAATTTCAGATTTTGGGCTCTCTGCTCTGCCTGAGCAGCTGAGAAATGATGGTTTGTTGCATACTCAGTGTGGGACTCCAGCTTATGTGGCTCCTGAGGTGCTGAGAAAGAAAGGCTATGATGGGGCTAAAGCTGACATATGGTCTTGTGGGGTTATTTTATATGTATTGCTTGCTGGTTTTCTTCCATTTCAAGATGAGAACATGATGAAGATGTATAGGAAGGTTTTCAAAGCAGAATATGAGTTTCCACCTTGGCTTTCAAGTGATGCAAGGAGGTTGATTTCAAAGCTCCTTGTGGCTGATCCAGGGAAAAGAATCTCAATTCAAGCTATTCAACGAGTCCCTTGGTTCCTTAAAGGATTCACTAGACCAATTTCCTTTTCAATTCAAGAACCAGTTCAAGATGATAAGGGCCAGAAGAAGGATGATGATATCAAACAAGTAGAACTGGTAAAATCAAAATCATCACCACCTTTTTACAATGCATTTGAGTTCATCTCGTCCATGTCCTCTGGCTTTGATTTGTCAAACCTGTTTGAGAACCAGAAAAAATCAGGCTCACTTTTCACATCCAAAAGTTCAGCTTCAGCCATCATGGGAAAGCTGGAATCAATGGCCAAGAAACTCAACTTCAAAGTAGTATACTCCGAGGAATTCAAACTAAAGCTGCAAGGGGTCTCTGAAGGGAGAAAAGGGAAGTTATCAGTGACAGCAGAGGTGTTCGAGGTAGCACCAGAGTTGGCAGTGGTTGAGTTTTCCAAGTCTGCAGGTGACACACTCGAGTATAGGAAATTTTGTAATGAAGATGTTAGGCCTGGCCTTAAAGACATTGTTTGGAGTTGGCAAGGAGAGAATAACAACTGCCAAGACTAACTACCAATCCTAGCCTCATCAGATCCAGATAAATCATCTCTAACAATAATCTCTTTTAGTTTCCTATCAATTTTGTCTGGGCTTGCTGTGATGCATAGTTTATAGGGTTTTCCTTTTTGGTTCTGTATATATTTAATTGTTCTTAGCCTCCATTGCTGCCTTGAATCTTCATTAGGTAATTTGTTGTACGTGTCATTGTTTGTGTTTTCTTGAAGGGACGTGTAAGTACAATGTATTTTGATATTCTATCCTCTCCCACATGAACTCTTTGCAAAGAATATATAACTTACATAACAAGAAAATCATTGAAAATTCTTTTATCTTTATGGTTAATACAAAATGGTTTCCTTGATGGCACTACCAATGAGCTGCATTTCAAGCATGACTTTGTGAGAAAGTTATGACTTTATAAAAGTTGTAGCAGTTACAATATAGCCAAGTATTCTATTTCTTCATGAATGGTTGATCGGGGTTTCAAGTAAGAATGATGGATGCAACTTTGTCCAAACATGGGAGTTGGGCGGTAGGTAGTCAGAGGATGTGTTCGCTTGAAAATGTAGTTGGGAAGAAGCCCAACAGTCAACATCAAACTTCTGGGAGCCCTATAAAGCTGGAATCTAGATAATTCTCTAACATTTTAGAGCTTTTAAGCCTCTTGGGCTGTTTTGAGATTGAGTTTCAAATGGATTAACTTTCCAAGGAGATGCAGAAATGCAAAAGCTGCACTTACACATAAGCATGGCCTTTTAAAAGTTTCACTTGAAAGTTCAATTATGTGCGACTTTTCTCTATTTCCTGAACACTTCAAAAAGTTGATCTCATTTGGAATCGGATCTCAAAAGCCACACCATTAGGTTAAAAAAACTAGAAATTTTAGCATGGAATGCTGGAGACAGAAGAACATGGACAAATATTATGTTGTGTGTAATATCAAAGCAGGGTACACCTGAAGAAAAAGGTTTTCAAATCAAATTACTTGTTTCAAAGCTTCTCCAGAGTTCTTAAACATCTTTGAATCTCATATAATGACGTGATAGTTTATCGGTTTACGTAGCTAAATTCATAATTTTACAGAGTCTTGAATCATCTTTGGAGTTGCAGTTCTCACAATAAATCACAGAGGCTCCACTCGAGAGAAACAGGTCAATTTCTGTTCTTGTCCCATGAAAATGAAGTTCCTAGGGGCAAGAAGGTGCTAGGTAAGGAGATCGCTGTTTTGCCAGCTTTGTTTGTGCAATTTCCACTGAGAATAACTTTTTTCCTCTCCAAAACTACTTATGACAGTATCATATTAGATTCACAGTCACTTAGTCCAATAAATTAATGTCCTCCAATTCTTCTGGTTCTCAGCCGGATTATGCTTCTTTTACGAGCGATTTCATATTCATCTCTCTCGATAATAATGTGTAGAACTTCAACTAATTAGAAACAAAACAGAAATACTTATCTTAACTCGAAGCTTCATGCATAAATTTGACTCGATAAGATTTAAAATTGCGTGAGCTAAAGAGTGAGTGTAATTGTCACGCCTCACTAGCCATTCCAAGTTCCATGTTAAGGTCACATTCCTCCTTTCTTTTTCTCTGGTCCCTCTCCCTCGTTGTCTTCCTCCTCCTGGTGTTCTTCTTCTTCCGGCTTCCCTGTCAATTTCCTCCCTTTTATCTTTATGTTTCCTCTGTTCTCTTTCCCACATGGTTACCTGATCTCCTTTCTTTATTGCTCCTCTCTACGCCAACCATCACCCACACAAAGACATCATGTCTTCTCTCCTTCCATTATTGAAGTTTCACATCTTAGTATATGAACTCTAGATGATTGATTCAATTTGGAATTGAATATCCTAATATCTATTTTGAATCATCTGGAAACTAATATTTCATTTCATAAATTAATAAATTTAGAATGAATATTGCTATATTTTAAGTCAAACTCTTTTAATAGATTAAGTTTACTAAAATTAAAATGAGAAATTTAGATACGTACCGATGGAGGAAGTACAATTTTTCTTGAGTATCAACGGGTATATTTTGAATTGGTCAATATTTTTTATGTGATTAAAGAATTAAACATTTAGCTTGATTTGACTCTTAATTAACCATAATTATAAAAGAATTATACTTAAGCTTTTAACCCATTTGATCCTTAGAATGACAATAAAAAAATCCCTAGAAAATAGCAGAAGTCCCAAATTGATTGCTATCCTGCTATGCAGGGATTTATGGATTTTTAAAGATTTAATAAGTGTTTGAATCTATACCTCTTCTAAAATCATTACTTCTTCTTCTTCTTCTTTTCTTTTTTTGGTTTTAAAGAATTAAAGGAATAGTGAAATAACGTCTCTGTCTCCAGTTTATTTGATTAAAAGGAACTCCAGTGTATCATCTTGCTTCAAAATTTATTTTTCGGATAAGAAGAACTTTGTCAACCATCCATAAAAAGATTGGAACCTAACTTTCTAACAGAAAAATGATTAAAGATTTTAAATGATATAATAAAAGTTTAAGAATTTATTTAATTTAAATAAAAAAGATAAGGTATTTAAAAAGATTAAAAGAAAAGGAAGACTTACCTGACAAAGATATCAAAGATATATAAAAAAAAAAAAAACAAAGACTAAAATAAGAATTTATTCAATAT
Source organism: Parsonsia alboflavescens (assembly GCA_028571225.1). Classification (NCBI taxonomy): domain Eukaryota; kingdom Viridiplantae; phylum Streptophyta; class Magnoliopsida; order Gentianales; family Apocynaceae; genus Parsonsia; species Parsonsia alboflavescens. The sequence continues at coordinate 20,055,641 of JAOXNR010000030.1, forward strand.
TGAAGAATCATAACGACATAAGACCTTTTTGATATTATTAATATTGTTCGGTGCAAACACGGAGAAACAAATGGGCTTAAAAGCCCATTGTACTTTGATAGACAAAATTTTAAAAATAAGCCAATTGTAAGTACATTGGACAGACACGTAGAAAGAAAAGCATCATAAGCTTCCGATCAAAGACCATACTTTATGACCAAGATAATATCTTTAACCTGTCCCTGCCATGTCATTATCCTTTTAAATCAATTTAAATATTAATTTCCTTATTTAGCATAAGTCATTTTAATTGTTTTTTTTAATTAATTATAAGTTATTATTATTAGTTAATTAAATTTTTATGATATTTTTTTAATATTATTCTTTTAATGATATATTTATGAAATGATGCTTAAAATTTTGAAAAGGTGATTAGAGAATATTTTAAGAAGAAAAAAATATATTTTAATTTTTACAAAATAACGACTAATGACTTCAATTTAGTAATGGAAAGAGTATAAAGTTTTTTTTTTTTGCTATGACATTTTCCCCCCTAAGGTTACCAAGTAAAAGAATTTCTTAGTACTTGATTACAAAAAAAAAAAAAAAAACTAAATAATTTTAAGGTTAAATGTCATATTTTGAAAACAAATTTAAAGAAAAGAATTTAAATTACTTGTATGAGAATTGCTTAATAAAAAAAATTTTAATTAAGTTAAGATATAAATCAGTAATTACTTTCAGTATCAACTGATAAAAATTAAAAAATTCTCTCCTAGCATTTGTTTTTTTGAGTTGCATATTTCCTTGACACAATATTGATTTATATGAAGAAAGTTTTTACTTACAAAATTAATTTTTATATAAATGCTATTCTTTAATTAGGAAAAAGTCACAAAGGTAAAATCCCTCATTAAACTAGAGGTCATTTGATCCAATAAAATATAAATTGAGGAATACGTACGAAAAGATTAAAATTAGGGAAAAATGACTTTTATTATATAGATCATAGTCTAATCCGTGTTACGGAGCATCTTAGCTTGGACCACGTGACCCTCTCCAGCTGATTTCTGCTTTGCTTTCGGTTACGAAACTCTTGTCAAGATCCTCCAGCTGTTAAAGTGATTTGTCTTTCAGTGTTTCATGGGATTTGATTTTATTGTTCAATTTTTTTTATTTTTTCTTTTATGTTTTCATTTTTGAGTGGTTAGCGTAAAAGTTGGGATCAAAACAAGAACATGTGCACTTCAGCATATCATATCATAATTAGGTTTCTACCTTCTTTTAAAAAATAAAATAAAAACTTAGCAGTTTTGAATGAGCAGAAATACTGTCATGTGTTTCGAAACACATAGAATTTGTGTACTCCTGATCAAAACCGATATCATTTTGATATGGACAGTGTTGAAAATCTGATCAAAATGACATTATTTTAACTAGAAGCATATAAATTCTATGTACTCCGAAACACATAACAGTATTCCTATCCACATGAGTATCTCGAAGTGACTATAGAGATTTCTACTTGACTATTAGTGATAACTAGAAAAATATTAAACTAGTTATGCAATGATGAATGGTATTTGGAATTATTGAATCTTGATTAATTTCTTTTTATTGTAATTAAAGTAGTAAGGTGTGAGCATGTCATTTCTTTGAGTTTTTTTTTTTCTTCTTCTTCTTTCTTTTTTTTTTTTTTTTTAAATGTAAATTATTAACTCCAAGAAAAAAGTAGTTATAAATTGCTCCAAGTTTTTGTGAATCTCATAATTATAAAATTGGCCATGACTTATAACAACGTCAAATCGTTATTCGGTTATTCCCTCAAATAAAAGTGCAAGTTTAGTTTAATAAATTTTAATTAATAAAGTAATTGGATTTTTTATTTTAATAATAATTTATATAAGATATTAATATAGTGTATTAAATTAAAATAATATTTTTTTATATATGAATTTATTTATTTTACAAAGATTTTTTACGTTAAAAATTAAATTATTTTATTAAAATATAATAATTTAAAACAAATACTATTATATGAATATAATTTTTTTAAATTTATTTTATATAACCTTTTAAATAAAAAAAAATGACTTTTATTCGTTTATATTATCCTCATCTCTATTATACGTAACTTTCTTATTTTTCATCTGCAACGATTGTAAAGATTATTAAAGTGATCCAAAAGACTATCTACAAGCAAATGAGCTCTTAATCAAAATCAAGATATTGAGTTGCGTGATTTTTTTCCTTTCCATTTTTATAAGTAATTCAATAATTTTATAAATTAAAGATAGTACTTCCGACAAATTAACTATGAGAAAAAATGAGGAATTTTATTTTTAGTGAATAAGAATAAAAAATTTTCTAGAAAATTCAAAAGTCAAGTTTATTAGATGATGTGTATGAAGAGTCATGAAATGAGACATTGCCAACTCATCAAAAAGTCTAATTTGGAGCATTTGGATGAATTTACTTCTACTTTTATATATTATGATAGATAATAGATTAGTAAATTGACCAATATTGAGATATAAGTATTCTTCATGTCTGACTCTTAACTAGAAAACTCACTCACTTATTTTTAAGACATTCTCGTATACTCCTTATATGATTAATGTAAGATTTTATGTAAAGATTGATGTCAAATCTTACGAATCATCAACATGTGGATCAGGAGGTCTCCAATTTAAGGAACTACAAGGGAGGTTTTGAGTTTAAGAAACTACAGGAATAGATAAAGTATCACAGTCAATTCTCGAGGGAAGGAATATGAGGAGGAATGAGAATTTAAAAAAAAGAATAAAAAATGTCGAGCTTTATCCTATGATAATTCTATGAATAATTATCTAGACCGAAAATCAATTCAAATACTCATCTAAAACTCTGGATTACAAAGCGAAATAATTCAATGGAAGACGATATAAATTGAGTGAATATTCTTGTTTATCATATTCACAATCAATTAAGTATCATTTCGTTTAGGGCAGCAAACGGATGATAGATGATGATCATGTCTCAACATTATATATCAAGAACTTGTTCTCATTTTCCTTTCCTTTCCATTCTTATTCGAGAAAGATCCTATCATGTCGTCTTCTCAATAATTCATGCCCTATAATAATGAATGTAAAATGGGGTCAGATATGCATTATGAAGTATGAATTATTGGGACTATATAAGAATATAAAATAGTTGCTGTAAAGCGACTATTAAGTCATATATATAGTGTTAGTAATGGAAAACATTATTAGCTTAATTAAAAGTATTTGCCCTTTTGATTTAGTGGAACCCCAAAAAAAAAGACAAAATAAGAAAAAATCCACTATAAGT
>JAOXNR010000030.1:20059052-20072023 GCA_028571225.1 Parsonsia alboflavescens
TTATTTTATTTTCACCAAAGGTCTAATTGCTTAGTAATTTAAATACATTGGGAAAAGATATCCTAATTTATGTATTTAATTCACCAATAGTTCATAACTCAATAATCTAAATATGTTAGGATTTGAGAAAATCAAAGTAATCTGTTGGTGAATGGTGTGTATAAATAAAATACATTTAAGGTAAAATAATAATTTTAAAAAAAGAATTCCAGTGAAAATGGCCTGAAAATCTCATTTTCAGAGCAATTAGACCTAGTTAGTAGTCTGTAAAAAATTATGGGACCTTAAAAGATAAAAAAAAAATATGGACCTGAATGGACAAAATAAAAAAAATTATAGGACCTTAAAAGATAAAAAAAAAAGATATGGACCTGAATGGATAAAACAACAAAGTTATAGGACCTTAAAAGATTAAAAAAAACGATATGGACAAAATAAAAAAGTTATGGGACTTGAATAGCCAAAACTAAAAATTATGGAACCTTAAAAGATTAAAAAAAAAAAAAGGATATGGACCTGTATGGTTAAAACAAAAAAGTTAAGGGACTAAATTGATCATTTTACCTAATATTTAACTAGTTTTTGCTTTATAATATATAGTATTAAAATATTTAGAAGTTTCAACTAATTAAAATTTTGTTTTCATAATATAATATATATAAAAAAGTTTTTCTAAAGGAAGAATATCCTAAAAATTCATTTTTTTCTAAAAATATAAAAAGATCAGTAACAAAGTTGAAATGTACTTGTTCGGTTAAATGGTCAATTTAATCACATAACTTTTTTGTTTTGGTTATGTAGGTTCATATCTTTTTTTTAAAAATTTTTTTAAGGTCCCATAACTTTTTTGTTTCATCCATACAAATTCATATATATTTTTTTATCTTTTAAGATCTCATAACTTTTCTACCGGTAACTAACTAGGTCCCATAATTTTTTACCACTGACCAACTATATAAAAAAATGATATAAAGTTATAGGAGATTAAAAGATATAAAAAAAGTTATATGGAACTACATGGTCAAAACAAAAAAGTTATGGGATTTTATAAGATTAAAAAAAAATATGAACCTACATAGTCAAAACAAAAAAATTTTGGAACCTTAAAAGATACAAAATATTTATAGACTTACATGGTCAAAATAAATAAAAAAAGGTTATAAGACTAAATTGATCATTTTACCTATTTGTTTTTGTTTTGAAATTTCGTGATTGTGAGATGGTTGGATATCTATATTTTTTAGAACTACATGGTACTTTTCAAATAAAATACATAACCTTTTTTAGCCTTGTAATTTTTTTTTCCCTGGCGGTATCTAAGCAAGTTCGCCTACACCTCGACTATTTTGCTAGAAAATTCAACTTATCAACACCAGAGTATGCATTAAGACCTTTTAACCTTTCAATTAACATGTCTTTATTGAAATTTTATCAATATTCTTGATATGTGACTTTTAACCTTAAAAACTTCGATTGATTTAATATTTAAAGAAAGATTATATTCATCAATAGTTTTGTTTTAATTTAATAATCATGAAAGATTATGTTCATTGAAAATTAATAAAGATGCTTTTAATTATTACCAAAAAAAATAAATTACATGGCTTGATCAGTGTGCAAGAATATGTATATACTCCCTCCATTACTATTTATAAATCATTTTAATTACATTCACTGTCATCGTTTTTAGTTTAATTGGTATTATATTAATTTTTTTTTACCATATTCCCATACCTCTATCTCTCTTTCTCAGTTACTATTGTTAAATTGATTAGAAACATAACTAAGACATTTTAGGAAAAAAAATATATATTACTTTAATTTTGAAAAAATAATGATTGGTGACTTATAAAATAGTAATGGAGGGAGTATATATATATTTATTTAATATAAGCTATTTTGGTATACCCGAAAAATGTTTTTTGAGAAGTAGAGGGTTTTTTTTTAAAAAACTATTTTCGGTTTGAATACAACAATTTTTAAAATTTTTTTTTCTTTTTTTTTTTTTTGATATAAAAGTTGTTTAAATAAAAAGGTTCTTTTTTAAGATTCTTTAAAATTTTTGTTTGAATATCCCTATTTATATTTTAAAATATCCTAATCTCAGTTCATGACTACTCAATTAAAGTTAAAAATACTTTATCATTTAAATAAATTTTACTTGTCATTTTGTATATGAATATAATTATTTAATTGTATTTATTTTATTTATTGGGTTAAGCTTAGCCCGGGCTAAGTCTATTAGCCCATTTTGACAAGGCCTCTTTAATCTAATGAAATCTTAAACCAGAATAAAAGGTTGAATTCTTTGCTTTGAAGGATAAATCATAAAAGTTCATATACGACCTTTGGACTAAACATCTAAAACTAAGTTACTTCCTCGGTCGAAATTTAATATCTCATTTTGACTTGTATAAATTTTTAAAAAATTTGTTGGCTTAGTTCATTTTATACTTAATAATACTAATTACTTAAGAAATTTTTAACTAATTTAAAAAATGGGACATTAATTTTCAAACAATTCAAAATAGAAATATTGTCATTCAATTACGGATAGAGGGAGTATAATTTTTAAAATAATTAGTCAACAAAAAGGACCAAAAAGCAAGAAAGAGGAGGGAAAAAAGACTCATCGAGAGGAAGGGACAAATATCATTTTCCTTTAAGTACTTTAAAAAAAATGAAATAAGTTTTTCAGTGAAAAAATTATATAATTTACAATTCACTAACTTAAGTTAAGGTGAAAGATCAATTCTTAATTTTTATACTCCATCCATCACTAAATATTAGCCGTCAGTCATTGTTTTGTAAAAATTGAGGTAATCCCTTTTTTTTTTCCCTTAAAATATCATCTAATCACTTTTGTAAAAAATTGAACATCATTTCACAAGTATATCATTAGATGGATAATATAGAAAAAATACCTTCAAAAATCTAATTAACTAACAACGAAGATTTATAATTAGTGACAATAAAAATTAATTAAAATGATTTGGTAAAATCTCGACAACATTTGTGACTCACATGATGTCATAGTTGAGACTGTTTTACTACTTCAGTAAGTCTTGTTTGCCATTTTTATATTAAATTTGGACATTTAATTTGAGAATAGTTTAAAAAAAACAAATATATAAAAAATCAAATATTTCTGAATATAAGTTGTCTTGATTCTTTAATATATATATATATATATTTATTTATATATCACACTTCTTATCTTTTAGGCGATTCTTTATTAAGAGTTGCTTATAAACATATTTAAAAAAATTTGAATGATTAGTTTGTCGTGTAATGAAGGTATGAACTTCAAATTTATCCACTGAATGAATGTCCATTCCTTTCATTTTTGCATTTTAAATCTGGAAATTGGATGTTGGAACCCAATTCCTTCTTTTGAATAAAATATTCCTTTTTGTTCATTAATTAAAAAGGTTGAAAATAGTAACGGTTGAAAACTGTAAGGCCGGAACCATCAAAGTTGGAACTACACGTGGCCCAGCTACTATCGTGAAAGCCCAATTTCGATTCTCCGATTAACCTCCCCTCACCTTCCAAAAAATAAATAAAATAATATTAATAATAAAACTTGCATTGGATAATAAATTGATGAAAATGATTTCACAAAATTCCCTTTTTTTCCAAAAGGAGGAGGAATAGATAATAAGCATAAAAAATGGTACCGTTGAAAGTGGAGCACACAAACTGAACGGATGCCCATGTAGACCGAAGTCTAACGTTATTCTTTGGATATTACTGGTTCGGTTCCTATTCCTAAGCCCACTTATCAATTTCCCCATTCAAGGAAGCGAAGCTGCGAATAGGGATATAAAAGCGCAAGTCAAATCAAAATCTATTAGGTCTAAACTTGGTTCGTTTATATTTTTTTAGGTTCAAACTTGAGTTTGAGTTCGAAAGGAAGAAGAAAAAAAATATGCCTTATAAAGAAATAATACATACCTACAAGGCCAAATACAATACGGTACAACGTTGCATATATAGGAAAAGGGATGGATGCAAAAACATTCCAAATTTTCCCGCAACACAGAACAGTGCAACGGTTGAACAGTACCAGAATTTCTCTTTGAACTACATCATTGTTATTAATATTGAATTTTAACTTCATTCTTTTGGTTATTATTCAATTTCAGAATGAAAGTAACAACCTAAGATAGAGAAGAACATCATGAAACCTGCAGAAATTTGAACAAATCTGAAACCGCCAACTGTAGTGAGTCCAAGGAGTCCTACAAATATGCTGCAAAATGTTCTCGTCAGATAAAAAAGTTTGAACCATATCATTCCTCATAATAAGAATATATTTCTTACACAAATACTGTAGAATCGGTGCCGATCCCAAATAGATTCTGGAAACGAAATAACTAATATCTTCTCTTCTCCCTCTTAGTTCTCAAGACTTAATGAATTGGAATAATTAATTATTTATTTATTTTAATTGATTTATGAAATAATACTCAATTTTAAATAACTTAAAAAGAAAAATAGAAATACATTTAATTTTGAGTGAATAAAATACAAATTATGTGGCCCTTTTTGTACCTTTCATACTTGAGGTCAGACATGAGATGTGGGGTTTCTACGAGGCTGCTGAATTGACATTCCATTTGCTTAGAGACTGCCCAGGAGTTGTTGGACTTAGGACTTTCTTCGTTATTCCACGTGTTTCTATTTTGATTGATGTTAATTTTGTGAGAAAACAAGGCAATTCTGACATTAAGATTACTTGTCAATTAGTTCTTCCGTACAAATATGAATGTTTTATTTTTTAAATTAATTAAATTTTTATTAAAAAATTAATATTGTTAAATTTAAAATAAATAAAGTTAATTATTTTTCTTAAAATTTATATAAATTAAAATGAAACATTCAATTCCATAAGGAGGGAGTAATATTTAGGAAAGTAGTTGTGTCTCTTTGATTTTGGAGGAACTCCACCCTCCAGTATTTTATAAATAACATTTCTAATTTAAAATTTCATATCAATTTCCAATTAAATATCTATATTCTTATTTTTGGAAGGTTTGAAATTAGATGTTTTACTAGCAATACTTTTTCAGGTGGTAAAGTAATATCTTTTTTATGCTTGAGAGATGATATTTTAAAATGACAAGATTCATATGTGAAGAATTCTTTCTATTGGGAGTGACATGATTAACTTTATGTTAAAATATAAGTAAGGAATACGTATTCAAGAGGCTAAACAACATAGGATACTATAATGATACATTATGGAAATATAAAGTAAATATAAGAAGAATACAATTATTCGATATTTGTATCCAACCTGATATCCTCAAAACATATTTACTCTCTTAGTAAGAGTGTTAGATGTTAACATGAATATCTATATTTTAGGATATGACAGATATGATGAGGGAAAATAGTACGAGATTTTTCACCAATAACCTTAAATAAGATAATTAAAGAATATCATCAAAATATTTTTACGCAATAAAGGAAAGAGAAAACTTGTTTTTCCTCATGATAATAAGATTTTTAAATTTCCAACCATTATTTGATCGAGGTGATAAAGTTTTTTTTATCTGTTTAGTTCTTAAATAATTTATGGGTTAGCCATTTTGATCATTTTTTTCTTCATTTTTAAAAAAATGTCATCAGAATTTGAAGTCAATGGTGGGTTGTCCAGCATGGGAAGGATATTTCCATCATCATACTGTTTATGTGAAAAAAAAAAAAAAAAAAAAAATCCAAACTACTGGTTCTCCCTCTAGTCGCTGGCGAAACCTGGAGGAGGACTTCTCTGTTACCATCCAACTTAAGTGATGCTGATGAAGGCTTCAAATCTAAAGCCCAATAACGCATCGAGTTTCTAAGCCATGGCTTCTAGTGTGGCTTGTCCATGTAAGTCAAATATTTGTCTCCAAAATTCTTCAAGAATCACTGTTAATTGGTGTCTTGCCGAATAGCCTAGTCCTGCTACTTTTGAGAGACTCCCAGTACCACTTCCTTCATCGTCATTTTTTCCATTAAGACTTTTGAATGAACTCGCGTTAGTTCTCCAGGTTTCGTCGATTATTAGAGGGATGAGGTGAACAGTGTCGGCAGTTTCGAAATATATATATATATATATATATATATATATATATTTTCATATGAATCGTGTGATAATGGAAATATCCTTCATATTTTGATCAACTCATCGTTGATTTCAAATTTCGATAACATTTCAAAAAAATTTGATTAAAATGATCAAAATTATCAATTCGTAAATTATTTAAGAACTAAATAGATAAAAAAAAAAAAACATTAGAAATCAAAATAATCAAAAGAATATAATTTGAGTATTAGATTGGATAACAATTCATATTATTTTATTTGATTACATGGAACACGATTAAAATATATATCCTTTGGAGTGGTATGGAATGGACAATCTTAAACCGTGCCAAAATTAAGGTACGATGGCAAAACTTTCGTAATCTGACCAGTCATATTCATTACGGAGTAGTTGTAATCATTTAAAGACCAAAAACGTGGCCCGACCGACGGATTTCCATGGAGAGAGAACCGCAGCACGGAGTCTTGGGACTTGACTGAGGGATAATCATGTGGGTCGCACCATCGGCTGACAGGCCGCGCGTGATTACCAATGGAGTAGAGCATCGCGTCCGAGTTAAGCATTTGCCCACTTTTCTTTAATTTTAATTAATTTAATGCCTGAAACGTCTTCTTCTTTGCTACTCTCCTATATTCGTGATATATATTTTATTTTGAATGGTTCTGAAATAATAAATTAACAAAAATTTTATTAAAAAAAATTATTAATACAATATATTAATAAAATAAAATATATAAAAATTACATTATAATATTAAATTTCACATAAAAGAGTATATATATATATATTTTAGCATTAGATCCTCTAATACATCAATACAACCCCTCTTAAAATATTAAATATCTATGAAATTTAATTTATCTTTTCAATAAATAACTCGTTAATATATCAATAAAAAATTTAACAACATTCTTAACATATTATATATTTCTAAAATTTAATTTATTTTTTAAAATTTTATTTTATAAAATGTATATATAAAAATAATGTTTTATTAATATATTAAAGAATGGCCAGCATCACTTTGACTTCATTGCATGCTTTGCAATTATTGTTATAACATTATCAATTTTAGATATGCTTGTTCGCCTCTTTTTAATATACATTGAATTGCACTCTCAAATCTCCTTTCCTTCTTTATTTTCTTTTTCCTTCACTCTCCCTCTCTTCTATTTGATTGGTTAGTTTAAAATTTGGGATGTGTAGTGTACTTAATTGCATTGAAAAATATTAAAAGAAAGTTTGATAAATATAGGGTAAAATAGGTAATTTAATCATACTTTTTTATCTTGAATGGTGTAAACGACAAACTTTTCATTAAACGACATTTTTTTTTAAAACTGAAGAAGTACATGTTTAGTCTCTCCTAGCTAGTCGTTTATAAATTGAATGTATCAATTAATGTGTGCTCAAATTTCAACAAAATAGTTTGAATTTATTTTTTTGTAATATATCAGATTTTTTTTTTTGGAAAATTTTAATTAATTTGAAAAATAAAATATTTAATTATGAAAAGAAAAGAATAATTTTCCGAGTTTTTGTAGGAATAAATTAGTTATCAAAGAATAATCTGCGTCTTTAGCTAGGTTCATTTTTTAAAAGACTGTTTTGCATTTTGACGTTTATTTTTATATCAAAGAATATTTTTATAATTTGTTTGGTTTGAGGGGAAAAAAATCTACGATTTATAATAAATCAGATATTTTTATTTTTATATTAATTACAAGGTAAATTAAATTAAATCTAAAAATTCTTTTAAAATTTATATATAAAGTCAAGGTGGACATTTAACTGTAAAGGAAGAAAGTATATTTTTAGTTTAAAATTCAGTTAACAATCTCAATTCAATGAACATTCCACTTTACCACTTAAAAAAAAAAAAAAGGCACATTCCACTAACTATGCCAATTACGTTAACCATAAGGTTATGCAATTATTCAAGTTTTGTATCTATATATTTATATATATATATAAAGCATGATCATTTTAAGGAAACTTTTAATGAGAAACAACCTTGTGACGCAATATGTTGAGGTTATTTTTTTTAGAAATTCAAAAGAGGAAAGTTTAAACAAAAAAGGAATAAATGATTTATTTTTATAAGATATATACTCATAATTTTTATTATAATATTATGATAAAAGAGAGTATTTAAGTCATATCTAAAGTTAGACGTTTCCTTTTTACATAAATTTAACAAGATGGTAATCTTTTAATTATATTAATATTGTTAATTAACTTATTTTTATATTCTTCAAATATATTTTAATGTAATTATTTTACAAATAAAATAATGGTTTATATGAAAAATGAATTACTACTAATAATTTAATTTCATAAATATATACTAAAAATTTTAGTTCATAAACTATTTTTAAATGCATATTTTTTTATAAAAGGTTATAGTTTTTTTAAGATAGATTTAATTTAATTAAATTTCCTAAAGGTTTAAGTCAGTTAATTGGTATAGGTTTGTAAAAGATTATAGTTTTTTGTTTTAGGTAGATTTAATTAATTATATGAGTATAATATATTTTCAAAATATTTAAGTCATTTAATCTATACAGGTTTTTAAAAGATTGATTTTTCCCTTTAAACAAATATAATTAGTTATATGATTTTATCATTTACTTCAAAAGGCACATATTTTAAAATTAATAATTTAAATAAAAAAGATTTAACTCATCTGATATGTTTCTGTTTATCTTCAAACTTTTTATGAAAAAAAAAAAAGAACCATGCGGTAAAATTTAGGATTTAGTATTATTGGATTTAAATTATAAGATTAAGAAAAAAAATTTTGGGATTTAATTTGAAAATATTTAGTAAAAATTTTTTTAGCTTAAATCTAGAAGATTCTGGTGAATTTTTTGCTTTATCTCAAAAAATATTTATATTTGCTTCTTTTTTTTTTTTGCTAAGGAATTTATATTTAAGTAATTGATTACTAATAATTTTAAAATGATTAATGTTATTTTCTATTATAGATTTTAATTCATCAAAAAAAATTAATATTTCTTTACGAAAATTAACTAAAATAATTTAAAAGATTAATTGTTCCTCTCTCGATCGAGTTTTAGTTTTACTGTACAACTAATTTATCTCCAAAAATAATATCCAACTAACAAAACTAAAATTAAAAGGATAAGTAATCCTAATAGGTTTTTACATACGACAAAAGATTTGTATCAGATCGTGATTACTAATTTATTTAAATTATTAATGTCTATATATATAAAGATATTGACAGACAACAAGATTTACACCATATTTAGTATGATAATATTTTTATGAAAAATATTAACTGACATAATTTTAATAGATTAATTTCACTACAAAACTGATTTATCTCCAAAAATATATATTGCTTTGATTAATTCAATTTAGAAAGTGACAATGTCAGATATTTCACTATTTCCAATAATATATATGAGAGATTTATAAAACAAATTTAATTTCGGAGAAAATATTAAAATATTTGCATGCAAAAGGAATTAATAATTTATTTTTAGAATATTCTTATGAGAAAAAGTTAATGTTTTAAAAAAATTTAATTAAATTAGTTCTAAAATATTTGATTAAAAAGGTCTAATATTTATTTTTTTAAAGAAATTATTATTATTAAGTTAACTGATTTTATGTTTAATAATTATTGAGTTATTTAGGTACGGAGAAAACTAATATTACGGATCCCAAAATATTTATATGATAAAAGTTTACTCACTCAAAAGACCTGTATAAAAAACATTAATTTGAATATTTAGTTTAGATAATTAGCTTTTCACTTAGCAGTTAAGTTTGTATGAATGGGTTTGAATTTAGTTCCGAGACATTTATATATAAAGAAGGACAATTTTAAATTTAAAAAATAATTATTGCAAAAAAGTAATTTACCCAATTTCAAAAGATAAGTATTAGAAATAAACTTTCTAACTTAATTTACTAATAGACCTATCTTGGTTGGTTTAAATGTTTCGGTGATTTAATTATATATTCTTTACTCAAAATTATTTTAATTTTGAAAAATTTGTATCAGAAAAAGGTCTCTAACTTAAATCTATAATATATGAATCAAAAAAATATCTATTTTTATTTAGTTGTCATTAGTATACAAAGATTTTAATATATCATATTTATTAATCTGAAAGTTTTGTTTTCAAAATATGAATTTATTTTTTAAATAATTTATATTGAAAAAGTTTCATAATTCAGTGACTTTATATTAAACTAATTGAGTTTATTTAATTAATGATTTTATCTATCATTAAACTAATTGTTAAGTAAAAACTATTCATTGTAATACCATTACTATTTCTTTTTTTACGCGATCTGAAACCTCCACTGGAATTTTATATATATATAATATATATATATATATATATGTATATTATCTTACAGAAAAAGTAATTTAATTTGTAAAAGATTTATACAAAATATCTTAATTTTGTATAATTTGACTATACAAAATGCAAATTCTGAAAATCTTATAGTCCAATTTAAGATAGAGCTTCTGCAGATATTTTTAGCAATTTCACCTTGAAAAATGGTTTAAAATTTTTCATTATTTCTAATTTATTTGATCCTGTTTATATTAAATTATGTTACCTAGAAAAAAATTATATTAAATATTAGGAAACAAAATTGTTCTCAGTTATGATAAGTTACATTTGATATAATTTAATTAAATCAGTTCTAAAATATCTTTAAAAAAAGGCTTTAAAATTTATTAATTAATCTATGACCTGATTTTTATTATGCAGACACTACTTCAACGCAAAAACCACTTAGACAAAAATAATAACTAATTTATTTCTAAATAATTTGTGGAAAAATTAATTAAATTAATTTTAAATGACTCGAAGCTAAATGATCTTATTCTAAAAGGTGTTTAGGAAGCCCTAAAAATCTATTCTAAGAAAAAATAACTTTTTATGTAACGAAAAAGGTTAAATTGAATCAATGGATAAGATAATGACAATGTGATATAAATTAGTTTATATTCATTTTTAGAATTAATATTTTATTTTGTTAAATTGAAAATTCACAACTATTCTAAATTTTATTTATAAATTTACTTATTTATCTTTAGGAAAAAAAATTATATGAAAAAATGTTTAAAAAAAGTTTGATTTCAGAGAGAAATTCTAAAACAGTCAAGATTTGAATTAAAAAAAAAAAAAAACTACCAACTTGTTTCTAAAATAATTATGTCAATAAATTTAGATTTCAAAGAACAAGTTTTTAATTTAATTAAAAAATAATTTAATAAGAAGGTTTAATAATTTAAATTTTGTAAAAGATCATTATTAAGTTATTTAATCCTAAAAAATATTTATGATTTCCCAAAAGTTTTATAATTTTTTTTTGATTTAATTTCAAAAGATTTATATAAAAAATTTTACAATTTTAATTCTTTATCATCTAAGAAATAAAATTACGAATTTAACTAAGAGGATTTGTATGGAAAAGCTAAATTAATTTAAAGTGGGGAATTTTATTCTAAAAAGGTGTTTATGAAAGATTAATGATCTTTTCTAATTTTAATTGAAAATTTCACTTTATGACAAAATAAATTAAGTCCTATAAAATCCATTCATTTCATATCTTTGATAAAAAAAAATTTCTATTTATTTTTAAGATAAAATTAAATCTTCGACAAGATGTATATGAGTAGTTTAATTTGATCAGGATGGTTAAGTTTATGCCTGTATTCATTCTTTTTCTTAAACTTACAACTAAAATTAATATCCCTTCATTTTCTTCCAATAATATATTTTCTCCACTAATTTAATTTATTCTTTTCCTTAAATATTACCCTTATAGCTTTTTCTTTACCGTCTTTATAGTTACTGCAAAAATTTATATATTAACTTTCCGGGAATAAATTACTTTTCACGATGATTTTAAGTTAAAGAAAAATTCGACCTCAAACAAATTGATTAAGACTTGGTAATATTAGATTCATAAATAAATTTATTATATAAACTTCTAATAAAGATATTCTAGATTGTATTGCTAAAGATTATTTTTATGGTCATAGTTGGATTGTAGTGTGAAAATTTCCAAAAATACTCAAAATTGAATCAGGTATTTCAGTTTTACCTGATTTCTCAAAGCATTTCAATTGTATCAATTTCAAATTAGTTAATTTCACTATATACCCAAATTGGTACGGATAACCACATTGAGAAAAGAGAAAGAGAATCGCTGACCAAATGGAAAAGACTCATTTGTCTTCATGTAGTTGACCTTCCCCAAATCCACTATTAATTCCAACGGTTTGTTGTTTCCTCATTCACTTGACCTTCTACAAACCCATTCAACATACCTTTCCGCAATAGAAATCCAATTGTCCATCTCCTCTCACAACCCATTTGTTCAAGCTTGTTTCTTGTCGTATCGAAAAAGAAGAATCTATACCTCTGCCAAAAAGAAAAGGTTTCACTTGCATCTCCTTGGTTACAGGTAAGTCCTCTTTGGGTCATTTAAAAATTTTTCCCCTCCATGATTATGCATATGGTTGTGCTATGATTGTTCATTCCCCATTGAGTTATTTCTGTCATCTTTTTGTTTTTTGCTTTTGAACTGAAAATTTTAACTGTCGTATGTCTCGGTTTGTACTTCTTCTTTTTTAACACAATTTTTTGTTGATACTTAAGGAATGTTAAGCCTATTTGGAGGCATATTTGTGGGATAAACGATTGGGGAAGGTTGGAAATAGACTTTTTTGGATTGAAATTGTGGAAGGTCGGGATAATTCCACCGAAGGTCTAGATAATCTATAGAAGGTCGGCATAACCTATGAAAGGTCAACCCATTATTATTTCATTATTATTATTATAAAATTTTAAATATCATTGAAGGTCAGGATAAT
>JAOXNR010000030.1:20072123-20086248 GCA_028571225.1 Parsonsia alboflavescens
TTAACTATATATATATATATATATATATATATATATATATATATATTTATGTCTAAAAAAAAGGATAAATTTTAAATTTTTTGATCTCAATTGGTTTCGATCCATCTTCCATTGTTTTTTTCTTTCTAACTAAAAAACAACCTAAACATTTGAATTTATTTAATTAAATATTTCATATGCGAGATAAAACATTAATCAAAATAAAATTTTAATTTATTATATTCACTTGACTAGTTAAGTTAAAAGTTAATCTTTTAAATTTCTCCTTTAATAATCGACTTAAATATTATCATGAAAAGTTACATTGTAATATTAAGATTAACTAGTTTAAATCCTTTCCACTACCCTCTTACACATATCTCTCATTTTACATCCTGCTGAATTAAGGGTTTTTAATCCAATGAGAGAGATTTTACTTACAAAATTTTCCCCTAATTAAAGGTTAAACCTTTTTTTGAAATATATATAAATTAATTTCAATCTAATATAGTAATAAAAATACGTGAATCTCAGGTATCAAATTGACCTTTCGATTTTTTTTTTTAAATTACAAAAATATTCCTTATTCGAACTGTTGAGATAAATTATTTAATACTCGTGAAGATAAGGCGTAACATCCCTTTTTTTTCCATATGGAAAATAATATAAGCCATCGAAATTACTCTTTCATGGCTGCAAGAAATACCCACAGGGACACGCGCACCTGAGTTCCTGGGCAAAAGGAGAGGCGGCCTTGAGCCCGAAAAGGAAAAACCGGTTCGAACAACTGAGAGCGGTGAGTCACATGGCTACTACTCAAGCTTCCCAAATCCCCCGTTTGTTTGAGAGAGACATTCGCACCTTTTTGGTACAGTGTTCTCCCATTCTATATATATCTTCTGGCATTCATTCGTTCTATCATAGCTTCAGACATTTGAAGGTTTCTTGATTGAACTCTTCTTCTTCTCCTTATTGAATTCTTGATATTTGTATGCTTTTTTCTAGATTTTGGGTTCATTTTTGTGGGGTTTTGTTTGTGGATCGTGGCTGGCTCATTTCTGTTTGAAAATCCCCTGCCCGCCACTTTCTGATTTTGATATGCATGTCTTGTTTATCAAGATATCTTCTTAATTAGATATGCCCAATTGTTCAGTTGCAAAAATGCCTCAATTATTTTGTAGAGGGGAGCCATTCCATTTATTTCTTTTGCTATGATGAAAAATCAAATAAATTATTTTTATCTATTGAATGATGTCATTTTGCTTCAGAATTCTCCTGCAAAATAATATTAAGGGTATTTAATTGCAATGGTGGGGAATTTTATTGCAGTGGTAGTGGTATTTGATAGATCAACGATATAGGATTAACAGTAAGATTTGTGGCACATTTTAAAAAGGCAAATGATGTTTTTAAATGGTCATACTATTTTCTGAGTTGCACTTTGTATGTTCTGTGGATATTCATATTCACATGTTTTTGTTTATGTTTTATGTGTTTCTACTTAATCAGGTAGCAAAGATGAAAACGAAAATAGAAGTAGGCTGACTTTGTACTGAAGTTTTTTCTTTATTTTCTCATATAAGTTACTGATTAAGAACTATATTGCAGAAAACCAAATGGGGGACACATCAGGTGCGCATCCACAGTTCATGACCAGCCCAGGAACTCGTAACTCTTCCAATGAGCCACTCATTGACAATATTGAATATGATCAGATTGTTGTACCTGATGTCAGTATTTTTATTATTTTTGGTTTTTTGGTTTCTTGTTTTTCTTTTTAACTCCAATGAGAAGGTTAGATTTGTTAGTTCAAGTTAATTTCTTGCCACTGAATTGAACATTCTACCTATCTTTTTGTGTCAGCGTTAGTAATTTATTCCAACAAAGCTTTTGTATTTCATATTACAGGAGTCCTTAATACTGGATACCTTTGATTGATTGCTTCCACTTTTTGAATCTGCAGAAGAAAAGCTGGAAGAACTTATTTGCATATATGGGTCCTGGATTTCTTGTTTCTATTGCCTATATTGATCCCGGGAACTGTAAGAACTTTGTTCATGTGTTATGCATTCATTGTAATTTCTGTGGATGTCATAACTATTATTGGGTGATTTGCTTACAGTTCAAACTGATCTTCAAGCTGGAGCACAGTACAAGTATGGGGTATGCACTATCTTTTTGTTTGTAGCTTGTAGCCTAACAGAAATATAATATTATGCTCTAAGATAAGATATTTAGATGGGGTATCATGTTCTGTAAAATAAAAATGAAGAAAGAATCTAGGTGTGTAAGAAGTGAAATCACCTTTAACTTGACTGCTAAAAACTTCAATTTAGATTTCTTGTCCACCTGTACTCTGATTATCAGAGAAATGACATGTAATACTTCTGGTTCTTGTATGAAAAAAACCATTAGAATTATTGTGATTGATCGAGGCTTCCAAGTGCAGATGATAAATGTAGATAAGTTGCTCCATTTTGGCCACCAAAATGGAAATTTTGTCCATAGCAAATTCTCCCTGTTCTTGTTCATGGTATTCTAAAAAAGAAAAGAGAAACAATAAGTAATGGTTTCTGAGTTGCTTCTGAAGAAGGTTTCTCTGTTCTGCAGTTACTATGGATTATATTATTGGCTTCATGTGCTGCTCTAATCATCCAGTCACTTTCTGCAAATCTCGGTGTTGTTACTGGTATGTCCTAACCTAATCTGGCAACTTCTGTTGTATACTCCAGAACTTGTTTTTGAACCATCTTATGTCGTTACAGGAAAGCATTTAGCAGAGCACTGTAGAAAAGAGTATCCGAAAGTGCCAAATTTCTTGTTATGGCTTCTTGCTGAGGTTGCCATAGTTGCATGTGACATTCCTGAAGGTAAACTCTTAGTCATCAATGTGTTTCTTCATTCATCAGTGTCTGGGAAAAATAGATTGTGTAAAACCAGCTAGGAAATGTTACAGGTGCTTATGACCATGTCCCTCCTCTTTATATGATATTTGCTTCCCTGAATAGTTAACCATCTTACACAGTTCTTCCAGATGATAAATATAACCATATGATTTAATTACCTGATCAGCTCTTAATGTCATTGATTCTGCAGCTAGAGTATTTTGAGTTGCCTAAATAGAATTAGACTTTCATGATCCTTTTGTATTATTTTTATTCCTAACTTTCTTCCTTTCTTTCTCTCTTTGGGTGTGTGGCTCTCTCTCACATGTAAAATGTATCCAGTGATTGGAACAGCATTTGCTCTGAATATGCTCTTTAAGATACCATTATGGTGTGGCGTACTAATCACAGGGGTCAGTACACTGTTGCTGCTATTGTTGCAGCAATATGGGGTATTTCCTGCACTTCCTTCTTGGTTTGGTTTAAGTAATGTTAAGTTATTCACATTGGGCATATTAGAAAATGGTAATCTTATACTGATTTCTATAAAATGCAACATGGTCTGCTCAAGTTGCATGTGATAAGATATAAGTCTTGTATGAGTGTTGTATATCATCGCACAGGTGAGGAAACTGGAGATCTTGATTGCTTTTTTGGTTTTTACCATGGCGGGATGCTTCTTTGTGGAACTTGGATATGCAAAACCTAAAGCTTCAGAAGTTCTTGATGGACTTTTTGTTCCTCAACTCAAGGGTAGTGGTGCCACTAAATTAGCTATTTCACTACTTGGAGCTATGGTTATGCCGTGAGTTTTCTATGCATACTCTCTGTGTGACAATTAAGTAAGCTATGGTAGCTGTGATGTGATTAATTTGCATCTGCTGGTGTAGGCATAATCTTTTCCTGCACTCTGCATTGGTGTTATCTAGGAAAATTCCGCGATCTGTTAATGGTATCAAGGTAATTTTCTGTCTTTAAGAGACTTGATCATAGATTTGTCAATTTGACTAGTTTGAGCTTGATTTATATTAACCAAGGGACTAGCTCATCAAACTAGCCAGCCATTCTCATCCCTGTTTGTAGCAAACATGATTAAGTTGTATTAATATTATTAGAGTAATTTCTAACATGCTAAACTCAAGAATGGAATGACAAGGCCTCTTGGAAAAGAATGTAAAGTTTCATGGTATCAATTAAACTGTATACCGAAATATTATTTACCACAATATTTTAGAGCAGGCTTTTACTAGAGGACTGTTGCTCTGATATCCAATTATGTTCTGAGTGCTATGTCCCTGAACTTTGGTACTTGTATTTGACTTTCTATACGTTGATTTAGTCTTAGATGAATGAGTTTCAATCCATATTGAGGTTTCCACCAGTCACTTTCACTTCCTAATACATATATTTCTTTAGGAAATTTATAACCGCACTGTGATTTTGATGTGCATATTAGAGCAAACACTTAAACTTTTCACTTACAGGAGGCTTGCAGATTTTATATGGTAGAAAGTGGATTTGCTCTGATGGTGGCCTTCCTCATTAATGTGTCAGTTATTTCAGTTAGTGGTGCAGTTTGTAATTCTTCAAATCTGAACCCAGAAGATTCAGAGAGTTGCAAAGACTTGGATTTGAATAGAGCATCATTTCTACTCAAAGTATGTGTTTTGATGGTTCCTGCAAAATTATTGTGAAATTCTTCATGAATAATCCTTTTCATTCCTTCTAAACTTATTACCAACGTACAGAATGTTTTAGGAAATTGGAGTTCCAAGCTTTTTGCTATTGCTTTACTGGCATCTGGTCAAAGCTCCACAATTACTGGAACATATGCTGGACAGTATGTTATGCAGGTTACTTGCTTGATCAACTGGTTTCTTTGTTACTATCATTTTCTCATATTCTTACAAAGTTGGCTTCTCTTGGAACTACATGCATGAAAGAAGAATAAAAGAAACAGAAGATGAAGTGACAAATAGAGTCTGATGCACCTGTTTATGAAACTTTTTCTTTTAGTTTTTATTTGTAACTTGAGAATTTAGAAATTTTAAATCTCATTTTACTTTGAATCTTTGTTTCTTCAATTCGATGCTCCAAGTTTGATCAGCTTGATAGGCACATTGGAATTACTTTTCAATATTATACATTCTCTTTTATACTTGTAGGGCTTTCTTGATTTGCGAATGAAACCATGGATCCGAAACTTCCTTACTCGATGCCTAGCCATTGTTCCTAGTCTAATTGTTGCTATCATTGGAGGTGCTGCTGGAGCTGGAGATTTGATTATTTTTGCTTCGGTATAATGTCCTTAGCTTTTATGTGTATGCAGCAATTTTGATTTTCTCTCCTTGTCAAAAATGTAGAATGTGATTATCCACTGATTCTAGGGTTTTTTTTTTTTTTTGGTAGATGATCTTGTCATTTGAACTTCCTTTTGCTCTTATTCCTCTTCTCAAGTTCACAAGCTGCAAAACCAAGATGGGAACACATGCAAACTCAATCATAGTATGAAACCTTCTGAATATTACCCCTAACCCAAAAGCCATCACTAATGTGCATGTCTACAATCCATTAACAACATGTTCTTATTTTTTTTTATCTGCAGATCTCTACAGCAACTTGGATCGTTGGTTTCCTAATAATGGGCATCAATATCTATTATCTGGCCGAGAAGTTGGTCACTTCTCTTCGTGGCAGCCATCTGAAAATAGTCGGTACTGTGTTCTGTGGAATATTGGGATTTTCTGGTATGTTACTATACCTGGCCAGTGTTGGGTACCTGGTTTTCCGGAAGAACACCGAAGGTTCTCTTCTTTTGCCACTAAGAGGACCAGAGAATCTGGAGATGGCAAGTGAGTCGGGCAATGCATCGGTCCCTAATCTGCCTAGAGAAGACATAGCAAGAATGCAATTGCCTCAGGGAAGAACTACTACTTCAGATCTTGACTGACTGAAACATTAATATTACCTAATATAGGTTTACTTTGCTTCGTCAAATAAGACTTCTGGTTCATTAGTACAAGCTTCATAGATATCATATGGCTGCTGATAATTAATGAGCTCTCAGAGAAAACTTTCATAGTCTCTGCTATTTATAGTAAGGTTTTGATCTTGTTTACTGATCTCCTGAGAAAAGGATTGTCCAGATTTTGATCTTTACTTTCCAGTTTCGAATTTCATGTCTTATCATTTCCATTTTTATTTTATTAATAATAAATTTTAAAAGAAGTCTGTTTTTTTTTTAACGAAGAAGTGGGAAAGTTTAATATTGTAGGAAGTAAAAAGAGGTTGTACCCTATTATTAATCATGCAATAACGTATGAGGAATAAATTCATTGTTTAATAACTTTGACTTTGAACCTTCCGTGGATGTTTTTAATCAAACCATCGTCTAATTATTTCTGTAAGAGTAGTGCACCCTGCATGAAGTGTGCTTCTAAGTCAGCACAGACAACTGTCTTTTTTTTTAGAAAAATAAATAAAACTAATCAAATATGATTTAATTATTCTTTTTAGGGTTTAATTTATAAAATATATTTTTTTAAAAAATATATATATATTTTTTAAAAGTAAATAAATCAAATAGGAAGATTGACATTTTTCATTCATGAATTTTTTTTTATATCTTTTTGGTCTTTCAACAAATTTTTTTTGGTTCGATTAGTCATTGTGATAAGAAATTGATTCAAAATTAGAAAATCTTGGTTTGATCTGTAATGCTGGTTGTAAGTTCCCGTTTTTCAGAATAGTTATTTCTACTACCTAACATAATGGATTAGTAATGAATCAGTTAATTAAGTAGTTATTGGATCATGTAATGGATAATTTGTCCTTATCTTTAGTTTCTTTTGCTACAATCTTAAGCCTATTTAAAGGCATCATTTGTATTTCAAATTGTCTTAACAAGGACAACTAGTCTTTTCTTTACATAAGATTGATGTTGGGTCATGGGTGAGTCATAAAATAGATATTGTGGATGAGTCATAAAATAGGTAAAGTGAAATATGATGTGTTTTGACAAAAATATCTCTCCAATAATTGAAAAAAAGTCATAAAACTCAATTTTCGATCACAATGACTAATTACACAAAAAAAATTTGTTCAAGGAACAAAAAAAAAAAAAAATTTGGTCATGGATGAAAGTTAAATCATAAAAAGTTTGATACATGAAAAATGACAATCTTTCTAATCAACTACGGTTTAATTATTCTTTTAGAATTTGCTTTATAAAATATTTTTTTTCAAAAAGACAAGTTAGAAACTTAACATTTTACTTCAACCCTACCCATATATTTTATACGTTGTAAGCTTTCTTTGTCAAAAGACTGCAGTAATACATATATATTTATTTATCACTCCCTCCATTTGAAATTAATATCCACAATTCTATTTTAAATTATCCAAAAACAAATGTACCATTTTCTAAATTAGTTAAAATTCTCTTAAAGAATTGATATTATTAAGTATAAAATGAACTAAATAAAACAATTTTTTGAAAATTTATACGAGTCAAAATGGATAATCAGAAGGAAGTAGTAAAATATATTCGCATTTCTTTTCAACCACATAAGGAACTATATAAAATATGCAAGCTTGGGACAAGTATGAAAATGAACTTGGCGGAAAGCCAGACAAGAACAAAGATCTACAGGAAACCATTGGATGATTCATTCGAAGAAAACAAACCTAAAAGTTTTCATCAATTCTTTTCATTTCCTACATGAAAGTTCTTATTAAACACAGTTATGAATAATATTTGCTGAGCGCAGAAAGCTTATGCAATATATCATCAAGACTGAATTCTAACAGGTTCGTCGCTCTGGGTGGGAACTGGAATATGACCCTTCTCCTGCAAACTCTTCGCTGTATCATACAGGCACTGCTTCACCGGTGTAAACTCCAAACCCAAGTCCTTCAGCTTCTGGTTTGTAAATTTGTATGGTTTTGCCCTTGGATTTTTCTCATCTGAGCACCTGTGCATACATCCCCACAAATCATTGGTTTTACTTGAAAAATATTGAAAAAAATAAATAAGAGTTCTATGCTACTTATTTACCAACACAAGTTATTCACAGAATTCATACATTTTTCTCCTTTTTATGACACGAGGGATCATTCGAAAATGAAAAAACAAGGTGGGACTGGGACCAAAAACTACCAGCATGAGCTGGGGTAGGTATACAGATGTGGGTAATCTAAGTGCAGCTAACACAAGAAAATAGTAGGTGAGATGGAGACATTTCTAGTTCAGGAATATTCTGAAATCATTTCATTCTTTTTCCAATAGACCAAGTCATATATTGAACATTTAATGGAACTATTTTTTATAACCAGTCAAAGTTGGCTACCTAAATGCTGTTGTGCATGTGGAGGACCATAGGCAAAGGAAACAAACAAGTGGTTAAAAAACTTAATGGAAGCTGTCGTTTTCCACTTTTAGCTCATTGGCTCACAAGACAATATCACAAACCTGTACTCTGATGATGATTAGCAACAGAAAAAAAATCCTACAAGGAAAGCAGTTTCTAACTTTCTATAACTAGTGGAAGGCTGCTTTTCTGTGAAATTATTCTATAATTATCAATCAGAAGATTGAAAATTACTTGGTATACAAATATGTGGTCCGAGGTTTGACCTTTTTGTTGCATACACAGACCTCAACAAGTATTCATGAAAGCCATAAGATAGTTTATACGCGATGTTATTAAAAGGGGGACCATTTCTTCCCAAATTTAATTCTTCTCTTTTTAAAATAAAAGGAAAATGAGGCCAGATAAGAAATTTCCTAAATTCTAAAAGATTAGTTGAGAGTTTTGAGCATTAATTGTTCTGGTAGAAGTGATGAAATGTAATTGAATTGATTGAAACTTACTTTGTGGGGATAGGATACTCAGGGAAAAATTTGGCCAAAATTTCGACCACCTCACCACGGTGAAGCACACTTTCAGCACAGAGGTATCTCCCGGATGCTGAGGGAGTCTCATAGAGAAGGATGTGTGCCAATGCCACATCCTTAACGTGCACGTAGGCCTGGATGGAATTGGCATAAGTCTTTGCTGAGCCAGTCAGATACTTGAGGATGTGAAGAACACTGGCATTCACAGTGTTTTGGAGCAATGGTCCTAACACCAAAACAGGGTTGATCACTACAAGGTCCACTCCTTTCTCCTTTGCTTCATCCCAAGCTGCTTGTTCAGCAACAGCTTTCCCATAGCAATACCAGTTCTGGAAATATTATTTCAAATAGCAAGCATTTAGTATTAGTCTTTCACCAATTTCACTGAAGTTGAAACCAGCACATTTAAGTCTTCACAAACTTTTTCTACATGGGCAATGCCCTAGATAAGCATAAATTGGAATTCCTAGTCAAGAATAATGTCCAATTTCACAGTGATTGTAGATTATAATTTGCATATGTACCTTGGTGTTCTTGCAGAACTCAAGATCACTCCAGCAACTCTCATCAACAACTTTTTGAGGGTCCCTGTTAGGATCCATGTATACTGCACCAATTGATGAGGTGAAAACCACCCGACTGACCTTAGCTTCAGCAGCTGCATTGATCACATTCTTTGTCCCTATGACAGCAGGCTCAACCATTTGTTCCTATAATCCATTCAAACAACTATTATCATCAGAACATCACCAACTCCAAAATAGAGTCAAATTTTGTAGAATCAAACAAATGAAGAAATACAGTTGTCAGCCGAAACCAAAACCCCTAGCCACAAAGCAGAACACCCTCCTCCCTTCCCCCACCATAGAAAAAAAAAAAAAAAAAATCCAAATACATTACTTCTTGTCTTATTTTTTTAATTTTATTTTATACGCATGGTCAATTCAAATAAAAAAATTTTTAAAAAAAATTGGATCAGGGAGGTTGGTTGAGAGTCATTGGAAGATGGTATCTTTTCATAGATCACTTGTGATTACATCAAAGTTGGTTGGTGGTGAAGCCATGGGTGGAAATGGAACTAACCAAGAAAAAAGGAATCTCTGTTTACACAACATGCCACCAATCAACTCTATCCACACTCCTGACAAAGTGCCACACATGAGAGCTCATTTTGTTTCTACGTTCATCTTTTCTCAAATATTAAAAACAAAAAGGAAAAAAAAATTTCAAAATTGGGTGTTATATTACACAATTATTATTATTATTATTATTATTATTTGAAAATCCTATATTACATGAAAGAAAACAAATTAAATGCAAGTTCCAATCAATTAAAATTTCAAAATCAACGGTAGGTAAAATGAACACATCAGAACCAACCCGCAACTTACCGGGTCATCAGTGACCGGTGAGGCAGTGTGGAAAACTCCATCACAACCGTCGATTGCTTGGCGTAAACTCTGATAATCGAGAAGATCACCTCTGCAAAGAGTCAATCTCTCCTTAGCCCCTTCAAGCTCCCATAGATGATTATTCTTCGGATCGTCTGCAATCAAATAAAGGGGAAAAAAAATTCCACATTAAATACATCCCCCGCATATGATAGAGAAGAAAATCAGTAAGCTTGCATTGATTGGGACAAAAATTAATGTAAACCAATCAACCATGCATTCAAAAATGATATATGAATACCCAATTGGGGGCTTTAGTATCAATCACATACCGGGATTTCTAACAGTTCCTCTGACAGTGTAACCCTTTTCAAGAAGAAGTTTGACGATCCACGAAGCGATGAAACCGCCGGCACCAGTGACACAGACAACTTGACCGGAAGCTGACGGCATGATGACTGTTCCGGTTAAAGGAATGGTGTATATATATATCTGTGAGAATGGATGATGAATTGATGTTGATTACGGAGAAAAAAAAGGTTTCTCACAAAGAAATGAAGGGGAAGGGTAAGAGAGAGACCCACCCGCTCAAGAAAATGATGAAAATGGATGTAGAATATATATAGGGGAAACAAAGATTAACCCAGCTCACCAACCCCGCTAACTTTTAACAATGGTATGTGAGAGAATCTTAATTCTTGTGGGAGTGAAATTCAAATTTCTTCCAATTGAAAAGGAAAGGGTTGGAGCAGGTTTGATTTTTCTATTCACATTTTGGCTAATCTTTTTATTAAATTATGTTCATGTCTCCATGTGGATCCAAAACAGAAGCAAAAGGTACAGGCACATTGTGGGTTTTTTTAGTAACTTGATTAAATTTCAGTCGCAAGATCTATGTCTCTACGTATGGATCATATCCGTATCAAAGTTTTTTAATCTTTTAGGGAGGGCTCGGGATCTTTTATTACATCTTCTATAACATCTTTTACACCACTAAATATAATAATACTCACCAGTCATTGTTTATGAATTATTTGAATTAACTTTCCCTATTATTAAATATAAGTCTTTATTATTAATTTAGTAAGTATTTTATTTATTTTTTCATTACATTACGTTTGTCTCTTTATTTTCTCTAAATATTGTTGTCATTTTGATTAGTATATAAATAGATATAATATTACCTTAATTTTTTCAAAATGATTACTAATGACTTATATTTAATGACGATAAGAGTATATATTATTAGATAAAGATCAAGTACCCTAAGGATTTAGTATATCTTTTTAAGATTTTATTAATAAAATATTTTTATGAAAAGATACATGTCTATTTATTATTGGTAGGATAGGAGATGATATAGAAAATGTGATAAAAGATCCGGAACCATTTTGGAGGGTTCTTCCACTTTATGTTATTATGTCATCAATTTCTTCACTCATTTTTAATATTATTTGTGATATATTTTATATTATATATAGTATGGGTGTACAATGGGTTGATTTTGATCGATTGGATGATTTCGATTAACCGATTATTTGGATGATAAACAAATCTAATTGGATCCTAAAAATTTTAATAATATTCTTTTTTTTTAATATAAAAATTAATTAAACTCAAAACAATTATCTTACAAAATTAAAAACTACATAATATTTATAAAACCAATACGTATAAATAATTCATAACTTATCCAAATATAAAATCACTCACAATAAAAAAAATTTTATTTATACTAATTAAAAGTTAAAACACATCACGTCAATTGTTATCTTGTATTTTTAAAAATAAATAAAATCCTAACTAACTTAATTATTAGAATTAGAAGAACACATATATTGGATTGTTTGGATTGTGTTATTTTTCTTTCCTTCTTGTAATAAAATTATTGATTATATTTATATAGAATTAATATATACTAAGTAACTTTTATCTATTTATTATAGAATATATATATATATTTTTTGATTTGGTCAGTTATCGGATTAAAAAAGTATCTAAATCAACCGATCCTATTGAGTTAGTTTTCTAAAAAATTTATCCAATCAATCCACTGAAATAATTGGATTGATTTGGATTAGATAGAATGAATTGTGATTTGTACACCCCCAAAATATATAGGGCAATATTTTTAAAATCAGATCAAATATCAAATGGGATTGATAAAGGAGTTAGGACCAAACCAAGTTCATTTGATTTTTCCTTTTTTATAATTTTTTAAAATAAGTATAAGATATAAGTACAAAAACATATTAAGTAAAAGATAGAAGAATGATTCAAAGAAAGAATTAGTATGACTTAAAATTTTAATTTATTAAATTGAACGAAAGCACAGGCGCAAGTATAATTATTAATCATAACGATTAAAATTTTAATTAAATGTGTAAATATATAATTGTGGATATGAAAAAAAACTGGTATTGATAATCTAATAAGAACTATATTTTTTTGTGAAATATTTATGAAAGTAAATATATTCGTTAGAATAAAAACATACGAACAAAAATAACCGTTGGCTCGGCTAAGTAAGCCAAGGTTTTTTGGCCCGACTGCCGGTTCAAAAGGATCCCTCTCCGGTTTTATGACTCTTTAACAGTTTTTAAACGTAGAAATTCTCAAAAATACCTAAATTGAATTTGGGTATTTCAATTTTACATAATTTGAGAAATTATTTCAATTATATTCAAATGGATAAATCAATTTTCACTGAGTACCCAATTTATATGAATATAGGGTTAATCTAATTTAAAACATATGATCAAATTGAAAAGATAAAATTGCCTTCAACCTCTTCAACTTTCAAAAAATCTCCCGAGAATCGCACCTTCCTTCTTTCCTTCTACTCCTTTTCATTCAAGCCTCCTGAGTTGTGCTTCAACCCTTCATTTGTCACACTTGTTTTTGTTAGTTGTTGGCGTCAGAGAAGTAATTAACTAGAGATAGAGAAGTCACCTTTATCAAGAAGAAATCTTTCTTATTTTCAAAACCCTTGTAACTGTGGGAAAAATCGAACACTCTCAACAACACCCCCAAACAACCGTCCATCTTCTGCTAGCTCTCCTATTACTGGAGAAAAAGTTAGCAAGTCACCTTTGTAGCCACCATCACCTTCGAAGTTCAACATCACACCTATAGGTAAGTTTCCATTGCATTTGTTTAACTATTTTATTATCATTTTTGTCACATTTTGATGACCATTTATGCTTTTGAATTGATAGTAATGTGATCCTTTAGACATTTATGAGATTGTGTGGATTGTGTTTTGAACATTTTTTTTTTGTTACATTTAAATTCGAACTGTGACATGCTTCGTTTTTTTTATTTGTTTAGAATTTTTGCTGATAAATTTTATTGAGAATGAGGAAATGTTAACTCTATTTGGATGCAAAATAGTTAGATAAACAATTGGGGAGGTTGGAATTGGGTTTGAAAATTGGAAAGTAACTTTTCTCAGTTGAAATGGAAGTCGGTGGATTGCTATTATTACTATTATTATATATCATATTATTATAATTATTATTTAATTTTAAACTAAATAAAAATTACCACCACTACTACTACTAATATTATTATTATTATTTTTAAATTAATATCATTATTATTAAATTTTAAATTACATAACAATTAAATTATCACTATACTCTTCAATGACTTAATTGTACAATACACTTTATATTATCAATGTATAATATAATTTGGTTATACAATGTACTTTAATATTTAATATTTTATAATGATTATCTGACGCAAAAACGGAATAATGATGGGAAGAAAGATAGAACCTTTAACTGTAATCAATTTCACTCGAAAGTCTTTCATAGGAAAGGGCAAATCAAGAATAGAACGGCAATATTCTTGAGACACTAAGAGAGAAGAATTTTATTGCCAGAAACTCAGAACTTAAAAAAAACAATAATGTCGGCCAAAGCAAAGAAAAATCAGACTTAAATAAACCCTAGGATAAAAGTTAGAAA
>JAOXNR010000030.1:20086348-20096611 GCA_028571225.1 Parsonsia alboflavescens
GTAATTGTGAAATGTTGTGAAAAATTGGGTAAATAAGAAATTACTGTTTTAACATGGGTAAAAATGAAAACGCCCCCAAAATAAATGAATATGTAAATATATTGTTAAATGGTCAATTTAATCTCATAATTTTTTTATTTTAATTATATAGGGCTATCTATATTTTTTATCTTTTAAGATTCTATAACTTTTTATGAATTCCAATGAATGGAGTAGCCCCTCCTGGATAAGCAGAGATGCGTGAAAACTGATTCAGACATATACTAAAAAAAAATGAAAACTATTTTTGTATTAATGGAAAAAAAAAATGTTGAGCTTTCAAATATATTAAATAGTAACATAAACAACACACATTTGAAAGATGGCATTGAGAGAGTACCGAATTACTAAAGAACTTCATATTGGTCAGTAGTTACAGGAACCTCTCCACCAGTTTGGGTTTGGCTAAAACCGTAAAAATACTTGTGTTATAATGGACTTATTAGTATTTTAGTACTAATTTGCTACATATCTTTATTAATAATAAATAAAAATAGATACGAAATTTGTCAATAAGATTCAATGGTTTCAATCAAATAAACTCATTAACTTTTAAGGAAAAAAAATCGGGTCCTCTTCGTTTATAAATAAAATTATTTATTAGCTCATTTTCAACTGAAAATAGAAACTCAAATTGATGGAGAAAGAGAATTTCAAAAGGTTATTTTAGATACTTGTTTTCTGAAAATATACTTTATTTATTGAAAAATAGATGTCTTATACACTATGTTTTTAATCGGATCGGACCCATCGATTAGATCGTAAACGAATTATCAAATTGTTTTTTAAAAAGGATATTGAATAATTTTTTATCAAGACCGTTCTTTAAATTAAAAATCAAAATGAATCGATCGATTGGATCAGTGAATCGGACAGTCTATTGCTGAATCAGTCTATTTTTTAAAAAATCTAAATTGGGACCAAATTTCAACAATATATATATATACATATATATATATATATATATATACTTTAATATTAAATCATTCCTCAATTAAATTTTAAATTTATTCATTTAGTTATTTTAAAATCAACAAATTTATTCAAAATATACTTCATTATTAAATATTAATAAATAAATAAATCATATAATCTTCAAACCTTATCCATACTAAAAATTATCATTTTTAAATCCTTATGAGATAAAACTTATGATTATTAATTATAAAAAATTATTAATATCATATAAATATATATAAAAATATAAATTTAACTTTAAAATTGTTGTATTATGAAATTATTATATTTTATATTATTAACAATAAAAAAATATCTATAAGAAATTTAATGTTTTACTTTTATATAATATTATTGATTTAATTATGCTTCAATTGGGATTCAATTACTGTAGAATCATTAAACTGTAAATTTGTAAAATTTTCGATTCGATCCAATTTTTAAAACATTTATATTTTAAATAGTCAAAACTTAAATATTTCATTTTATAATAAATTTATTAAAATATATTAAAAATAAAAAACTAGAAGGTGTTTTTGAAGAAAGAAAAATGTCAATAATATATATATACACACTTGTACTGACTCGGGGACACGTCGATTACTATCATCCTGGTCCAACCGTAAGAAACCACGTCATCAGATAGCCATTTGTCAAGATTTCATTGGTTTTAAGTACTCTTCACACGCTGCAATTCAACAAATTACTTTTTGATTTTGAGAAGAATCAATAAATTTCTAATTTCACACAGCGTTTTCTGCTTTCTTTCTTCTTCTTCTTCTTCTTCACCCGCATGTTGTGTTCGGTCTTGTAATCGGAGCTCCGATTATTGAAAAGATTCAACCGTGGCTCCCTCAGGCGGCCAGCAGCAGCAAAATCTATCACGAAGAAAATCATCGGCGGTATCATCTTCATTGAATCAAACTCAACCCTCTGCTCCGACTCGAATAGTATACAGAGAGGCTTCTTCAAAGTCGGATCCAAAATTTCCTTTTTGGCAAAGCACTTGGTTCATTGGCCTGCTCTTGATAATGGCGGTCTCCTTTTTCGCCCTAGCT
The DNA here is from genome assembly GCA_028571225.1 of Parsonsia alboflavescens. NCBI lineage: Eukaryota > Viridiplantae > Streptophyta > Magnoliopsida > Gentianales > Apocynaceae > Parsonsia > Parsonsia alboflavescens. The sequence goes on from JAOXNR010000030.1 coordinate 20,088,403, forward strand.
ATTTTTCTGTTTTTATCCCTCGACTCCGATCTAACTTCATCCCCTGTCTCCGCTGCCTCCGAAGGCGTGCAGGTAATATGAATTTATGTGATATTGTACATATACATGTATGTTATCAATACTGCATTTTTTGTGATCCTTCCATGTTTTTCTTAATCTGAATTCGATTTGCATTTTTTTTCCTTTAAATTTTTATGCATAATTTCGACCTAATACTTTTTGAGGAATATGCGTTAAAGATACTGCTTTAGAAGAAGAGAACACCTTTGCGTGAGAAGGCATCCTACCTTTTTTAGGTTGAACAGGTGTAAATTGAGCATGTAGGAATTCGAACAGGAGTTTTCCTACGTCCTCCTTATTTTGTTGGATTTTCACTTTTGCACAGATTACTTATGGATCAGTGATCAAGTTGATGCACGAGAGAACAAAATTTAGGCTCCACTCACATGATGTGCCCTATGGTTCTGGTAGTGGGCAGCAATCAGTAACTGGGTTTCCTAATGTTGATGATGCCAACAGCTACTGGGTATACATGTTTTATTCTTTATTCATTTTTATCTGGATTTATATCTATGTACTTATCCAAATGTGGACTTGGTTTATAGGTTGTTAAACCTATACAAGAATCTGGTGCTAAACAAGGGGACACTATTAAAGGTGGAACGGTAATCAGATTGCAACATATGAGGACTCGGAAGTGGCTTCACAGCCACTTGCATGCATCTCCAATATCTGGTAATATGGAGGTTAGTTAACTGGCTTCTTTTCTTTGTTTTCACTTTCGCAAACCGAAATTATTTGAGATTCTTTATTATAGGGTAATTGATCTTTGCTTGGCTTCTTGATGTAAGAAGGCTAATAATCTTGATTCATACTTTGAACTAAAAGATTTCATTTTTTATCATCCAACCTTGTGGTGTAATATATCAAAAGATAGGAATACGTCTCCATGAGAAAGCATGGAAACAAGGGGTTAGAACGTAGAAGAACCATATGTGGGCATTAATTGCCATTCACCAGGAATCACCACATTGCAAAACAGTGAAACCACCATACCACGGTCCGTGATTTGCATCCATAATTATGGAAATGGTGTTTCACTATCTACTTTTTTCTTTTCCTTTTCTTTATCCTTCGGTCTATTGCAAGGTTTAACAATCAATCATTCAGTCTTATCTGAACTATTTTTGAATGTCTATCGGGTGATGATAAGTGTCTTCGTTTGCAGTTTAGAAAACATTTTCAAGATAAGACTTTTTTAATCCATTCATCAGAATAACCAGGAGAAGCTGAAGATAAGGAATAACATTGTTATTAAGTACTGGAACTGTCAAATGATTATGGTAGATTTTGTAGTACTGAAATCTGATGCTCCTATGAGATTGGACCTCAAAGTAACATGTTATCATATCTCGAGTTTGATGCAATGTCTGTAAAGTGAAAATTTGTGTTGCCATAATTGTTTCCTCTTTTGTGTTGTAAAAGCAATTAAGTGGGTAAGCATTTTGGTCATGCTTTCTGAAGGGTTTACTTTACTGCTTTCTGTCATTTTGATCTCAGATTCTCAAATTTGATGAGCGTATGTTCTGAGGAGCAATGTAGACATATCTCCCAAATGTGCAGATGAATGCTCTTTTGGATCAATTTTATAATTGAACTGAACAGAAATGTATCATCTCAATCTTAACAATCTGGTAATTGCAGGTTAGTTGCTTTGGCAGTGATGGTGAATCTGATACAGGAGATCACTGGAGGTAATGCAGAAAATTGATCTCTCTAGATTTGTTAAGTAAACTTGTTAGTCATATGAATGATTGAAGGAGTTATTTGCTGCATCCCTTAGGCTGGAAATTGAGGGTAGCGGGAAAACTTGGAGGCAAGATCAAAGGGTGAGACTTCAGCATGTAGATACAGGTGGATACCTACACAGTCATAATAAGAAATACACCCGTATAGCAGGAGGGCAACAAGAGGTCAGGGCAAGATAATCTTTAAAAAAGATCTATACAATGAAACTTTCTTGGTTATTTCCAGTACTGCCTTTCCGTCCAATGAGAATCACAAGCTTAAACTTATCCTGCCTTACATTCTGCAGGTTTGTGGAGTTCGTGACAAGAAACCAGATAACATTTGGTTGGCAGCAGAGGGCATTTACCTTCCTGTAGCTGAAGGCAAATCGAGTTCATCTTGATTTCACGGTTTTTTACTCAAATGTATTCCTAGGTCTATCAACCATCTTCCTCTATTTTTTGTTCCCCTTCTAAAGTAGAAAACTGTAGCAGTATCCAAGTTTACTTTCCTGCTCAAGTGGAAAAATTCTGGAACCATTTGTGGTAAAACTTGTATGGCCATTTTTGTATAAAGAGTAACTCTTAACTGGAATACAAATATATCCATTTAAGAATCTTTTTTCTTGGATGATAATGGTGGTACATTCAAGTTCTTCTAAATTAAACCCTCTGAAACCAATTTAGAACACCAATTTGCAGGGGAAATGTTGTTTACATCAAAAGATTGGTCTTAATGCTTTTCATCTAAATGATGCATCTTTTTTACATTTTTAATCACTTTAACAATTGAAGGTGATAATGATGCTACAAGAAGAATTCAGATTCATTAAGAAAGTAGCAAGAACTGTAGCATAGACCAAGGATCATCCGCACCGTGCACAAAGTTAAGGACACAACCACGGGATTTCAGTTTATTCAAGTTTTGACTGGAAATCTCCTATATAATTCTTGAGTAAAAGACAGCATTGTTAGTAAAATGAGAGTGTAGTTTGATAAGATTGTCAGAATTATGGTACCATTTGCTTCTTCCTGTCCAAGAAAATGGGGACGCAATTCCTGCTCTGTTTTCCAGAAAATTCACTGCAAATGGCTTGTTAACAGAAGAAAAGCACCGCTGGGAAGAAGGTAATTCCATCCATCAGATTGTAAGGTTTCATATTATTGTTTTGGACAGCTGCTGAGTTCACTATTTTATTTCCAAGTTGATCCCAAATATCTAGTGGTTGATTGCACCAAAAGTACAGCACGATAGATATAGACTAAGGCGTTGCACCAATGATAAGGTTGAAGAACCATATGACTAGAAACTCACAGGAAGGCCAAAATGTTTCACGGCCTCCACGTGAACCGATTGCATTCTTCCTCGACTGACTAGTTTTACATATTCATAAGCAAAGAGATTATTATTCATCTATGCATTGATACATGAACAAATGAACTTGGTTCCATAGCTACATATACTAGTGTGTATCTCCGCGCATTCAAGTTCCTATATTAACCATTTGGAGGGATGAAAATTTTAGAACCAAAAACAGGATTCTCAAGATAAAGATAATAATTAACTGAAACAAAACTATGGATAAATTCAAACCAAGGTTTCTCAGATCCAAGAATTCTTTCGGTCTACAGGAAATTACCCAGGAATTTTAAAGTAAAAAACAAACATATTGCTTGTTTGGTAGACAGGGCTAAACTATTCGGGACAAAATCAAGATCTAACTGCTCATCATTGAAATTTTAACATTCAATGAGATTTGACATATTCTTGAACAATGTGAAGGCCTTCAGTTTCCTCTCCAAAATCCTGAAACCCAAAAAGATCCCCAGAGTTATTAAGCTTTAACCGAACCAAGGTTGGCAAAAAAAAAAAAAAAAAAACCAAAGGAATGAGAAAATAATTTAGAACACTACCTTCACCACCACGCAAGAGCAGCCCACAACCTTTCTAGCCTTTCCTTCGGAATCAATTTTGCACAGCTGAAGAAGTGACCAAAACTCAACATATAATTCAAATCACTTTGATCAATTAACCAAAGAGTATACTATGACAAATTCACCATAATATGATAAGAAAACAATAGTCCCAGACAGTCATTCAACATAGTTTTCAAGAAAACAAATGAACATATAATTGTGATCAAAAGTGAAACTTACACCAGCCCATTCACCAAGAGTCTTTGCACTAGGAACTGTGATTAAGTTCACATTGTGGTCTGCACAGAGTGCTTTGACTAACTTAAGGTAATCCGCTTGATTACAGTCCTCTGCTAATACACATAGTTGAGCAGCATGCTTCTCAATGATCTTTGCACCTTCATGAAGGCCTCGAATCAGACCACCATGTGCCAAAGATTTCCTTAGAACCATTTGCAAGGCAGTCATAATGTCCATAGGCTCACCAAGAGCTGGAGCAGGGGCCTCTGCAGGGACAACCTCTTCTCTGCAAATCAATATTTTAAATATATAAATATTAGAAGAGAATGAAGATAGATGGTAAAGATATTCCAGCTACTTTCCAGAAGAAAGAAAGTCCCACTAGATCCTGAAACAAACAGTACCAAAAAAACCATATCCAAAAATACTTAAATTTGACAACAAATCCTACTACCTATACATTCATATTACATCAAAAGCTTAATTAGGCTCAGACAAACTAAACGCACAGCTCAACTCTGAAAACTAAGATAAATTGCATACGCCAAAGAATCCATAGATAAATGCAAGTTCAAAATCTCATATAACCTTGAGTGTATTATTCAGGAGAGATTGAAAAGATAAAAACTTGAACTTAAGACATGCTAAAGTACTTCTAGTGAAGTAGTGCAAAAATATGAAATCTACATACCCTGACATTTTGTATCTCTTTCAATTCAACAACCTGCCAAAATAATTAAGCAAAATTTATGTAAGAAAACCAATAAATTAGAGAATATGAGAATGGCAGAATATAGATTAAGAATGCTTTCAAAATCCAACTGTAAATAATCAGCACATAGGAACAAAAAAACAAAAAAACACATATTTAACTATTAGAGCCATATATTAATTGAAAAAAAAAACCATTAGAATCATAAATTATTCCAGGATTTCAAGGCAAGCATACCGCTCGTGAGATACTTTTAAAGTGACGAATCTTATAACAATTCAGTAAAATCCAATCAATACCAAAACACAAGCAATGACAAGAATTCGGAAGTAGGCTATTCATTGACCTGTCTAAAACCAATGAAGCACAGTAATCAAGCATAACCAAATTACACTGTTGAATTGTCGATTCTATCGATTAAAATCTATAGAATATTGAACAAATGAACTTAACCAAGTTTGTTGATTTATCAATTCTTACCGATCACAATTTATCAAATATTTGCATATCAAAACGTAAAATTGAACATATCATACGTACAACTACTGAACGAACGGATTTTAACCTACCAAGATGCCGTCGAAGAGAAAACCAGAATTCAAGCGCAGCAGACTGAGAAACCCTAACCTAAAATTCTCTTCTTTATATTAACCCTAAACCCTACAGATGTCAATTTACCAATTCACCCCCATCAGTCTAGCCCAATAAGGTTACATACCCGAAGTCAAGCCCACACTTTTATGAAAAAAAGATACCAAATGAAAAAGAGTTAGGCCCAAAATGATTATATTCTATTGTTGTTTTGTTTTTTCTTTTTCTTTTCTATCTTCCCTTATTTCTTTATATAAATATATATATTTATATTTATATTTATATATGTATATAATATTTTTTCTTTTCTTTATTTTCTCCTTTTCAGATTTTTCTTTTTAATTTTTATAATATTTTTTCTTCATTTGTATCTTCTTTTTTATTTTCCATTTTCTTGATTTTCTTTCTTTTTGTCATCTATATTTTTAAAATATATTAATTCTCTTTTTATCTAACGACTATAATTACTGCATATTATTTTCTGATATCAAGGGATTATATCATGAAAACCAATAAAATAGAGTGATTGATATGAAAAATAATTAAAATTATAAGTAAGATGAAAAATTAATTGAATTTTTAAAAATTTAAAGGTTGAAATAAATAAATCATAATTTGAAATATATATTAAGAATTATGTTAAACAATATGAGCTATTTAACTTTTGTATGTCTAGACATTTCTAACGTGTGTATTTGTACATTTTCGTACAAAATTTTAAAATTATTTAACCAAATTATTTATTTAACAAATAAATAATACAAATTATTTAACCAAGAACAAGCAAGTATTTTTGTTTTTCCTTTTAGAAATTAAAATGAAAAACAAAAATGATGGTATATCCCTTTGGGGATATTCCAGAAGGGTGAAATGGATAGCGCACAAACTATAGGTCTAACAAGACTATAATTTTTGTATGTCTAAACAGACTAAAAAGATCTACAATGAATATGGGAAAAAAAAAGAATATCAAAATTTATAATTAAAATAAATTGAATTTGATCAAAATAAATGATCAAGACAGTTATTATCTTTCCATTTTTATCCATAAATCTATTTCCAAGGATTATTCACAATATTTTTTCAATTCAAATGGATAATAAAATAAAAAAATATAAAATATATTTTTTTAAGTCTCTCAATAATTTTGTTTTTTGAAATTAATTAAAAATTATGAAATAAAAAGTCATATATTACATGCTCAAGAATAGATATAAAAAGACATCAAAATTGTCTAGCTTTTATTAGGCTAAAAAGTCATGGAAGCCGTGAACTTTCTCATTTTTTTAGTTTATTCCAATTGTATTTAAATAGGTACTTTCATCCGTTAACTAAATTTTTTTAATTTTATTTTTAATTGTACGAAATTAAATATCACTAACTCTTAAAACCGTTAAAATTTCACACAATGAATTAATAAAACTATTTTCTTAAGATTTGACAAAATAAATTAAAAAGGTATACATAATCGAATTTTTGGCATAAAAAGAAACAAACCTAGAGTTTTTCAATTAAAAACCTTCCAGATATCTAAAGTGCCCTAATCAATTAAATTTAAAGTTTTTCACCAATATGGTCCCATAGTTTAGGATTATAAAATACTGCCACAAAATTGATTTTCCCATGCTATAATGGTCTCAAGTCTTTTTACCCATTACCCTAAGGGCCCGAAGTCGCCTTCCACCTGTGAACTTTGATTGTGCGTTTCTCTTTCCCAGCACCGACACCACCACCGCCACAGGTATTGATTGCCTTTTACGGCATCTGCTCTTTTTTTCTCGTTCTTTTTCGCTCCTCCGGTATGACGTAAGAAATTACCCCCCATCCCATGAGCTTCCCAAGCTCACACCTCGTATTTTCCAGCGTCCATGAACAGCAGCGACTAGACAGAGGGCTTCCATCATCTACTATTTTTTGCATATTCGAAGCGATATTCAGATAAAATTACAGTATAAGAATTAGAGAAAATAAAATTTCCTTCCTTATTTTAATGAAAATAAAATCAAATAATCCCTATTGCTATTATAATAGGATGGAAGAGTGTATTGGGGATGGAGGAGGCCGACAAATATGGGAGAGAAATGGAGATAAGGATCAAAATAGAATTTTGAAGTAGAATGCAAGATCTCAATTGGTGGCTGCATTTGAGTTGAAGAAGTTTGTTTACAGTGGATTTCTTGACGAAGTTGAATTGCATTTGGTTTCATATTCAGATTCATAATATTGGAATTAAAAATAAGTTAATCGGTACCTACAGGCAGCAAACATGAAATTAGTAGGTGTATTAGGATAGGCCGATGTCTCCTGTCCCCCGAATCCCCGTCAATTTATCTCACAGTAGTGCGATCAATTGAACAAAAACTTGAAGGAGCAGACTTCAGGAAAAATGAATTAGAAGAGCAAGAAACAAAAGCAAAGAGCCGATGGTCTCGGAAGAGGAAGAAAAAAAGGAGTAGATGTTGGAGCGCAAAAAGGCAAAAGAACAAAATGACAGATTTACCCCTTTTCGTTTGTCAAGTGCTTGGCACATGAGCTCCTTCACTATGAGAATCACCAACGACGTCAGTTTAAACCATTATAATAACTCTTAAAATGCTGTGGGGTCATTATGATAAAAAATAATAATAATGAAGGCATTTTATAATTTACCTCAAGTTTGTGGGAGCACATTAAAGAAAAGCCTTTACATTTATACACGAGTAATAAAACTTATCATCCGACATTGCTAATGATACATTTTGCTTGTATATCATAAGTTCGATTTCACGTACTCTAAATGATATGAAGATCTTCAATTTACAAATTCTGAAGATACCAAAATGGAAGTTGCTTAATTCAATCAAATTTAAATTCTGAAAATTTTTATCGATGATTGAAAGATTATATACTTACTAGTAAACAATTAGTTAATTAATAGAAAGCTCTTAAGTGTTTTTAGCTTTGTAATACATTTTTCAATTAA
>JAOXNR010000030.1:20096818-20107639 GCA_028571225.1 Parsonsia alboflavescens
CAGCCAAAACGACGTCGTTTTGGCTGTTGCACTCCAGTTGCGCTCCGCCAGTTGCGTTTTATAGCAATCCTATATATATATATACGATTTTGCTAAGACGCGCTCCAACCGTTACCATAATATATTTATATCAAATACTATTTATCTTTAATATACATAATTCTCTTTATTATTAATTGTATTAGTTTAGAAAGGCAAGTAAGGACAGGACGAGGTTAGAACAGGCTAAGTCAGGTTAGGGTAGGTTTCTAGTCAGACCCAAGCCCAATCAGACAAGTCTCAAAATTAAAGCACATACCCATCCCATTTCAGAAAGGTAAAGTAATGCCCGCCCCCAAACATATGAGGTCAAGTCAAATCGGATATCCATCTTGTCAGGTTTTTTTTTTGCCATCCCTATTCATTAGTTCGCAAATTATTCAGATAAATTTCTTGGTCTCTATTTTTTGTTTGCTTCTAAGAACCCTTTCCTTCATGGTTTAGTAAAGGATGGGGAAACGCGGAGTCGAGATTGGTTTGCACCAATTCCATAAACAAGATAATATTTGCATAGAAATATAAATCTAGTTCATTTTTATTATTCCCTCTATCCAAAATTGAATGTTTCATTTTGAGTTGCACACATTTTAATAAAAAAAAAGGATTTAATTCGTTAAGCCATTACATTATCATTTTCTTAATAAAATTTTTATCATGTTAGGAAATGAGTCATTTAATTCCGGACAACAAAAAATGGAATATGAGACATTCATTTCTTAACGAAAAAAGTATTATATTATGATTATTAAGATTGGGAATAAATGTGGATAGATTTTCTAGACCTGAAAAAATTTCATGCTTCTGCTCCGTCGTATCCCACCTACACCCTCTTGCCCTACCATGTTCCTATAAGATCTTACTTGTCCCATTTTGTCCTGTTCTGAACTTTTTTTGTGGGTTTAGGTCAACTTGACCTGTTTGACCCATTCAAGAACAAAAGGAGAAAAAAAAAGGGTAGAAATTTAAACAAAATTCATATCAATTCCAACTTAAACAAATTCAGATAAAATTAAAAGTCACGGCAAGAATATAAATACATAATTCCAACTTCAAATTAAACAAAATTCACAATAGTTCCACACTTAAATAAAATACATCCTCATATTCCAAAAAGCATAACCGCTTTGCCAATTAAATTCAAATACAATAAAGATACCATTGTTCGAAACAAAAAAAGCAAATTAAAAGTTAGACTTGATCTTGCAATCTCTTGAATCACCACTTCCTCAATCTTCCTATAATAAAAGAATATTTTAAATTACAAATATAACATTTACATTTAATTAGAAGTAGAAAGATGCAATAATTAAATGTAATGTACCATTACTTATCTTTCTTTTCATCTGAATCATAAAAAACTGTAGCGTACAAGTGGCTGCTCAAGACTAATGATGAACGATCTGCATATGTAAAAAATAAACTCTAATTAGTAATAAACATTCATATTCAATTTGTAATTCTAAATTATCAACATAATAAAAAGTTGTTACCTTTCTTATTAGATAATATCCAACTTTGAGAACACATCAATGCCTCTATGGTGGTCAGCTGAAGTCTACTACGATAGGGACCAATAATTCTTCCACCTGTACTAAATGCAAACTCAGATGTAACAGTAGAAATAGGAATAGCTAAGATGTCTTTTGCAACTTTATGTAATATAGGATATTTAGGCTGATTTGACTTGTATCAAGATAAAATATCAAATTTAGGAACTCGTGGCAATATATCCTTTTCCAAATAAAGATCCAATTCCGATCAAATGTCTTTTCTTTTATAAGAAGCATAACACTCAAACTCAAGATCATAATCTGATGATAAATCAACCATAATAGCACTATGCCCCTCATCTAAATGGCTCCCCAAATAAGTCTTCTTCATTTTCTTTTTCCTTTCATATTGCTCAATCAAATCATGACACAATATCTTTATTTTCTCAACTTCAAATTCAGCCCTAACATTATATATTTTATCAAAATAGAACTCTAACAACACAACTTTATATCTCGGATCAAGAATAGTAGCCACCTCTATAACATCATACATAATAAACCAATATTTATCAAATTTCTTCACCATGTCAATAGCTATCAACTTAATAACATCAATACCATGAGTTAGCCATTGATCCAAAGCTACCTAATCACACAAATCTTTGGAAAATATAAGTTTGAAGCAGGGTATCTAGTGCCAGAAAAAGCTCAATTGTGGTATAAAATAATTTCAATAGGGAACATATTTCCTTTTTCATGTTCCAATCATCATCACTAGGCACACATCTATATTTGAAATCAAGTTGTTTCAACCAAAAAAAACACAACTTTATAATCAATAGCTGTCTGAAGCATTAAATAAATGGAATTCCAATAAGTTTTGCAATTAAGCATCAATAACTGTTTCCTCAAACTTTTCCCAATTTTTTGATTTCCCAATCCAATAAGAAACAATATCTCTAATATTCTCAATTGCATCTCCAATAATTTCCAGACCTTCCTTCACCACCAAATTCACAATATGGGCATAATATCGCATATGAACCAAGCTTCCATTTAGCAACAAAGAATCCATGGGAATCTTATCTACTAGCATTGTCATCATAGCATCATTAAATTATCAACCATGATAATAGATAACTTGTCATCCAAATTTCAATAAAGCAAGCATTGCACCACAACATCACACGGAACTTCACTTGTATGTGGGAATGACACATAAATGAACATACAAAAGATAATTAAATTCAATACATTCTTATATAGCATTCAAAAATGATAAAAATCAGTTTTAAAGAAATATTTAAAAACCATATTTAATACCTGATTATGCGACTCTGTAACCTCCAATCATTATCTATATGGTATGTTGTGACTACCATAAACCCCTTCTCATGAAAAGATGATGTCCACATGTCTATTGTAATAACCACTCGACCTTTATTCTTCTCCAAACTTTCCATTAGAACACTTCTTTCCTTCTCATATACTTTGAAACAATCAGCTTTAATCGTGTTTCTTGTTACCAACTTAAAACATGGATTCAAGCCATTACAAAACTTTCTAAACCCCTCATGATCTACTATGGTGAACGGATACTCATGTTTGATAATCTTCTTTGCTAAGTCTTCACAAAAAATCATTTGATCAAAGTGGAAAGGAGAAAATTCAAACTTTTCTTTATTAAAGTTGGCTTGTGAAACTTGTTGTCTTATGTCCGCATTTTCTTTGTTAGGAAATCCTTCAAGATGCTTTTTTAGATGGCTGGTTTCTTTCTTTGGATCATCAAGATAATGGTTTTTGCAATATATACACCTAGCCTTTAACTCTCTATTGATTGTCTCTTTATTATAATGAGTCCAAACCTCTAAACAAACTCTCCCTAATATTGGTCCAGATTGTTTGACTTGATTAGAATTGACAGGAGATGGATTTAACACTACAAGGGGAGCATTTTGGGAGTTCGGTGTCTCAGAGGATGTTTGGATGAGAATAATAAGAGAATCAGAGTTTGATGGGGTGTGAGAATTCGTGGTCTCTGGTGGAAAAAATGTTGAACATTAAGAATGGCATGGGGTAGGGTTTGTAGGTCATGATCCTCCTTCATCCATATTATTAATATATCCCACTGCTCTCTACAAAAGTGAACCATTCAACAACAATAGTGAATACAATGAGATGCAACAATTCCCAATTTCCAATACAAAAAATACTAGACCAGTGCACCCAATTAAGTCTCAATTAGTAGAAGTATATCTTGTTTACCTCATTGTAAATGCATTTTCAAATTAGCCACTATATTAAGAAATACAAAAATACTAGATCAGTGCACCAAATTAAGCATCAATTAGTAGAAGCATATCTTGTTTATCTCATTGTAAATGCATTTTCAAATTAGTCACTGTATTAAGAACTCTTGTGGGTAAAAAAATAAAGTACTTAGAGTTGGAGTTGTGAAGCTGCAACGGAACCCATAGCAGCGACCAGATCTAAGAGGCTAAGCCTCAGGAGTTGTGAAGCTTGAAGCTTCAACTTGGCAGCAACCCACAACAGCGACAAATAGCAGATACTGAGGGAGGAGACTGGAGACTTCAATAGAGGACTGTTGAGGAGGAGAATGGCAAGTCGGTGACTTCAATATAGGACACTGGAGGACAATGGACAATAGCGACGGGTCGACGATGGCTGTGGAGCGCCTAGCGGGAGCGGGACAAAGAATGAAAGAAATGAGATGAGAGAGAAATGAAATGTGGTGAATGAATTATGGTAGTAAATGTATTAGATATTTTTGTATGAAATATAATAAAAAAAAATATGTATTTCAGGTCGTGCCAAGTTCTAAACTTGCCACAAGTCAGGTTAGGTCAAGCCAGGTCACTGGTCAATCCCAGGCCTGACCTCACTTGTGCACGGATCCCTCCTATAAAACCCATACTTGTAATTTTTTTAAATAAACATGGTAAAACTCGTCCCAAATGGATCAAGTCAGGTCAGGTATCCATTAGGTCAGGTCGTTTTGCCATCCTTGGTGGAGTGGTGAGTGTGTAGATCATAAGTCTCGAGTTCTAATCCCACCAATATCATTCTAGATAAGTAGAATGTCAAGGTTCTTGCAAATTAATCTAGATATGGCTAAAAAAAAATATATACTCTCTAATTATAAGTCATTATTACTAGTTAATTAGCTTTTTGAAAATGTTTTTTCTATATTGCCTATCTAATGATATACTCATGAAATGATATTCAAATTTTTGAAAAGGTGATTAGAGGACATTTTAGGAGAAAATTTATCTTAATTTTTACAAAATGATAACCGATGACTTATATTTAGTGACAGAGGGAGTATACTAATTATTTAAATGTAAATAAGACTACCTCTCAATTAAAAATTATATACTTCCTCTATCACTAGATATAAGTCAGTAGTTGTCAATTTGTAAAAAAATATGGTGACTTTTTTTTTTCCTTAAAATGTCCTCTCATCACCCTTTCAAAAATTTGAACACTTATTTACTATATAGCATTATAGGGGTAATATTGAAAAAATATACCAAAAAATACAATCAAATACTTAATTAACTAACAACAATGACTTAAAATTAATGATAAAAAAATTAATTAAAATGACTGATATTTAATGATGGAGGGAGTATTAAAATTTATTTTTTTGGTCCCTTAATATTCTAAGTTTTCTTACTACTTTTATGGCTATAAATAATGATCATGAGTTTTCCCTCGATTTTGCTTATTTGGTCGACAAGAAAATTTGGTTACCAAATTTTATAGTATAATTTTGTGTGACAATTTTTTAAATATATTAATGAAAAAGTTACTTGTGCCGTAAAATATCAAATACTCATTAGAATTAGTTTATTTTTATAAGATTTAATGAATAAAATATATCTAAAAAATAATTAAAGATATGAATAAAATTTTTATTAATTTAGTAAAGAAATTACCAAAAAGATCGGAGTCAAAACTTGTTTTCGAATTAGAGTTGAGTTGTGAAACGGGTTAATCATTTGGAATTGTGCAGTCCAATTCTAACCTCCTGACTAATATTTAAGGGATTTGTGGTTCATTCTTTACGGGCCAAAGACTATCAAAGATTCAAAGACTGTGAAGAGCTTTGAGTTTGATCGGGCTTGCATTGGGTTAAAGATTCGGAGGCAAGATTTTTATTTCCATTTTTTATTTCTAGTGGTATCCATCTATATATATAGAGTAATATTATAGAGTATTACGAAACCTATCTTATATGATGTTTTAGTCAAGTCTTTAATGATTAGTTATTAAAAATAAATAAATTCTGCTATAAAAAAATGATTTTTTCAAATATCTTTTATAAACTAAATCCTAAAAGAATAAATTAAATCTTAGAGATATTTGATTAAATTTTATTTTATTTTTTGAAGAACAAAACACGATTGACCGTTAGAGATTTAACCGGAACACTTCATAAGATGTGCTCTATAACATTTTCGTATATTTAAATATATATATATATATTTGTATAATTTTTTTTCCATATCCTTCATTTATATACTCTTTAAATTACCTTAATTGATTGTAAAAGATGATTGTCGGAATCAACCCTACACTTAATTCGGTATAATGATAATGTTACTTTATATTTTTAAAATATAGATTTACAATACATTTATGTGAATAACTTGTCAAATATATTGTATAATAAATCTATACAATTAAATAATTGGGACAAAAGAAATCCCAAAAATCAAATAAAAATAAAATGAAGGCCGGTCAGTAATAAATAATGATTTTAATATCCCTTTTAAAAAATGAAAATAATTTTAATATCCTTTAAATTTTTTCTAGCCCTTGAAGATGGGTAGTATAAAATTACTTTCTTACCGACGTTTCTTGACACCCATGATAGTTTATACAAAAATCAGAATCATCTACTTCAACAAGTACATGTTAATCAAATTTTACCACTTAGTTTTATTCATTATGAGATAAAAAACTGGTTTTAATTACCTAAAAGATTAAACAGTAAAAAGACGAGAATAGCCTCAAGAGCAGAGGGTGGGTACAGTACCAAACCGGACATCAGTCACTATAGTGATAAGAAGAGATAAGAAGATATAATGGATGCAATGCAATGCAAAGCAGGATACCTTACTGTTTACATGTGAACTAAAACAAGGACAATTCTGGTCTGACTCTACTCTCTATAGGAAGAATGAATCTATCCCCCCAAGCCCTATAAAAATGAGTCATAGTCATGCAAATGGACAAAGACATTAAGCAAATTGGCTTCTGAAATGACCATTTGATGAACTTTGTATTTGTTTCTTTTGCCAAATGCCAACCCTTTTTTACTTTGTTCTGAATTCTGATTGATTTCATTTCATTTTGTGCAAAGAAAAGAAGAAGAAGAAGATAAAAGGCATCAAAATCAGTGATGAATATGGGCTGCTCTGTTCTTCTTTTTTGACAGTATTCCCTTAAAGATATTCATTTTCTTTTTCAGGGGTTCTTTTTAATTTTTTTTTCTCTTGATTATATGTGTCTTTAAATATTAGCCATCATTCTAATTGTGTGTGTTGTTTGTTTCTAAACTGTTCAAGAACTCATTCAAAGAGTGTGTATGTGAAGGGATTAAACGAGTGATCTTGACACTGCCTGCTTCTGGTATCTTTTGTTTCAGTATTATTACCTAAAAATTAGCTCTAGAAGATGAACAGAAAGCAGGAAACGATGAAAATCTGCTTGAATGTGGGACTGTTGGATCACACGCTTTATGAAATTTTGGTTGTATTTTAAGGATCAATGGAAATAAAAACCCTCCCTTTAGTAGTAAAGAATAGCAACTTTGTGGTTCAGATTCCTTTGCCATATTCTTAATGGTCTCTTTAAAAAGGTTTTAGGTTTGCTAGTGCTATGGTCCAAATCCCATGGGGACACTCACTCTTCTTTTTCCTTAATAATACTAAAGCATGCAGAATTAACAAAACCTTTGCGAAAATAGAAAATTCTCCACCTTTTACTTGTAATATTTTTTAGTGGAATGCAGTAAGGAAGAAAATGGATACTCCCCATACAGAACTTTCTTATATTCTTTAAATAAGTACATGAACACATTTTACTAAGGTGGATTTGTCATCCTTGGATAGTTTTGAATAAGGTGGATTTTTCATCTTTGGATGAATTTAAGGCAAACCTTGATGTAAAGACAAATTCAAGAAAAGGGCAATTATCTAGTAGTAGTAGAGTTGTTGGTTAAAAATGA
The DNA here is from genome assembly GCA_028571225.1 of Parsonsia alboflavescens. NCBI lineage: Eukaryota > Viridiplantae > Streptophyta > Magnoliopsida > Gentianales > Apocynaceae > Parsonsia > Parsonsia alboflavescens. The sequence continues at coordinate 20,104,607 of JAOXNR010000030.1, forward strand.
ATGATTTAATTAAGATTTTGTAAAGAAGATTCGACATCGAATCATCCCTTAGCAGCCTCACCTTTTTTGCCTTAGTTAATTATGGCAAATGATAAAAAAAGATGTGGTTACTTTAGACTTTAGAGCCATCATTTTCAGAAAAACTATGCATTGCCCGACTAGTGATTACTACCTTCATCAAGGGACAAAAGGGAACTCATGAAACGGTATATTTTCCCAGCCAAATTAAATTAATTCACCCACCAATTCTTTTCTTTCTTCCTTTCTCTTATGAATCGTTCATGGCCAGAATATTTTCTTTGACAACTCAGGACAATAATTGAGTTCATGAATTGAGTAGTAAAAATACAAAAACAAGTGGGAAGGGACAGGAAGCCATGGCAGATGTCTCAGCGAGAGAGAGAGAAAGAGGTCAAAAACCCTTCTTTTTTTCCCCCCAAGTATTTCATTTCAAGAAGGAATTTTGATTTCTGTCCCACCGCCCACTTTCAAGAAAATGCACTTTATTTTTCGTTGCATTTCAATTCCATCCACTAACTTATTTTCCTTTAGCTTTATTGATCTCTTCTTTTCTATTCTGTTGGGATTCAACAAGTCAACTATCTTGAGAGTTCGGATCAGTGTATAAATATCATGAAATGTTTAGATTCTCAGCACCCCATGTAAGAGCAAAGACAGAGGAGCCAGCTGAGACTGATGTAAGTACAAACTTCTTCTGAGTCTTGCAGACTGCTCCCCAATTTTTGTCCTCATTTCAATTTTTTCTTCTCCTTACTTTCTTGATTTTAGAGTTACCAATGGATACTGAAGAGATCCCATCAGCTCCTTCAACTCCTGCAACTCCAGGCACACCTGGTGGTCCTCTCTTTGGTGGGTTTAAGTCTGAGAGGTCTTCTTCTAGCAATTACAAGAAATCCCTTCTCAAGAGCTGTAAATGTTTCACTGTTGAAGCATGGGCATTGGAAGAAGGTTCCTTACCACCTGTTTCATGCACATTACCACCTCCCCCTGTCTCACTCACAAGAAAGGTCTCTCTCTGTGCATTTATTTCAATTTTTGATATCAGTTATTTGAAATTGACAATATTTTCTTTTTGGGCTCTTCTGAGTTTTGAAATTGAAATGATAAATCAGGTGGGAGCAGAGTTCATAGGTACCCTGATGCTGATCTTTTCAGGAACAGCCACAGCAATAGTTAACCAAAAAACAGGGGGCTCTGAGACACTGGTTGGCTTGGCTGCTTCAACTGGACTTGCTGTCATGATTGTCATACTTGCAACAGGTCACATCTCAGGAGCCCATCTCAATCCATCTCTCACAATTGCCTTTGCTGCTCTAAAACACTTTCCCTGGAAACATGTAATGAAAATCTTTCCTCTTTTGGTTTGCACTGAAACTGAACTCCAATTGCTGCAGATGTGAAAGAAATATAACAATGGCTCCAATTATCTTTGTGGGTTATTATTACAGGTTCCAGCATACATAATAGCACAAGTCTTGGCCTCAATTTGCTCTGCATTTATGCTGAAGGGAATTTTCCATCCTATAATGGGAGGAGGAGTGACCGTTCCATCAGGGGGTTATGGTCAGGCTTTTCTTTTGGAATTCATCATCACTTTCAACCTCATGTTTGTTGTCACCGCCGTCGCCACTGACACTAGAGCTGTAAGTCACATTTGTAAAGTTGTAAATATGTAAATATTTGTATATAAAGGGAACAGAGGGCAAAAAAGGTTGTAGATCTGAGGAGGACTCAGATAACATGTTAAAGCTCAAACTCTAACAGGTGGGAGAGCTTGCAGGGATTGCAGTTGGAGCTACTGTCATGCTAAACATACTCATTGCTGGGTAATCTATTCTTTCCATTTCTTGCTTCTGCTTGTTATCTCGAAGCAGCAAGAAAGATATATACATAGATATACCGTCAAAACACACCAGAGAGAAAGTTACTTCATAGTACTAGTTTTAAAGGGATCTTTAACAAAATACAACATCACAACCTGCACATGGAACTTGGAATCAAATATTTTTTTAATACAAAATTGCTGCTTATTTAAGATCTACTTTCCAGAAAGACTTCGATGATTGTGCACTTGTGTTTTTTTTTTTTTTTTGTTCTTGTTACCTACTTTGAGGAAACCAGAGTTATGGATTGACATGGAAATAATGCTACATTTTTATTTTATTTTATTTTTTGGGTTGGAAACAAATGACTATAGGCCAACTACGGGAGCTTCCATGAACCCGGTGAGAACCTTAGGGCCGGCGATAGCGGCAAACAATTTCAAGGCCATATGGGTGTACTTGACGGCACCCGTACTGGGAGCACTGGCCGGAGCTGGTGTTTACACTGCAGTGAAGTTACCTGATGATCAGGACGATAAGGCTCGGGACGCGCCTTCAGCAGCACCTAGCTTCAGAGGGTGATCGATCCATTTTATTCACAGATCAGAGAAAAGCGGGGAAATGTGAACGTTGATATATACATATATATGTGATCAAAATATGCTATGCTAGTTACTTGAATCTTAAATCAGATGTACTGCTTTAGCCACAAGCTCATATTTAGTTTGGTTTGAGTTAATAATATTTTAAAATTTGGATCAGTTTTAAAAATAAGCATTTTTATTTTTCAGAATGAAAATTCCCTTTTGTTATGAAATTGACGCCACATTAATAGACTCTCACACGAGTTAATAATACAGTCTGAACCTCTTATTATGTGTCATTTACTTATTAAAAATCTAAAAAGAAAAATTAAATCCCATGAAAATTTAATCTTTTTTAAGGATAAACGTTAAATTTTTACTGATATAATGAGAAGTAACAAACAATTATGTAATATAAGATTTGAGCCTTAATAATACCAATAAAAAATTAATTCCACTTGTAATCATCGTATGGGATATATCATTTAACTTGACAAATGAACAAATTATTACGTTGATAAATTGCCCAGGCGTGCTTCAAAATTCTGGTCTCAAGAGGCTACGTATTCGGTATTTCCAATCAATCTCTTCAAATCCTGTTTAGT
>JAOXNR010000030.1:20107739-20127368 GCA_028571225.1 Parsonsia alboflavescens
TAGATTCCAAAGATCCCCTAGATTTGTGAGAATCAAAGGGGACAAGCAGTGTTCCCTAAAAGCCTAGTTCACTAATGTGATTCTTGCTTGAAAAATAAATTTTCAAATGAGATGATATATCGAATATTTATTTTAATCAAATAAATTGAAGATATGAAAGTTATTTCACCATTCTTTTCTCATATTCATACCCCATGAATCTTACATTCTTACTTTTCAATTGATTACTCACCATATAAATTGATTGTTATTGTACATTGCAGGAAATTATAAATTTTTAAAGATTTCCAACAAGAATTTATGAATTTCTAAAAATTTCACAAATATTTGAATCTCTACATCTTCTTAAATCATTTCTTAATTTCATCTCGCCTAAATATTGATTTTTCAAGCAAGCAACAATTTGTTGACCATTCATAAAAAGATAAAAAACCTAACTTTAAAATGAAAAAATGATTTAATAATTTAAATGATACAATAAAAGTTTAAGAATCTAATTGATTTAAATAAAAAAGATAAAAGACTTGAAGATAAAAATATAGAAAGAAAACTTTCATGATGAACCTATAAATGAACAAAAACTCAAAACAGATTTACTCTTTCAGAAAAAGTACCATAAAACGTGTGATGATCTTGACCGGTCGTTTGATATTAGGAGCTTTTCAGACTTCACGAGCAAATAATAAGACACTCACATTCCACATTAAAAGAAATAACATTTCACCCTACAGTCTACAGCAACACCGGAAGTGTACTTATACACCTTAGGGCTACAGAAATTGAATCAGAATCCTATCCATTTTTGGTCAGAATTATCATTAAAATTTTTTGCCGAAATAGCTTAGCATTCCTAGAAAGAATCAGGGATCATTTTGATCCTGTACGATTATCGTTCAACCAGCGTCTGCATAGTAGAAAGACAGAAGTTATAAAGGCCCCCTCTTTGTTCTCGCCTCACAAATCGTCAAATCACTTGGTCATATAAAGACAGACAAAATTGTTTTAAGCTACTGCAACAGCTACAAAAATAAATAAACCTGTTTGCAAGATCCATTACTATAGACGTTCAGGTTACTATCCAGACACATCAAAAAGAAAATAAGAATAAAAACCGAGAAGTAACTTGCTAAATCAAATTATTCCCACTGAGGATCGCCAGTAGAAATAATTCCAGGTGTTGGTGCTGCTGCTGGTGTTGGTGCTGCTGCTGGTGTTGGTGTTGGTGTTGGTGTTGGTGTTGGTGCTGCTGCTGGTGCTGCTGCTGCCACCATGGCCGGTGGTGCTGTTGCTTCCCATCCATCCCCTGCTGCAACTGAGCCTAAAATTCAAGATGAATCACAATGTTAGACTGGCATCGGAATACATCAATAGGAATAATTGAGCACAAACAAACTCTATACACACTAACTCGAATGAACACAGTGGGAAGAAAAAAACAGAGAAGAATAAAAAACAACACTGAATACAGCTACAGCTAATGAATAGGATAAATCACAGAATAAAGCGTCTGTAAAAGATCAGATTTTCAGAGGGAGACTCATAAACGATTTACATATGTAGTCAAATTTCATGTCTAGAAAAAGACCTAAGTCATTTTCCAAGAAAAGAATATATCAGGATTTCAGATTTAGAAAGTTAGTTTCAAAAAGAAACTTATAATATATTTAAAGTTGCAAAAAAAAAAAAAAAAATACAAGCAAAACTAACTCAAGGAATAAAAAACTTTTCCATTCAAGGTAGAAATCTAACCAACATCCGCGGTCCAACCAGTAGGAGCAACAGCTGGGATGGCTGGTTGTGGTGCATTCATTGACCACTCTCCATCAGGAATAGCGCCACTAGTACCCCATGTATCAACACCAACACCAAGTGCTGCAGTAGAGTAGTCTCCATAATCTGGGATAGCTGGTGCTTCCTCTTCTGGTTGTTCCTTGGCCTCCTCAGGCTCCCTATAGAAGAAAAGATCAACCTGCCAAAACAGAAAATATAACATATAATTTATGAATCACCAAACCTTGATGCACTGCAATAGAAAAATCCTAGTGCAAGTGAGAAAAACTAAAATCAGCATTTACCATGACATCCCACTTGTGACCCTGAGGTATCACGCCACGCATTTGAAGAACCATCCTTGCCAAGAGCCAGAAAAGACAACCAATGCTGTGTTTCCCCTTGTTATTGGCTGGAATGCCAATATCAACATATCGCATAGGAGAATCTGTATCACAGAAAGCAATTGTGGGGATGTTTCCCAAAGCAGCTTCCTTGATTGGCTGCAACAAGGCGAAAACAATTTTAGAATTATATGACCATACATTCGCAATTACAACAGATAATCACCCAAAACACAAACACGACTAACCTGGTGGTCGGTTCTTGGGTCAGTTAGGATTAGGAGCCTGGGCTCACTGAATGAGGTTTGAAGCTGGTTAGTAAAAGTACCAGGCGTATGCCTTCCCGCAATAGCATGAGTGCCAGTATATTGGGCAAATTTCAGGACAGCCCTTTGGCCATATGGTCGAGCAGATTGAACAATAATATCCTGAGGGTTCTCAACAGCAACGATAGCCCTGGCAGCCATTTGAAGTTTCTCCCATGTTTTTGCGAGATTAATGATGTGGATTCCTAAGTTTAACAGATGAAATCAAAAGGAATACAGAGAAAATGTACTGCCAGCAAAAACACAACTAATTGCATGTAAATAAGCCACGAAATATGTTTATCACCTCTATCCAACAAACCGAACAACATTATTAAGCAATCCTTAATTGAAAACTATATTACAATATAGATAAGTTTGCAACTTTTTATTCTGCACCTTGCCATATTTTACAAAAAACAAATAGATAGGCGGGGGAAAAAATCTACAGAAATTAAATCACGTGTCCATGACATCTGATACTCACACAAATCAGAAAATATAAACACCTCAATTCTTTATGTTCAGATCCAAGCAACTAAATTAGTCATCCTAACAACAAAAAATAAGAAAACTAAAACATCCTAATCAAAACATTGAATCAAAGATAAACTAGACAGGAACATTATGTTTAAGTAACTCCAAAATGAAACAAATAAAGAGAAAACATACCGTCATTGCGGCGCTTAAACACATAGCGCTCCATCTGAAAGTCACAATTTTTTGTACCGAGGTGAACTTCGGCAGCCAACATCATCTGGATGTCGGCTTCTTTTGTCGAAAGTTGCCTAGCAGCTGTCGCCATGTTCAGTAGCGTTCCGGCAAAGCCTTGCTGCTTTGGTAGCTTATTCTCTTTGCTGAAGGCCGCTAGGGTGATTAGGGTTTATAGCGAAAGGTGTTACCATCTTCCGAACGATGACCATTTATATAGTTCCAAAGAAACCCTTGTATCCATGAGATTGGGCCTCTTATTCAGCCCAAAAATTTTACAACAAAATTGGGCTTTTTCTGAATCAATGTTCCAACCTCTTTTAAACATGGGCCTGATCTCTTTAGGGCAGAGGGCTGGGCTTGAGAAACTCCATCTGTTAAAAAATTTGATTTTAAATTAAACCTCGTGTAAAAGTTGGCTGCTACTGTTTTCACCTTATTATTTTTAGTATTATTATTATTGTTAATTTATAAGTTATTTATAGATTTTTTTTATTGTCTTTATTAGCGTTGTCAACAATTGGATTTAACAATATCAAATATAGATCCAACTCAATCGTTATTATAGTACATCTATTTTATAGTATACTCAAGATTGAATTCTGGTTAAATATATTTAATCTAGTTCAAATTAATTCGGGGATGTCTTAATGGGGGAAATCTATAATCTGATGGTAGATATATAGGCAACAGAGAGGCGCCTTTGGAAATAGAATGGCAAGAGTTTCTCTCAGGAATAGCTGCTCCGCTTGTGTTCGAACTAGGTTCATGGCCTCAAGGCAGAAGACTTACCCCTGCAAAAAAAGCTGATTAGCCTTTCTTCTTCTTCAGAAAAGAGACACGACACGAGCATGAAAGCATTACATAAAAGGAGGAAAGAGATGCAGCACTTAGGAGGAACTGAATGTACACGCTATGAATATCCAACATAAGCATTGCAATATCAGAGAAGATTCATGAGCTTGATAACTCTGTAGAATATAATTGCCAAGAAAGAACAGTAGAAGAGAATTCTAATCGAAAGTCCATTTGGCAGGGTAGCTATTCTGACAATTTTTGAGTTGCCAGAGCCATCTTCTCATCCACATGTAAAACTATGAGAACATCAGATAGTTACTCCTGCAACTACAAACCATAAATGGATGGCAAATGGACAATAGAATATAGCATTGTGATAATTAATTGCTCAGCCACATTCTTTAGCATTTCCATTCCCTCCAAAGGAAGACCAATTCAGTATATTGCAACTCAACGTAAAGAGTGTACAGCATTACCAGAAGGCAAGAAAGAAGCTCCATTCAGGAAATCTTATGTTCAATTACTATCAAAGAACTAGTCTTTTTAAATAGAAATTACATAGTATTTTAAATTGCATACTCAAAGCACCTTCCTCTAATCCTAAACCTTCCTTGCCGTCCTGCTCCTCGAGTATACCTGAAATTTGCATTTCGTCTATGCCTCAGCAGATTTGGCACTGGACTACTCAAATTTTTTTCAATGGCTGTTTCATTCAGATTTGCATTCTCTTCCTCTTCCTCTTCAGGAGTTACTGATTTTTCAACTTCAGAAGATTTCTCTGTCTGTTTTCTTTTGAGGAAATTAAGGACTCCTTGAAGAGCATCATCAATGTCTTCACTTCTCATCAATTCCTCTGCTAATTCAGCAGGAGTCACCTCAACATTTTCTATTAGATTTTCTATTTCAGTGAAGAGATTGTGTTCCTCACGATCGACCCCGAGGTAATTCAAGGCCAGAACCCTGAATCCTTTAGGTGTACAGTAAGACATGTGAATATGCTTGTCCATTCTACCCGGGCGAAGCAGGGCAGGGTCGAGCTTTTCCTTGTAATTGGTGGTGAAAACTATTATTCTTTCGTCTCCACAACTTGACCATAGCCCATCTATGAAGTTCAACAATCCAGACAGAGTCAACTACAAAAAAGGAAGAACAACGATTAGTCTTAAATTAATGATTCTCTTTTTTGGCAAGATTTCAAAATTAAGCAGAGAAAACTAGGATAGGAAACAGACCTTGTTGTTGCCGCCGTGTTCCATCTCTTGTTGCCGATCATGCATCTCCACACTGCAATCAATATCTTCGATGACAATGATGGATCGGTTGGTGGTGGACAGCAAAATTCTTCTCAATTCTGAGTTTGAATACACACTTGAAAGCTCCAAATCATATATGTCAAACTTCAAGTAATTGGCCATGGCAGCTACCAAAGTGGACTTTCCTGTCCCCGGAGGGCCATACAACAAATACCCTCTTTTCCAAGCCTTACCCACTTTTCTGTAGTATTCTCTCCTCCTCAAGAAACGATCCAAATCATCAATTATAGCCCTTTTAGCATCTGGGTCCATAGCCAATGTGTCGAATGTCGCCGGATGGTCCAAATTTATGGACCCCCAAACGCTGCTGCTGCCGTAATCATCGTCATTGAAAGGGCAATCCCTAGTGTAGAGCTTCACCACCTTTTCGTTGTCTCTTATTTCTCTAGCTCTTTCCAATACAAAAGGCAAATAATCGTTCAAAACCGAATATTCGTGCTTCTTATTGAAACTGAGCTCAAAGTAACGTCTTTCCGGGGAATACCGCGAGGAGTCATTCTGTTGTTCAACAAGCACAAATCGCCACGAAAGCTGAATATCACCAAATTTATCGCTCGTTACCTGATCCTTGTCCATGCTCACATTGATGTTCTTCTGTTTCGGGGTTTTGTGTACTTTGAATCTACCCACAGTCGGAGAAATTTTCTGACTCAGATAAATCTCCGCCGAGTCGTAGACTTGGTTCCGACTCATACCGCTCTGTTCATCGATTACAATCGTGATTTCCTCCGAAAGAGTGGTGATAAAATATTTGATCAGGGATTCGATATACGACCTAACTGAAATTGGAATCAATTCATTCGCCATTGATCGAATCATCATCATTGTCGCAGCCCATGATGCATACGCCTGGAAAAAGGCCGATGTGGTTGTCTGAAACTCACCGAAAGGATACATCTTTGTCACTAATAATTAAAAAAAAAAATCAAAATAATTGAATCAAAAATCGCTGTTGTCAATCAAATTAAAATTTGATTGCACTGATATTATCGATCGAGATTTGATTCACTTTTGGATGGGTGAGTTCCGACTACTCTTCCAAGTTTAATTTATAGGAAAATAAAACAAGTCGCGATCGATTATCCTAAACTCCTAATCCTTTGTCACTAAGGAAAGACGATGTTTCCTCCTTAGGCAATGTCGACGGCGAGAAAATTTTTATCGTGTCCACACCTGTTCGTCAAGAATCTGTAGTAGTAAATTTGTCGTCGCCCACGAACAAGTCCTTAGGTTACACTACTAGTAGTTACTTAAAAAGTTAAAACGACCTCAGTCGTTGACTGCCGTGCGTGAGCTCCAAGCAGAGTTGGAATCCCGTGCACTGCTGCAATGAATGCATAATTTACAATCCACTTCAGCACCGGTCCATGTTTGCCGCGTAAACCTACAAGTGTCATGTGTCATTTTAATAAATAAATAATAAAATGAAGAACAGACAAAGAAAATGGGAAAAAATTAGAGAAAAGAAATTTATTAATTAGTGGTAAAAGGCAAGTTAAAAGGCTTTTTGGGAAGAAATGTAATGAAAGGGTTTTTAAAAAATAAAAATAAAAGACATATAAGTTCATATCATATATAAATATGTTCATAATTTTTAGTTTTTTAAAATATTTTTCCTATCAAAATCAATTATTTATATTTTTTCTACAAGTATCTGGCTTTAATAAATAAAAAAACAAATTAAAAGATCATTTATTAAACCATCTTAACATATAATGGTGTAGAGAAACATTTAGTTGATATATAATAAAATTTATAAGTCAAATTTTAAATATAAATTACAAATTTAAGTAAAAATGTTTTTAAAATAATTATCAGGTTTAGTTAAGAAAATTAAATAATTTTTAAAATTATATGAGTTAATAGAATTTAATTAATTGAATATTCATTAGTGAAAAATAAGATTTTCACTATCTTCTAAAGAGTAATATATAAATAAGAAAGATCAAAAATATTATTTATTAACTATATTTTTAAAATTATATGAATAGCAAATATCACGTTAAATTACTTTTTCTTTAACCATAAATAATAATGATAAATCATAATGAATTTTTAATTATATTAACTAATATGAGATCAATGAATTACATTCACATAAAAAGTAATGTATATAAATGCAATAGATTTTGAGTTTGAAAATATTAATTATTAATGACAACAAAAATTAAATATAAGTACTTTTAATTTTGTTTTTTTAATTTTTACAAATGACACGTTAAATTATTTTTTCTAATTACTTTTCATTTTAAAATTTAATATTTTGATTACTTCTTGCGATCTCACAGGTTTCAATACTAGTTTACTTTTAAAAACGTTTTCTTATGATTAGTATATTCTTAACTTTGTGATTGCCACATCGTGGATTCTTCATTGTGAGTTAACCAAAACACTCAGGAGAGCCTTATCAGAAAACTTAGTTGGATTGGATTAGGTCTTGTTTCTTCTTGATAAACACTTTTCAGTTTGCCCTTTGTTGTCGAGGAAGGCATTGTTTCGCAAACATTGGTGTGAAAAAAGTTTGTTTTGATTCAAGAAATATTTTCTAACCCCGGATGGCTTCCATGAATCTCACTACCTCTGGTTCTGTTGTCAACCTCCCCAGGAGTATTTTACCTAAGATACCTCGTGTCTACGAAATTGAATATCATCCAAATCAGAAAAGCACCCTCTTTCTTCATATCCCTTGGTTAATCCTTATACCATCTATGAAAAACCCAAGCATGTTTTAGGTCATCGTCTCAAACAAGTGTTTGGTCACACACCACCACTTGCCTCTAAAGTTTTTGTTCAAGCCTCACACTTCACCTCTCATCCACTTCTGGCTACCATTGACGAACAGTACATCACTCTTAAATTTAAAGAAGCTGTTCTAGAAAGATGGAAATTAGATGGATTCTCTCACATCCATATTGGCGCTGTCAAATTGGCTTTAACCCTCCATGCCAAAAAAGACCTACCTATGGTGTCCCGCATAGCTTTGTTGGATCCTCGATTCAAGAAATATGAGTATGCTGTTATTGGTACTGTGCAAACCACACTAAATGCTGGAACTGTTTTCATCACCCTTTTCCCAAATTTCACCATGTGCTTAGAAGACCCCTCACTTCAAAACACATTGAAGGTTCAGATCCAAATCACTGGTCTTGAACTCCAAAACACATACTTGGCCACTCTCCACCACCAGATGGCCTACAGGGTCCAAAATCATTCTATGGATCTTCCTTTGCCCACTCATCTCCAAAGCGGTGAATCATTATTCTTGCAAGCTGACTCTCCTGATACCCCACAGTGCACCTTTGTCCCTCGTCAACTTCCCCCAGAACAGCTAGAACTACTCTTACCCACTTCCTGGATAACTAGCTATGAAAAGCAGCTGGCTTTGACAAAACCAGCCACACCACTCCAAGCCTCAAATCCTCACATGACCCCACAGCCAGATGGATCTGTGAAAGTCACCTTCCCAAATCGATCTACCTCCTCTACTATTTTCCCTACAGAGTTCTCCATGATCGACCACCGCAATTGGTCTTCTCTAGGGATACCCATCAAACATTGGTCCCATGAGGGAAAACCTCTTCTTGAAGGACAATCTCCTACTGGTCACCGATAGTATGATGTCTGTTCATGCATTACCTGCGTCTCTACTCCCACCTCCTCCTCATCACAAAGGCACAAATCATCATCTCAGAAATCCTTACATGCTAGATTCCAAGATCAGGACCCCTATATTGGTCTCCTTGGCCAACTAAGTGGCAAATTTGACTATTATGTCACCTACACAAGTGCTCCCCCCACTTTATCATTCAAACCAACTGGATGGGATAATTCTTCTCCTCCTGATCCTCCACCATCTGATCAATGGCCAGATGATCCTCTCGATCTGCAGCCTACTCAACAAATCTTGTTTATGGATAGTTCGTCTTCGAACTATGACAAGAATTTTCCCCCTCTGACTTCTTTTGAGAAAGATCAAAGTCTCCATGCCTGGAAGATAAAACCATCTACATCCCTGGATGCACATGGATAGTCCAAACCCCTTTCATCTGCTGAAACTACCATCAATTGGCAGAATGAAAATGCCGTCGTCCAGAATCATGTACTAGACAAGATTCTTCACACTCAACAGACGGTCCAGACTCAGCTTTCAATACACTCTACCCAGACACAACAATTGCTGCAATTGATCCAAGAAGTCCGAAGCAAGATTGATAATCTTCACCAACAACTCAGCTACTTGGTACAATATACTACCGAATGGTCCCCCAAGATGGCTCAAATGCATCAGGAAAAGGAATTCCTAAAGAAACAACTATCTGCTCTTGAGTCATAGTACACATCCCTTTTCAGAGATCCCGATCCCTTCCATACACAGTTCCCTTCTTATTTCCCACAACCCCTTTCAAAACCATTAGACTTACCTACTGTCTCCCCCGTCCCATACTCTCTAGCACTTGCTCTTTGGAACAAGCAACCCACGCCCACTGTTTCACCACCTCCGGTCACATCGGTTCGTCGACCATCAGTATCTCGACCACCTGTTTCATCATCACCCCTAGTTTCTTCTGTCCCCATACCACCAGTATTTTCAATTCCTCCTCCTACACAGATGGCTCCTTCTACCTCAAATATCCCTCCATTTGTTCCAGATGATCCGATTGTTGGCGCATCTTCCAAAGCTCCCATGTTGACTATCGACGATGCACCAAACTCCATTACTTCATTTCTTAAGAATCTATGTCCTGCTCCATCTAACACAATACCCACATGTCTGGATAGCAGTGATCCGTCTTCACCATTTCCTTCTGAGTCCTTTACCTCATCTTTTGACCCATTTGATGAGTTTGATATGCTCATGATGGCCCCTGAACTGAAGGTCGAAGAACCTGAAGAGGAATTTCCAGACTTCCCAGAAAGCTCCAATGCCAGGACAACCAGACCTCGAGTCCATACTGAACCTACTATGGCAAAATTCACTCTGGACGATATACCACCTTCTCAATGGCGAGAACGGTTCCAAACTCTCTATACTTGGCTGACTACTGACTTACAACAAAACGAATGGACTTATGTTCTGAAATGCTTTGTTGGAAGATTTGATGGCTCGCTCAGAGATTTTTGGAATTCACTTGGAGAATACCAACAACTGCAATTCTTACAGCAGCCAACTCCTGAAGTAGTAATTGATCTCCTTTGCAGATTTTTCATTGGAGATGCAGTTCATGACATCACAACAGCTCGAACTGAATTCTTAAAGATGAGATGCTACTCCATTCTTCCCAAAGACCTTGAAAAACATTATGCCAGAATGTGCAAAAGGTTTGACATCATCAACCAGATCGATGATGTCAGTCTAAAATAGGCCTATGTTAATTCAGTCCCTGAAGAGTTAGCTGATGAAACCATGCGGCTTATCAAAACCTCTGGTTTCCCTTAGGAATCCCTCGCTTTTGGACGGATCTGGTCCATAATGCAAGAAGTCCTAGATAAATTATGTGTCCAGACCCATTTTTGGCAGAAATTCCAGAAACACTCTGCTAAACTTGCCCCGTGCATGTTCAGAAAAGCATCTCAAGATCAAACGCCAGGAAGAGCATCAATGTCATTGTGGTCCTAAGTCCAAAACACACCCTCGATAGTTCCGTCCTCACAAAAGGCCTAAGTTTGGCAAAAGAAAAAAGCCTTAATGGAAGTTTCTCTACTGTAAATCCATACCTTCATCACCAAAGACAGCTATGTGTTACAACTGTGGCAAAACCAGCCACTTTGCCAAAGACTGCCCGAAGAAAAAGAAATGATTCAAGCTTATGTCCCAGTTGTCCTCCCACATATCACCAGAAGACTTTGCTCAGCTAGAAACCCTCTTTGACTTAGATACTCTACCGTCCCCTACATCTCTCCTAGCCATTGCTCATTACCACACCGATAATGATACCTCCTCAGACAGTGACACTGAATCCTCCATGGATTTTCAGGCCTTCACTGATATCACCAATATACACACCCTTTCCCATAAACCTTACCCCCTTATTGTTGTTCCAGTTCTTCCCACTTATCAATCTTCCCCTATACCAATCTTAGCCTTAATTGATATTGGAGCTGTGAATTCTATTATGAACCCTGAAATTCTTCCTCAAGAATTTTGGGAATCATGTCATCAGTTATTCCGTGCTGCAAATGGCGAAGACTTCCTCATCTCAAAAATCAGCAAACCCATTCACCTCCAGCTTTTTCCCTATCTTACCTTAAATCACAGATTTTATGGTTCCTCCCTCCCAGGAAAAGATCTTGTGATTGGATTTGATCTGATCCATAAAATCCCAAACCTTGAGTTCACTCCCCATAGCCTCCTTCACCGTGGCTAATTATTACAATGGAACATAACAAGAAAGAATTTCTTCAGCCTTACTGATCAACTCTCCAACCTCTATAAGGATTTTGTGACCACTTCCTGTGCTGATACTCATTCCCAGTTCCTTAAAAGGTGTGATCATCCCCTTTGGCAAAATCCCTCTTTTTATGTTCAACTTCCCTTCACTACACACAAACCTATCATTCCTCACAAGGCCAGTCACTCTGGAATGTCTCTTGCACATTATCAGCTTGCTTCTAAAGAACTCTCCACTCTAGTAACAGAAAACCTTATTGAACCAACAGACTCTGAATGAGTTTCACAAGCTTTTTACGTTAACAAGCGAGCAGAACAAGTTCGTGGTAAGTTACGATTGGTCATCAACTATCAAGAATTGAATAAATGTTTGCTTGATAACAAATTCCCTCTTCCCAGAAGACCCGTTCTTTTCCAATACCTACCCACTGCAAAAATATTTTCCAAATTTGATCTTAAATCAGGTTTTTGGCAACTTGGAATTCATCCTCCTGACAGATATAAGATTGCTTTCTGCATTCCCAATTGTCACTACCAGTGGACAGTCATGCCTTTTGGTCTCAAAATCGCTCCTTCTCTCTTTCTAAAAGCCATGACCACCATCTTCAAACCTCTCTTCCCTAACTGCCTCATTTACATCGATAACATTCTCCTCTTTTCCTCCACACCTGATGACCATTACAAACTCCTCCAAGGCTTTCACCATTTGGTACAAAAATTTGGTATCATGCTCTTAGAGAAGAAAATGTAATTATGTCTCACAGAAATTGATTTTTTAGGCATGCATATTTTCGATGGTACCTTCCAGCCTCAACCCCACATAGCCTCCTCACTTGAGCTTTTTCCCGATAAGATTACTGAGAAAAAACAACTTCAATAATTTTTGGGTTTGATAAATTACATTTGTGACTTCATCCCTAAAATTGTCCATTTTAGATCTCTACTCAGTAAAAGACTCTAAAAAGACCCACTTCCTTGGACTCCTTCTCATACACATGCAGTCCAACAATTAAAACAGCTAGTCCAGACAGTTCCTCCCCTCAGAATCCCTTCTACAGGAAAAAGAATCCTCCAAATCGATGCCTCTAACCAGTTCTGGGGTGCTGTACTCCTTGAAGAAACACCTGATGGCCATCACCACCTCTGTGGATACCACAGTGGTGAATACAAGCCGGTAGAACAACAGTACCATAGCACTTTCAAGGAAATTTTGGCTGTCAAGCGTGGAATTGAGAAGTTCAAATGCTTTCTTATCAACCATACCTTCTAGATTGAACTCGACCTTTCCTCTTTTCCCAACATGCTTCATTTCAAACAAAAGATCATTCCACAGGGTCAACTTTTACGATGACAACAATGGTTTTCCAGATACTCTTTCACTGTTGCTCATATTCCAAGAAAGAAAAATGTCCTTGTAGATTTTCTCGGTCGCAATCCTATACCCAGTTCTCACCTGATAACTCCATCGACACCCCTTACTTCCATTCCATGCCTAGCACCTATCGATTTCTCTATCCTACCTCCAGAAGTTCGAGAGACCATTCTTGATCTGGTTCTACCCCTCCGTAGCAGATATAACTATCAGTTATTCCACAAGCTTCTTCTTCAACAACATGGCACCACACCTTTCAAAGGCATTGAAAATGATCCCGCACACCCATACCTGACCATCTTTCATATCTGCAATTTGTGAGCATTACCAAAAATAGCACTCTGTTATTTCTGGTATCTCTTTGAAACATACACAGTCAGTTTCTGTTTCAATACCAACCATCTCACATCTTACATATGGGCATGTGACAATGCAAGAAACCTTTCTGTTCATAATTTGTATATGTTTAAGGGTCTTAGCTGGCTCCAAGATCCCTCAGGATGGTTCAGATTTCTCTCTGGTCATACAAACAAATATGTATTGATTACATTTCACCGACCAGTGGTAAACTTAGTCCCAGGAAGATATATTGATCCCAGACTCTATCATTTCTCTATGGAATCAATACTTGGATGGTATGCTTTCAACATTGCAAACCTGGATGCCTAGCGTAGACATCCCCAGATCATACTCCATGTCATGCAAGAAATGTGCCGGAAAAATGGAGTTAATCCTGATACCACGATAATCCCAGATATACCACCACCATCATTCCCGTGGACTGAACATCCTTATTATGCAGACTTGATGATATACCTCAATGTCAACCCTTTGTTACATGACTATGACGAGGCAGGACATATCCATTATTCCTATCCACTCCCAGACTCTTCGGATGATGACGACCCTCCAAATCTCGATGGATGGATGCCACATTACAGCTCAGATCTCAACTCTAATTGACTGATTAAGCGATGACTAAAAGTTGTCGGGCACTGGATTGCTCTATGTCACCATCTACCAGCTTTCCATAAAGTAGCTCTGTTACAGCTACATGCGTGTCGGCCACTTGTTGGCCATTCAGATGTAATAATTGTCCTTTTATGTGTTGTATTTCAATTCCGCATTTGGAGTCCGCTTGAAGGCTTTATCTATCCTTTTCAACCCAGGCATTAACTTTAAAAACATAATGGATCATAGCCTTTTGCTTATTTATAAATTTGATTTCAAATATTAAATTTTAAACAAAAGATTTTTTTTTAAAAAAAATTACATAGAAATCATAGTCTTTTAAATTGAAGATAAGATCCTTAATTATATAATTCAGAATCGATAAATGCAACATAAAATGAATTCCTTTGTTTCAAAATATAAGTATTGTCATGTTACGATCATCAATATATTTTTTTATTCTTATTTTTTATTGATATACTTATTTATTACTTAAAAAGAAAAAAAGGTATAGTTATTAAACTGAGAGGAAAGGAATATTTTTAAGTGTAACATAGTTACATTTAACGCTTTTAAATTTACATAAAATGTTGACTACTAAAATCCTTATATTGTGAAATGGGAGAAATTTTTTACTAAAACTATTGCACCACGTCACTTTGATAATTTGGTGGCACGATCCAATGACATTATTACACTTGCCAAGCCTTGTCATGGGAGTTAAAAAATCCATCCCAATAACACAATGGATGTAATAGGGATGTAAATGAGATGTCACAATTCACTTACAATTCAAGTTTGACTCTTGTTAAATGAATTGAGCTATAAGTATTCGATTCATTAAGTTTGTAAGCCTAAATGAACTTTTGATATAAATAATAATGTGTTATTTATAATATTATATCTATAACTTATTTATTAAATATATAATTTTTTTATTTTATATAATATAATTTTTTATTTTTATATAAAATATTTTATTTATTCATCTACTATATATAATAAATAATATTATTTCTTAAAGTTTTTTTAAAAAATTAATATATAGAAACGAATTTAAGCAAATCCAAATTTGGATTCGAACTGAGCTCAAACAAACTCAAATATTTAATTTTTTTGACTGTACCTAAACGATTCCAAAATTGAGCTCAAACCTTCTAAATGTTTAACAAACCAAATTCAAATTTGAATTTTACAACTCAGACGAGCTCGAAAGTAAAAAAAAACATAAATGAACTGAACCCAAACTTAATGAATTCAAACTCAACTCAACTCGACTCATTTACAATCTTAGACTGTCATAGTAATAAAAACTAGTCCCGCAAAACATCGAAGGGATAAAAGCAGGAAATGCTATTTAATCTAGAAATAAATTAAGAGGGCACGGTTGCAAACTTTATACCAAGTCAGAATAGCAACGCAGACTAATAACTGCAACTAAAAGTCTAAAACTAACCTGCCCAGTAATTAGACCATCTCGGCGGCTTTAACTTCATCGAAAGGGTTGGTCCGGCGGCAGCTTACCCAAACAGAATATGCTTTAGCGAGATAAAGGGCGAGAGCTGCGACTGTGGTTCCTAGTAGGTCGGAGACAGAGTCTTTAGCTGAAGCTCCGGCGGATTTGAAGTAACCTATTTCGTCGGCAACCTCCTTGGCGGCGCCCGCAGCAAGTGAAACCATTGATCCGACACAGATATGACGGTTGCGGATTAAAGGATAGGGTGTTCGGGAAGCTAGGAGAGAGAAAATGATTGTGAGTAAGAAGCAAAAGAGGAAGTGCTGGAGTTTGTCTACGGCTAGCCATTCATCCCCATTTTCCATTTCTGGGCAAACCGAACTTGGTCGATCCGGTGTGGTTAGAGGTGCGAGAGGGTCGAAACCAAAAATAAGGCAATTTTAATGCAGAAAGGCAACCCCCCCCGCCCCCTCCCCGCCCCGTTGGCACCCACACGAGACCTCCCGGTCCAAAGAAGATGAGGGGAAAACTGTGGTTTTTTTTTAACCCAATCTCATGTTTTACGACTATTATTAGACCTTCTAAAGATATTTTCTTGAAGGAGAAGAAGAAATTCAATGGCATACAGTCTTTACTGCTTTAATATGTATGTATCATTTCGATCGACATTCTTCACAATAAAAATCAACAGAAGACATTGAACGGAAAAGTTTTGTTTCGCAAATGCTACAAAGAGGTGGTATCTTAATCAGTAAAATTGGCACTGAAATGATTTCAATACTGACATAGAACTTGATGAATAATTAAAGAGTTACCATTTATATGACGTACATCTATCATAAATTCCTTCAATTCCTATACTAGGACTTGTTTTGCTGAGTTAATTCATCTTGCTAAGTAACTCATTGATGTCATCACCACGGTTTCCAGAGTCCCCTCCATCATTGTACCGTCTCTTCTTACCCTGCAATCCCTTTTCTGGCTTCTTGAGTGCAAAAGGGCAAAGGAAACGGTTTACCTCCTTGAAATGTTTGCCCACTGTCGTGATCTCATTTACAACATCTTCCAAACAGATAATACCATGTTCACCCAATGCCTGGTAAGAGAGTAAACAGAACATGTTATTCAACAGCAAACATAAAAAAGCAATCACAGAAGAAGTGAGGGATCTTTAAATACCTGCTCCACGATATTGTTGTCTGTTAAAGGAACTCTTTGGTTGCCAAGTTTTCCAACACCTTTCTTAAAAATCAAATCCCTTATACTCTTGACATTGGGGTACCTAAGATAAACGTATAAACTTCAGACTGCAGCAGAAATCAACATGCAAGATTGTTCCACTAATTCATTTGAATGCAACTGACTTACGAGAAAGGACATTAACCAGACATTTTAAATACATTCAATGCACAGCACTAGAATACTGCATCCCATTCTCAGTGACCTTTTCTTTTCTATTGGAGCTTTTCACACACCATGTAGTAGTAAAATCAAAACACCTGAAAACTAGTATGTGGATGTGAAAATATACCAAATGATCAGCTCAGATATGATTTTCAATTAATCCTTGATCAATCTTAGAATTGAAGGTAGTTTCACACTTTCAAATGATTTGTATGATTAAACAGATTGGAGCTATACAACAGTACTTAGTGTCTTCTGTGCTCCAGAAGTGACACAAACACTAAATACTGAAGGTAGAAGTATAGGATTACAAACATTCTCCTTTACTTGAACAATATGCAAATTACATCTACAACAAAAACAAGACAGACAATATTGCAGATTCTTGCTCTTCAAAAAGAAACACAAGTCGGCAGCAGGAATTAAAAGTAAAAATGGGTACACTAGTGAAGACTCAAAATCATTTTGAGAAATGACAATCACATTAAGGAAGAAAATACTGATGAGAGCATGAATAGCGGATTCAATGATTTACATCAGCTTCTTAGTTAAAAATTCAAGAAATCTAAAAGCATAAATCATCTCAAAAAGCGTCAATGCCAAACATAATCACTTAGGAAAAAAAAAAGAACAATTAATTATACCTACCCATATGTGACAAAAGGCTCCACTTTTTTCAGTTTCTCCATTACTCCATCATTTACCTCAAGAAAGACCCCATGAAAGATTTTTCTGAGTTCCAAAGAATATAAAAACTTTCGACTTTGGGGATGCATATCACTCGTGCTGAAAAGGATACAAAGATTGACATTACTGTAGAGAGAGAGTAACAAAAGACAAACAGAAGAAATAGAAATATAAAAAAGAGACTCACCCCCCAATGCGTATGACAAATAGAAGCTTGGATTCTGGTGTCTCCTTCCTGAGCCTATATTGCTTCTTCCTACCTTTCATTTGGACAAAGTCCAACTCCTAGAAAAATAAGAGACTATCCGGGTTTAACATATCAGAATTATGACAGAGACAGAGACTGAGGTAGATGTGTAAAGAGGAGAGAGAATCCCTTTTTTGGGAAATTTTAAGGACAAAGTTGAAACAGTTGTGGCAATGTGTTTTGAGGCGAAAATCAAAATGAGAGTCTTTGAAAGGCAAGGAGAATCATGTAATTTCTATTGCCAGCCTTCAATGCAAGTGCATCACGGTTCTTAAAATCAATGCCCTTGTTCTGCTAACTGGCATTTAGTGATTGTTAAACATTCTCTGTTATCTTCGTCTCCAATCAAGTTAAGAAAACAATAGCATATCAGGTAACACAGGCGTAAGGAAGAGGGAACCTGACTAGGTAAAATTGCCAAAACAGAATAGGATTATTTTCATCTATTGCAAAAGAGAAACTCAAATTTAAAACAGTAACATATAATAATCATAAGACTAAGACACTTTCAGAAACCTTCAATATCAGATACAATTTGTCCACGAGAAATTTAAAACAAATCCCATCTGCCTAGTTTTAAGAAAACATCGATCTACAAGTTAAAGCAGCAATTTATAATAATGACCTTGTCACGATACTCTTTGACAAACTGCTCAGGCTTCTTAATAACAAAATTATTTGACTTAATTCTCTTCTCTCTCTGTTCCAACAGCTGCTTCCTCCTTATTACCCACTCTTCATTGTTCTTCCTCTTCTTTAGTATCACCTCTGGAATGTAATCCAACTGCTTTGGCTCTTCAGCCATAATTATTTCTTTCTACAACAGAAAGGCCACACAAAAATCAAAATATCACATAACGATTTGTATAAAAAAAAGCTTCCCCAGTCAAATAAATGCTCAAGATTCCAAACTTCTCGTCAATCACGGTTTTTAAAATTTAAATTACCAAATGTAAAAAGAAATTCAGAAAATACAGGCAATACCGGAGAATATGTCGAAAGATGAAAGACGAGTAGAATCGCGCAGCTCAGCGGGTGGAGCCGAAACCGGGAGGTGCTAAAACCCTAACAAAAACTCTGGTTCAGTTTATCTAACCCGAGAAGGGAAAAAATAGCTCCTTGGTTCGGGTAGGACCTTTTCAGCAAGTTCACCCAAATGTTCGGCTTTGGATCTATCGATTGGGCCCATAGAACACCACTTGGCTTTGCCCATTCATTGCATACTAATTATACACCCGGTCTTCCAATATTCGCTTATCATCTGCCTTTGGGCTTTGTCTTGAAATTGCAGTAAGAAAAATGGGCCAGGTGATCTGGATTGAACGCCAAGTTTAATTCGATTAGAATTTAATCAACGCATTTTTATAAAGTGGACTTAGTTTATTAACTTATTTCATTATCAATTTTTTAAATAAATTTTTATTAGTTTAATAAATAAGATAATTAATTTTGAATAGTATAAAATAGTATATAAGATATTTATTTTTGAATAGAGGGTCTATAAAATTTCAATAATAGCCTCTTTTATTTAAGGAATTATTCCCTTATACAAAACTATCACAACTAATTAAATTAATGAAAATGATAAATTGATAATTATATAAAAATAAAATATACTTTTTAATTTTTAATGAGGTGAAAACAAAATATTTAATTTTTGGTGAAAAGAGTATAATAAATTAATTACTACTATTAAATTAGACAGAAATAGACAAAAGAAAAAGAAATGATTTATTACTTTGATTTCCGGGGGAAGTCCCTTGCGGGCAAAACCCTGCCCACAGGCACAGAGGCCCCTTGTGCCAATGGGGGTAAATCGAGGGATGTGCACGAGAGGGCAGAGGACTGACGGAGAGGACGCAACGGGGGACAATGGCCGTTGG
>JAOXNR010000030.1:20138075-20169981 GCA_028571225.1 Parsonsia alboflavescens
CTCAATAGGTTGGTGAAGTAATGTGGAAAGTGAGTTGCACAAATATTGATCCCTTTCATCGAGAGAGAGAGGCGGGGAGTGTCGCTATCATTTTTGCCACATTAAAATGTTGTGAAATCTTTATTGCTATTGATTTCTTACCTGAGAGATCTTCGAAACAGGAGGTCTATAAATGGTGGAGCCAGATCATCTTTCTCATGATGCACGTCAATTTTGTTTTACATAAAAGATAAATGTAATTCTTTTATATACATAATAATAATAATAATAATAATAAAATTATTGTGGAGATATACAAATCAATTTATTTACTTATTTTTTTTCGTGATAAAAAAGATGCATCAAATTGTTAATAAGGTCTAGTCTTTACATGAATCAAGTCCCTACACATGATGACATGAACCTGTTGGATTTTTTTATATTAATCCATGCCTTTTATTATGACATAAAAGATGTGAACATATGTAGGGAAATGGTACAAAACAAGTATACTGTATAAGTGACATAAATTGATATGAATCAAGAGGTCCATATTCCAAATTACATCAGGCATTAGATGAAAAAAAAAAATGTAGGAATACCCACTAATGCCTAGGGCTTGTTTAGGTTAGTTTGTCTCTGTGGTCCTTTTGCTGGCTAAGATCATAAGGGCATAGTTCTTCCAGAACACATCTTTGAATAAATCGCTAACTTTCACATTAATCCAAACAAAAATATAAAAATATATGGAACAACAGCACAAATATTATATAAATGACACGGTTTGATATGAATTAAGAAATTTATATCCCAATATGTATATCTATATATATAGACTGTTCATATAAGAATTTAATCATTGATCATAACAGAAGAGAACTAATATCTAATCCCTCTTATTAGCATAATTAGTGAATTGAATGACCTTTTATTCTTGTCTGAGAAGAGCCCTAACGAATTTTCTATTAAAGAAGCTTCCTAATCATAATGGCACATTGTTTGTTTGCTTAAAAATATAAAGCATGCAACATGAGGAGGCATAATTATATTACTCCACTACATTACATCTAATCTTTATATGGCACAAGATTATTACACAATCTTCCCTTGGGAGATTTAGAATCAAATCCATGATTAATCATCCACCATGAATTGTCCAATGAAAATAGTAATCAATTTTGCAAGAACCCTTCTCCTTTTTGATCTTTCTTAGAAAAGATGAACTCAGTGGAGGCAGCTATGGAAAGAAATTATATTATGTAATTGAATCATATACTAGTCCCTCCATCTCAAATGAAACGTCTCTATTTCTATTCTACATTATTCGAAATCGAATGTCTCATATCTAGATATCATTAACAATTTTACATCTATTTGTATAAAATTACGATTTACATACAAACAGAGGGAGTATTAGATATTTCTCTTATTTTTTTCAAGTTAATTTAATACATTATTGTTGAAGTTTGAAGTCTTTTAGCACTAAAAAATTTCCTTAAAACCATCAAGTGGGTTTTTTTAAATGCCCTTATAAGTTTCATGTTCATCAAATCTTTGGCTTCAGACAGCATACGATTAGAAGGCTTCAAAGGGTGGGTTTGGCACACTGGACAAACAGGGGAAGATTGACGATGTGTTCCCCCAATTCTATCGTGACCATACATGGATCCAAATTCTATTATTGGAAGTGGGGTTACCTTCGCACATAAACAGATAGTACTTCACTCTCTTGTCAAAACAGGAATGAAAGTTGCATACACATACAATTAGTAATAGTTAATTTGCTTGGCAAAAATCAGCTGGTAATCCATTTAGTTAAAAGGTTATGATGGAAACTGAGGGTGGCAAGTTGTGTTCGTTGTCTTTTCCCTTTGGCAAGTTGTGTTTTTTATCCATTGAAGAAAAACAGAAAAAAGGTGGGTGGCGGAGGGAGGAGAGGAGGGGTGGAGGGGATACCTTTCTTCATTATTGTGAATTGATATACTGATCCAGAATAGTGAAAAGAAGAGAAGGATGGGACTTTGATTAAATGTTCAGGAAGACAGACAAAACTAACATGAAATGAAACATTAAATCACTAAATCTCTATCACCAATGCATCTTTTTTAAGCAGAAACAGTCCAGGGAATTGACCGGTCGAGCAAGATTCCAAATTCTTGAGTCTGCAACAGAGACCTGTTATGCTGTTATACAACACAAAACTGAACGGAAAACGGGGACTCTTACATCACATGTTTATCTATTCTCCCCTTAAAAACTAAGGCACAGAATTGAAGGAATGACATCTATCTGTGACAAAATTAGTGTAATTTGTTCCGAGTAATGTTAAGGACTTGCAGAATAGTAGGATGCAATGTCTATTGATCTTTCTTGCAGAAAATGGTGCTCCAACTAAATCAATTTTTTATATAGTCAACCGGCATGTTAAAAGTTATGAGATGATGTATCCCAGGAGAAAGACATTACCAGATTTTTGATATAGGGTTGGTTTCCTGCTCCAGATTTTGCTATCAAAACAAGATATTCACAAATCATGTAAATCCATATTTGGATGAGAAACCAATCAGTAGCTGAATCTGATCCAGACCTAAAATTTGACTTGTGGGATGCAACTCCTAGTTTCACCTCACCTTTTGTAGATTGGAGTTGGACCATTATCAGCCATTGACATAGATCCACAGCAAAAAGCATGTATAATGGTGGGATATGGAAGTTCACTTTCAGGCATTATGTGACCAAAACATAACAAGGGCCCTTAGTTAAATCAAGGGACCAATAAGCTGTGTTCTATCCTAGGATCAATATTCCTTGGACAATAGTCTAGGTGCTTTATCAATAATCAAAGCCTAAACACTTGCTGAACTCAAAAAGATACCAAATACCCTGCATGATGACATTCCCACTAACATATTGCTTTCAAAGAAAGAGTTTGCTTAATCAAAGGATGCATCTATCCTAGTGGAGACAACTGTAGTCTTGTTCTGAAAATGCAATACTTTAATAATAACTTTGAATGGCGTGGGAACTTCTTAAGATGGTCCAAAGGTGCAACCATATTGGAAGAACCACACATGAAGATATTTCAATAGTATTACTATAACCCTAACAACCAAAAATCCACAAGAAAAGTTAACATGAAATCTATAACATAATTATCAGTTTTTTCAAAGGTTACAATGATACTAGAACTCTGTACAACTAGAAAAATTCTTTTGACTTGCATAGCAACCATGGGAAAACAAAGGAAATTAAAGTTCAAGCATGGCCAAATACACACAAATTAAGGTTTCACAAAAAGTTTAAATAGACAGATGTAATGTTCCTAAAAGCACAACAGAACCACAAAATAGTTGTTTTCAGAAAGCAAAAGGCAAGAAATTTAGATGATTGAGTAATTCTATGTGAAGTATGCAACTCATTTAAGTCCAATAGATGAAATGTTCCTTAAAACACATCAGAACTGCAAATGGCTGATGTAGAAAAGCATAAAGCAAGCAATTTAACGGAGAGTGTAGTACTAAATTCAGTATGTAACTGATTGTAATTATGAGTTCTAGGGAAAAGAAGCCAGAACACATGCTACAAAAGCAAAACCTTGATCATGGATGCTAGTTAGCAATGCATCACAGATACTGTTCAAACAAAGTGTCATTAAAAAAGGAAGGGCCGGGGGAAGAAAGTAAAAATCAAAATGAATGATTAAGAAAGGAGGATTTTGCTTACAAGACAAAACGAAAGAAAGGTGGCTTCCAGCGAAATTGGAGCTGAAATAGATCCCTATATGCTTTGTCTAGAAAGTCCAATTGCTTATTAATTATTATTCAGCTAACCAATTCTGGTGCCACACAAAAGTACAAAGCTTGGTTTTGAAAATATTTCATAGCTCATATATACGTAAACCATATCCATGAATTAGAATGGCAAATCACCTTACACTAGAAATACTGAACAGATGTACCAAGAGCATCTATGTCCTGATGATTGATCATCTCAAGAATTCTCAAAAGGTTATGTCTTGCCTGCTTCCATCTCTGCTGAAGGGGTTAACTTGAATTTTCTACCTAAGTTAAAACAGCAGAGTGATGTCAAAAAATGATTCCCTGTTATCTGGCAAACAAAGTCAAGAAAGAAAGATGATCAATAAAGATGCTAAGACTAGTGACTGTATAGGTCTATTACCTAGGTTTCATCTCGACAAAAGATTGGACTCTTTCCAACCAATGAATAAACTCAGTTTTATCTTTATTCTTCATGTACTGATGCAAGAATACAGCAAGATCATCATTTATGCCCCTTGTCTCCAAGAAATCATAAAGCGAATCCTGCAGCTCATCATCTAATTCCCTGCATGGTGTCAAGAGCACAAGTCACCATCAGAACAAAAACATGTCCGGCAATCCTTTTCAGATGTTAGAACACAAAGGGAATCAAAGTTTCATATTATCTGTTATCTCCAAAAGTAATCTAGATACATCTATATACACATAATCCATTTTCAGGTGTTTCTTTTGGCTTCTACATCTTTTCTGCAAAGTGGTGAAGAAACCATAGGCTACATAAAATTTTGTAAACTAATACTACCAGTCAAATTTAAAATATATCCATGTCAGTAAAGCTTTCTTCTTGAGAAGAAACCAAGTGTGCAGATTCAGTCATTGATTCTCAAAAAATGCATTTTGACAAAGCGAACAAAAGATATCTTCATAGTCAGAATCCCAAATAAGTGCCAGGCAGGATTTTGAATAGAGCTAAATGAAGAACTCACTTTAATTCTGGGCCTGCATAAGGCCGATCAGCATTTTGATTACATTTATAAGTGTAAACTCTATTGATCTCAATACTGTCCGGCCATGCTAAACAGACGATCCTCAAAATGTCATTGCCTTCTCCCTTGAAGACATCAATATATAGAGAAAGATAAAGCTGAACATCATCCCCTGTGCCAACACCTTCACGTTTCTTTTTGGGGTACAAAGCATCAAACATTGTTGCATCAATTTTTATCTCTTCATTTGCTCCAAATTTCTTCTTCAGGCAAATCCACTGTTCTCCCCGCCGTTCATCAATAAGAAATGAATTGAATTCTGGGGTAGTCTGCAATAAAGAGATCCTTAACTCAAAATTGTATTGCTATTTCTCTTTTCTGATTTTATTTATTAACAAATGTTTTCAATTTTGTATTCCTGAAGTTAGGGAAACTGCCATTGGAGGTCATAAAGGTAGCAAGGTAGCTCACTTGAGATGATTCTCTTAACAATTGGGTGAAATTGCTGATGGATTGTGTGTGCTGTCTTATAACTAATGTCCAACATTGAACTATAGTGGCATGTGTGAGAATCCATAACATCACAAAATATTTCACGGGAGGGACATATATTAGGTAAACTTGAACTTATAAATAGTAACTTGTCTATTGTTCACCAATCACGACTGTGAGGATGGGCTACAAATCTTTTGGGAGAAGCAATTTGAAAAGAGAGACTCACTGGACATTGTGTTTGAAAGGTTCTCATCATTTCTCTCCTGAATTTCTGAAAATGGCTTTACCAGCTATGTTATTTGATTTAAGAAAACAATGAAACTAACAATCCTATTTTCATGGTAGAATGTTGTGAACAACATGAATGGGATATGGAAAATTTCCAACGAAAAATAAGCTCCATGGTCTCATTTTTTTTTTTCTTTTTTTTGCACTAGTTTTTTTAACCCTTTGTTCCTAAATTATTTTCATTTTGCTCTTTGAAGTTCTATGAAAAATTAAGAGACTTTAAAAGATAAGCGTTGCTGATGGACAAATTCACACTAACTTTTCTTTCTTGAGAAGGAAAGGAAAAAGCTCTCAGGGAAGGACAAAAGACAACAAAATACTTCATTATTTTACAAATGAAGCATTAACATCCAGGCACATCTTTACAAAATTTCAATAAACATACTGTAGGTATGAAAGAATAATACTTTACACTGCTGAAAGTTATTCTACTACACAACATTATCTCTAAAAAATATTTCATTTTTCAGTTTAGTTAAGTTCAATAAAACAGAGAGAAACAAAATTTTCTTCTACATATTTTGGCATGGCACTGTTGAAGAAATCGTGTCGTGTGGTAAAAAGTAGCCAATTCCTGAAAGTGGAATCTTCAAAACAAACAGATGACTCAATCTGATTGGAATTTAGGCTATAGATATTTAAGAAGCATACCGATCTTTACAAGAAAAATCTTTAATAAACAGGAACAATTGGTCCAATCATCTTACAGTTACATTTCACCTTCTTCATTCTATCCCATAAACTCATTTGCTTTCTAATACACGACTAGATTCATCTTCATTACTCATTCAAGTTGATAACAAACAGGGAACCAGGTACCCAACTGCTTTGACATTCATTACAACTAATACCCATCAGGCCATCAAAAACCAAAATATCTAAAAACGCTAGATTGATGCAGGAAAATGATTCCTTGAGCCATAATTTTAAAAAGCATCACCACAACTATATGTCTTTCAGCTCAAGAATCCAAATCAAGCAATAACTCTCTCATTCAACAGCCATTTATCCCATCCCAAAGAGTCATCAGAAAGCATTCCACGCTTAAGATATGAACAATCTTTCACCATTTAACAAGGCAAAGAGATAAAATACAAAACTTTAACTTCAAGTTCAAAAACTGACCCGTCATTCTACTGTAGAAACTTGACAAAATCATTATAACATGTATATTATTAATTATTAGTAAAAGCTTTCAAGTTGCAGTAACATAGGATGATTACCTTTGCTGGAGGAGCACGATCGATCTCATATTGAATTTCATTTCGGAGGAGTCTGAGAATCTTGCCTTCAAATGCTTCTTTTCGCATATCTGCTACATAATTTTTGCTAGAAGTTGCATTAACAATTCTTGTTAGTTTAAGTGGTTGAACAAGCCTCATTAGTTTCTCCCGTAAGGGTCTAATCAAACCATGAGCCATTACGCCGAGAGAATCTTGTCTGAAATTCCCAAGTACAAGGGTTTAAGGAGGGTTTTTCATTAATCTGGAATTCTTCAAGAATCTTTTCTTTGAGGAAAAAAGGGGAAAAGTATCGATAGATTTTTATGGGCTTGTTGAATTTTTGGGCTCTCATTGTGATTTCTTGAGAAACTTTCCATCAGGCCTGCCGTTCAAATGTGTCGAATTATATAATGAAACAATATAGAAACAAACTATTTTAAATAACACAGATATTTTTATGAAAAAAAAAAGATTCATTTTTGGTTCCAAAACAAATAAAATATGAATTTGTATATTTATCAAGAAAATTGAGCATTGAACAGGTTTAAAACAATAGTCCAAATGGTCAGATTTTGATTCATTTTATTGTCATCGGAGGATGTGAATTGATATTTCAATAATGAGTGAATTAAAAATGAAACTTTTGGAGGAGATAAAGGTCATAATCCAGCATTCACTTTGCAAACAATTTTGTCTATATAAAATGATTCAATATTAAAAAAAAAAAATTATAATTTCTCGGGCTCACTAAAAAAGACCACCACCTCTTGAAAGGCTTTGGATGACTCCAATCTCCTTTTGCACAATGTTTGTCAAGAATCAGCCTTGGCTAACCAAAGAAAGGCTTAAAGACTCTAAACAAATCAATCTTATTAACTACACTCTGTGTTCTTCAATCTTCACTTCTTTGTATCAGAAGATGCCTCCGCCTTTTGACTAGATTTCTGATTCTGCCGAGAAGTTTCGGTAATTTTTGCAGATGATGGGTTTTCCGTGGGGACTTGTTACTGGGAATTGTCCTCTGCATTTGTGCTCTTTCCATTTGATTCAATTTTTTCAGATTGATTTTTGTCAGTCTCCTCCTCTAAATGGATGTTACTTTTGGCATCATCTGGTTTCTTCTTAGATTCAGCCACTATTTCTTTTATTGCCTCCTCAAGCTTTTCTAATCTCACTTTCACTGCCACAAGATGTGGATCAGACGCCTTTTTCTCTCCTTCTTCAATAGCCTTCAATTCCATCTCTTTAGCTTTTGCCTCTTCTTCAGCTTTCTTCTTCACTTCCAGTTCCTGTGATAGCGGTTTCAGTAACAGCATAATCAATCAGACTCCAATTTACCACGAGTAAGATGAATGGAATTTGCACAAGAACGAATATTTTCAACTCTTGAAGATGTCACAAGTAAGTTATACTGGGAGAAGTATCAGTTTACCTTGGTTCAGTTGAAGAACGTCAAGCTGAAAACTGGAACGTGGCAGTTTACCGAATGAAAAACGAAGACTTAGTGATGATCAAGTGGAGGATTATTTGCAAAACAATTCTACTTATCCATTCTGTCCTGGTTTTGACAAAATGCCCTTTTTCCCCCAATTAAAAGAAAAATAATACGACTCACTTTTAGTCATTAACTAAATGCAAGATATTATCCAGAATGATTGGATTCTTGTTTATTAGCAAACCAAAAATAACTAGACAGACAGAATGAAATTGAGTGTCATGTGTTTTGTCAAAGTGGAAATAAGTGAAGTAACAGGAAAATAATTACTTGCTCAAATATGTGTATCCCTAGCTGGTCATATAATAACAAAAAATGGCAAACTAAAATCTGGGAAAATAATACAAACCAAACTTGAAAGCATTATAAAGTGATAACTCATCCAACATGGGGAAATGCCAGTAAAAAAAAAGGGAAAAATGTGCACTTACATGCATCTCATTTAATGACCAAGTTAATCTACAGAAGAATTATCCATTAGATGGTCATGATTGAGAAAGGTAGGTGAAATTAAGTCCACATGAATATGCTGTTGAAGTATATAAGAAATGACCTAAAGGACAATTTTCTCGATTTCATGTTGCTAATTGCTATTTTTCTTTTGAAAACAACACATTCAGAACACATGTGAATATCTCCAATCAAAAGGACCCAATCTCCTAAGTTGCAGATCCCCATGATGGGGGGCTATGTAACTTCAACATTTTCAACATCTTCTTACTCTTTAGTCAGAAATGGGAGCTCAATATTAGTGAAAAAAAACAGGATTAACAAAGTAGGAGCACGTGAATTAAATCACACATGAACAGACCAATCTTTGCCATACATAATCATATCTAAATCTTGACATTTCACAAGGTATAGGCATCCACTTAAAAGAGTATATAGTAAGTTGAGGAATACCAAAGAGCAAGTTTATCAAACAAAGAAAAAGTCAAAAACAAAAAAATGAGAGTGAAGTTGCCTTACTGCCTCCATTCTTCTCATCTCATAACGTGCATATTGAGCAACCAAATACACAGCTGTTCCAGAAAAAAAAAGTGTTTCAGATTCTAAAGAATTACAAACATCATTCCAAAACATGAAAAGAGCACACATTCACAATGTGAATGGCAGTACCCAATGAAGGCAGGCAGGCAAAGAAAAGTTGAACCAGATGGAAATCGAGCCTGACAATCAATAAAAATAAATAAGATTGAGAAGAAAATTAAGAAAAACTAATAAAAACGCCATATTTAACCCAAAAAAATGAAAAGGAAACAATGGACATTCACTGAAGATACTTGCTAACAGAAATGGAAAGCATACATTCATCTTAAAGTTTTCAAAAAAGGTATACTAGAGTCTTATGCAAAACTATACAAAATGTAATTTAGATGATTCTAATGAAGGAAGATCTTCCATTTTCTAGTTGACTTTCTTTCAGTCTCAGCTTTACTTTCTCTTCCCCTTTTCATAGTCCCTCTCCTCTGCAACTATAGCACTGGCATTTTACATAACTAACAACAAAGTACATGAAATTATTGTATAATCATGGACCTCAGCGTAGATGAAGGATCAGTTACTTCAAAAGGCCTTCCTTCAATTCATTGAAGGAGATAAATAATATATCAATTCATAATAAACCCAATAGAAGCAAATTAACAACTATCATACTATATCAACAGGTGTTGCAAGAAAATTTTTGTTCTAAAACCTCGTGAACTATGGATGGAATCAACATGTAAAAAAAAAAAATCCTCACTGTTCATGCCTAATTTGACAATTTCATGAATACCACACCTGCATAAACTGTTTGATAAAATGCCCAACCGAACCTCGAAGACAAAACATGACAATAATAGCCAGAATTTAAGTGAAAAATGTTATTTTTTCAATCTTTAAAGCAAAATGTACCCGAATTTCTTCTTCTTTGGAGGTTCACTGAAGAGAATCTTGGCCGCAGTTGCGAAGTTGAGGTTATCCAGCTCCTTATAGACATCTATTCGATTCGACAAAGAAGACCCATCCGCATTAACCTCTTTGCTACCATTCTTGGTTATCTTGGGTTTGTCGATTTTATCGCTGGTACAAAAGGGTCTACTCTGAGAGTATCTTATTCTCTTTGAAAACAAGACCCATAAACCTCTTCTACTTCTCATCCTTCTCTCCTCAACATTTCACCACATAATCTATGGCTTTATGAAGCAGGAGGCACTGGCAACCCTAAACAAATATTCCCTTGTGATGATTCAACTTCGAAACAGGTGGAATTACCAAGATCCTGAAGAGGTACAAGAGTGATTCTTGAAGTCGATTTTGTTTTTAAATGGATTCGGGAAAATTTTCAAATTTGCATTCAATCCCTACGCTTTGGAGAATGAATACAATTAATTAGTGAAAGGTCCAGTGTCAATCGACGCTTCGGAGAGGTTAGTCTAAGCTAAGAGTCAAAATTAAGTGCTTTAGCTATCTCATTGGTATAGGTTCGAACTTCTTTGACCTCTTAGAAATGAATAAAATTCTATTGCAAAGATTTGATCTCTTTAACCTCTTTCACAGTATTATTATCAATGTTATATTCTCCTTGAATTAGAGCCATTCTTTTTTTATTATTTTCTAAACTAAGAATATAAAGAATTAGGTGGAATCCGTATACAAGGTTCAAACTTAACTCATTAATAATTTCTTAAACGTAGATTGAAGCTTGAGTTTGATCTTGATCGAGAAAACTTGACTATGAACTACTTTGAAGGTTTAAGTTCAACTTACTAAAATCAAACTTTGATTTGGGTTTAGCTAAAATTCGGCTACCTTTCAAATTTAGGTTCGAGTTTACTCTTACTCGATCTTGTTTAAATTTTGAATAAAATTAATGAAATTAGACCATATAATAACATTAAAATATCCAAATTTAATTACAACTTAATATATCTTATTCAAATCATAACTTTTAAAATCACAATTTCTTTAATTAAAATAATATATTTAACAATACTAAAAGATTGCCAACAACAACATTTTAGGTCATTTCAAGAGTTATTAACACTCAACATAAATAATCACTTATCCCTTTTTTTTCACTTATCACAAAAAGAATACAATTTAAAATGTTATAAATAATATATTACTTATTAATATGTAAGCTTATATTATAGTATTAATATCGAAAATAACATATACCATATAAATACAAAAGCTCATATAGGTTCAATATGTTTACAAATTGAGTACGTATGAACCTTGACACACGTATTTAACAAGGAGTTAAACTTTTATCGAAAATCAAACTTTAATTGTTCAGAAATTGTATTATTTAATTTATACTTTAAGAAGGTTTCGGATCAATTTCGATTTTCTAATACTTCTTTTACATAATCTTTTATAGCATCAATGACATACATTTACGTATAATTAGATAATATATATTATTTTATTGGATGGTGTAAAAGATGGTATAGAAGAAGTATTAAAATATTTAGAACCCCTGAATCTCCGGTTACATAATCATGTGACACTCATGTGTCTCTTTTTATTACACTAACAAAATATTAATAAAAACCTTAAACGTAGTTTTTAATGGTTATGTTTTAATATATTTTATATATTAAATTCTAAAAAAATAAATTAAATCGTAAAATGATAAACTAAACCTTAAAAGTACTTGATCTTTTTAGGAATACGTGTTAAATTTTTATTAGTGTAAGTGACACACAATTGTATAATAGGAGATCTGGAGCTCACTTGTTAGAAAATATATGTATATATGTGTGTGTACATATAAAAATGCTATAGAGCTCACTAGTGCACTTCATATGGAGTGTACTGTTAAGTCTTTAACACTAACGATTAACTTTTTTTAATTAAAAAAAAAATTGATTCAGTATTTCTATGGTTTAATTTATCCTTTTATATTATAATATATAAAAAATATTTTTTAAAAAATTAAAATATATTTTATATATTAAAAATAAAATCAGATATTAACCGTTAGAAACTTAAGTATACACTTTAGAATAGAAGAGCACTTTATATCATTACTTTATATATAAATATATAAGTTAAACTTAACAATGAAGATTTGAGCAAGGACCAATACAATAATGCCTTGCACATCATTATTGAATCATACACAATTCGAAGAGTCTAACAAAATTGTGCCATAGAAAACAATAAAATAATTCTATTTTCACCTTTCATAAAAAAAGTTTTTAAAAAAAGGTAATTAAGAAAAAAAAAAAAAAAAAACCCTCCTATCAAGAAAAACCACTCCCACTACGCCGATCCCAATTATGATAAAGAACATAGAATACGACACCGTATAACATCCTTTGGTCCCAATCTCCACCCACCCATAACCATCACATTGTATAATCCTCTTTAATAATTTAAGAGAGGGATAAGGGCGGCCAATACTGATCGATACCGCGTTCCGTACCATAACAGGGTAATCAAGTGAATGACCCAATAGTCAATTACGCTTGTGATCATCACACTTCATCACATTTTTGATTTCTTCTCGGATCCTCCAAGTTGGTCCCCAGGTCTTTGTGCCTTTGCCCCACTCTTCGCATTTTTCTAATCGTTTTTCTTCTTGTACTGAGTGGTTCTTCCACCTTCATGTTGTCAATTTAATAAACTTGTAGGGATCCGTCAAAATCCACCTCTTTGGTGGTTTTATTGAAACAAGATAAATAGAAGGCATTTCATATGTCCATAATTAAATGTGTAATCTTTCTCAAATAAATATATTTAGAGTTAAAGTTTCACTAGTAAGTTATAACCTCTTTAATTTTAAAAAATTTACATGTCATCATTTCCTTAGTTTGTCTGGTTCTCAAAAGGGTAGAGAGAAGGGATCATTTTATTTGGTATGAATTTAGACAATGTAAATAAGAAAAAAAAAATGGTATTAATTCATTAAATCGTTACAAAATTTTTTTGAGAATATTGAATTAATGTGAAAGTCGCTATCCATGACTGCGACCTAGGTAAATCACGTCTTGTGACCTTAGCTAGTAAAGGATCACAAAGAAGCAAACTAATCTAAGCAAGCCTTGAAGCTTTCTCTGGACCTAATTAGATCTATAGGCATAAATCTCTTTATCCATAATAAACCACATAATCTATAAAAAAAAAAAAAAACAAAAAAAAAAGAAGATAAAGTACATGCACACTTTCTTTGAACCCACATATGATGATATTTCTAATTTTTTTAGTTTGTATGACTTGTTATAAACCACAAGATTCACGTGTATGGAATGAATGTAAATCAAATCCATAATAAACTTTACCAAATAAAAGAGGAAACTAAACATAAAACAACATACAATTAGCTTATTAACATATTGAAATTTTTTTACCCGAAACTCATTATTCATTCATTAAAAAATAGAAAAACATGAACATACAACGAACTAAGTACTCAAATTGAATGTACTACTATATTGAAATAAAGAAAATTACTCACAAAATAGAAATGTTGACATTTAATTTCAAATGGAGGGAGTATTAATTTGTAAGTAAAACTGTAATTAATTTAAAACACAAAACACTTAATTCTAAATGTGAAAAATGAAATATTCACAAACTATAACAAGTCATCGTGATATACCAATCTGTCAAAACAGTCATTTGTTGGATTCTAAATAACATGAAGTACTATTATTCCACCCCTATGATTTTATTTTATTTTTAAAAGGGGAAATTACAGATCATCATACCATAACGTACTCAAATCTATTAGTTATTGAATATTAAATAAGTCCTATGAAGGATTAAGAAAGTATATATCGTAAGGGTAATGCTATAAAATGTTATGGAGTACATATTATAGATAGAGTGTTCTAATTAAGTCTCTAATAATCAATTAATAACAAAATAAGATCTCATATAAAAAATTATTTTTTCAAATATTTTTTTATAAACTAAACCCTAAGGGTATTTGATTATATTTTATTTTATTTTTTTAAAAACAAAAGACAGTTGACCGTTAACTTTGAAGGTTAAAAATTTAATCGGAGCACTCCATAAGATGTGTTCCGTAACACTTTATAATATTTTCTTATATTTTAATTATTATTTAATTAAATAAGTATTTGATTTTTAATATTTTTCTTGGATTGTTATTCAAGGTCATTAACATAAGTTTAGCAACTTGGAGTTTAGTATCGTAATTCTAATAGGTTCAATTAGAATCTCGTGAAATCTATAAATAGAAATTGTGATCAAAATTTAGTTTTTTGGGATAACTTATATTGTTTTATAGATGGTAACATTATTTACAAGTAGTGTTATTTTCGGTTTAACTGGACCATTAAAGTTCTCATGTTTTTTTTTTTTTTAATTTGGTCATTAAACTATAAATATAATCAATTTAATCATTATATTTTGCATTTTAAGACATTTTAATCACTTTATGATTGTTTGATAAAATAATAGTAAAAAATATAATCAATCTTCATTAATAATATCATTGGCTTGACATGCCGCTATGATTTTTCCTATTGGTTAAATTAAATGTAAAAATTTTACTCTTTGTCGTTCAAATTAATATGTCAATAAAAATTAGATAAAAGAAGAAATTGACAAATTGAGGAATATTCTCTCAGCCAATATGAAAAATTTTAATGATATGGAAAGCCATTTGACATTATCATTGAATATTGATTACATTCGTGACTATTATTTAATCGGATTATAGTAGAATGGCTTAATTTTCTAAAAATGCAAGATATAATTACTAAATTGTTAAAAAAATCAAATAATAATTATCAAATTAACTGATTTTATACTTTAATGATTAAATTGAACGGGAAAAAAGTGACAACTTTAGACACCAAATTGTTAGTTAAGCTTATTATTTTCTTTTTTTTTTTTGAATTTTAATTATAGTTATGGTTTTACTTACCTTTTTTTTTATTATTTGGAACAGGCCATGGGAAAGGTTTAGGCTTAATGTATATGTTTGCTCCAACAAAGTTTGATTATGTGACAATTAAAGAGAACGAATTTACAATTCACTTGCTTTTGCTAGTTGATTTATGTCTTATTGTAGGTTTTAGTAGCAAATTTGATCTAATAAGGGTATCGATTATTAGTAAAGTCTATTACAGATCAATCTCTATTTTCCTACATAAAATATATGATTCATATTACGGATCAATCTCTATCTTCCTACATAAAATATATAGTTCATATCAAGTTATATAAATAAAGTGTTATGAAATTCAAGTGAAAAGATATATTTTTTGAAATTTTTTATGACGTAACAAAATATGAATCATAAAATTTTTATCATTATAAATGAATTAGATGCATATAAAAATTTTGCTCAGTTATTCATAAAACTTCATGTACGACATCGAATTATTTTTCAAATATACTACTATTACTATATTCTATGGTTAAGCTTCTTAGAAGCATAAAATATTAATATAATATATACTTCCACTACATCGCATAATGACTGTACGTTACTTTCTCCCAGAAGAATTTTCAAATTTTTAAAAAATTCCGTCGCATAGCTCACACTCCAACCAATCACTCCCACCACAACCTTTTTCCATCCTAGAGATTTTATATACTCTCCGCGGTCCGCCAAAACGGGACTGTGCGGCATTATTATGCCGCCGGTGGGTGGTCACATTTTGCATTCTCCGAGGATTTTTGTTTCCTTCTTCTCTTCTTCTTCTTCTTCTTCTTGAGCTATTAATGTACATATCTGAATTCGTTTCTGAAATTCAAAAAGTTGAATTTTCTTGGTTTCTTGATTTCTAGGCTAGTAGGCTGTTTGTTCTTGTAGTGCGTTCAAGGGGTGGTTTCAAGATTTTGTCTTCAGTTAAAAAAAATGCTGTGTAGAAAAACTTCAGTAAGAAATGGGCGTGGATCCGTACCTGTTTACCTTAATGTTTATGACCTTACTTCCATTAATGGCTACGCTTACTGGCTCGGCCTCGGGGTCTACCATTCTGGAGTTCAAGGTAAGAATTCAGAACTCATAAATCTTTCTCTTGTTTTTCTCCTGAAGTTTTGTTACTTGAAAGGACTACCGTGGGGGATTCGCTTTTGATCCTTCTCGTGTAAGAATGAATCAGATCTAAAAGTTTCAAGTAAATCCGTAGGCAAGATGGTCCATAAATTTGGAATCAAGAATATTTCTGAAATCTTGTCGTGGCATTTAACTTGAATGAGTTAAAGCAAGGGCAAGTTTTAAGCTTTTTAGATTAGAATATGTTTCACCTGATCAAGACAGATGTTGAAGAGGGCGAATTCGATTTGATTAAAAAATATATGTATATGTTGATGGAATTTGGAACAGTTCATGGGGTAGAGTACGCATTTGGAGCTCATGAGTATCCAACAACGGGAATCTTCGAAGGGGAACCAAAGCAATGTGATGGATTCACGTTTAGAAAAGCGATATTGATAGGATGGACAGAGATGACACCAGGGCAAGTCAGGGGAGTGATGGAGGAGCTTGCCGAGAAATACAAAGGAAATGCCTATAATTTGATCACCAAGAACTGCAACCATTTCTGCAACGATGCTTGCATTAAACTCACTGCCAATCCCATTCCCAGTTGGGTTAATCGACTTGCCAGAATTGGTAAAGCCCCCCCCTTTTTTCTCTTAAATTCTTGGTTTCTAATTACTATGGTACTCAATCTTCTATAAAGTTGGGTAAAACTGAATTTGGGTTTTTCTTCTTGTTGCTGGTGTTGGAATTTTTTTTTTTTTTGGGGGCGGGGGCTGGTGGTCCTTGACATGATCTTAAGTATTCCTTTGTTATAAGGCGGTCTGCATCATATGTGTTTGCATATATTTGGATATGTTTTGTTGGATTTGTCATTAGCAATTGGAGCAATCAATGGTTGTCCGAGTTTCATTTTCTTCCCGTGTCACTATAGATAGAAATGTATGTAACACACTTGGTGGGTTGTGTAGGTTTTTTCTGCAATTGCATTGTTCCAGTAAGCTTAAACACCACAAAAGTTGGTCACCACCACATAATCGACGACAAGACCTGCGAAGAGGAGAAGTCGAAGCTGAGAAGCCGTTCAAATAGATTCAATAATAATAATAATACATCTTCTAAGTTGCTGTCATCTCCATCTTCTTCACCTCCTGAAAGGAGAGGAAGATGCCGAAGCCGAAGTAGAAGTGCTCAGCCTCCATCTTCTCCTTCGGTGGTGATTGCTAAAACTTCTTCCTAAATTTTCTTTGTTCAGATTTTTAATCTTTTTTTTCTAGTTTTCCTTTTCCCTTTTCCCTTTTCCTTTTCTCATGGTGATCTCATAATACTTGAAGATCACAAGAAGCTTGGTGTTATTTGTAAATGTACATCCCCTGGATTCATTCAATGAACACGAGATTGCACCTACCATAAGGCAAATGTCTCAGAAACAAAGTGAAGATGTGGTTGGTATCTCAATAGAGTCATTATTGTATGGTTAAAATAAGCCAATTCCGAAAGTTTTTAATGTCAGAATTGCATTCTTGCAGCTGACAAATCATTACCTTCTTAAAAGTTCAGCAGATACAGAGGCCCTGCTCGTGATATTGTCATACCCTTCGTAACTTTTTCAGACAAAAACATGTTCTTTTTTTTATATCTGACTCCATGGGGGGTGGATGGAACAATAATGGGCAGGGCTGGTTTCCAAAACCAGAATATCAGTCTGGATGTATACACTACAGACAAGAGCCAATCAGTAGGCATTCTCATACCAAACAGAGTCGAAAAGTTCAGACGGAAGAAATTCAGAAGGGTTCCCATTGTTGTCCCAAACTCAAGCCCGAGGAATGAAGAACAAATGAGCCCGAGCAATGACCTAATAGGAAACAAAACAGACCTAAGCTTCCAGCCATACTTTAGAAAAAGCCAAGCTTGAGATAAGGCTTCTTTGGGCTCCATTGATAAAGTCAAGACAAGCTTCGTGAGAATATAAGCACTTGAAAATAAATTTTATTCCAACGGCTTTCTCAATTATTAAGACTCATTTTTCCACAATTTACCAACCATTGTTTCTTGTAGTTTTAACTCAAAAAAAGTCCAAGGGATACCTATAACCGGCCCCATGGCCTTACTAATCAATGACAGCATATGCACACCACTAATGGAACTGCTTAGGGATGCCTTTTAATCATACCAGAAATAAAGAAATGGAAGAAAAAGCAGGTAACTACATTGAAAGCCACAGCAAATTTTCCACGCTGTTGTTGGAGATTGGAGAGAGGAGGAGTCTAGCATGATAGACAATTATGGAAGGACGGTACTTCCATCATATTTAATAATAGTTGTAAACAAAAGCATTGATCTAATACATTTAAAAAAAGAAAAGAGCTTCTATGTATATTGTCTTGTTCCGGCAATGTTTCTGCAGACATAATTCTGAGTAACCACCACAAGAATCATCCTTTGTTGCACTTGCGAATTGATTGGCCTTATGCAAGTCCTACACATCCAAAGGACATCTGAAGGGCATCTTGCAGAATCCGGCCTCTTTTCATGGTTGAGACTGCTGGCACCCCCTGAATATAGAATGGGGAACATACTTATCTTAGTTACCTTTTTGGACTAAGTATCTTGAGAATGTCTATCACTGCACAATAGACATAATTTAACCATACCTTTCTCTCATCCAATCAACGAAATTATCCAAGACCCAAGGCCAAGCAAGAGTTGGATCATAATTGCTAAGGTCTGGGAAGCTTATCTGTAGAGGAAAAATCATCAAGTCTCCAAAAATATTGATGACCGGTCTGGAGTTCTAACCCACACAGCATGCAGTTTAAACACAAAATGAACCAGAAACATATACATTTGTTTGATGAACCATAATGCGTTAAAGTAACCAACAAAGAAGACTTGTTCAGTTAGCCAGATATCTATTATGATTGAATTTTAAGTGAAAAATATAAAGAGACTCCATAAAAAGCTAGATATATCTAAAGTTGATGAAAATCAGACAGACTAGTACCTCATTGCAGAAGCGATAGAATCCCATCCACTGGTCCAAGTTTATGACCTTGTAATCAGTCTGCATCTGAATCAACATTGGTTGAAAACTTATATGTTGCTTCCATTCCATTTTATTGTTATAATACTTATCAGTAACATTCACCTCATAGTTCATTCTAGCACAGTTACTCTAGTAATAATCAGGCTAGTGTTTTCCTAGCAACAATGTGGTGAAAAATATGATACAAGATATAAGAACCACTAACAATTGCAAGCAGTCATGCCATGTTGCAATGGCTACATACATAGGAGGGGAAAAAACTTCACCACAGAGTCTGATGACAAAAGAACACTTACTCTAAGATACTGAACCAATGAATCAATTTGCTGTCTAAATTGGGATCCCAAAACAAGATCCAACAGTACGCATATGCTCTCAATATCGATGCTCTTTTGCTTCTCCTCTAAAAGAGCACAAAAAAAACTGATGGTAAGCTCCAGGAAAAAGGATTACCAAGTTTAAGAACATATATAATACATGAAAAAAGAATCAATTATACCTGTTAGACAATACCGAAAAGCATATGAGTAGAAATCCAGGAAACTTGATGGCCTTCTGACCTTTTAGTAGAAGGGGAAATCATTAGAATGCATTCACTCCCTCACTGTTTCCATTAATAGGGAAGGTCAAATACATGAAACTCTAAACAAAAAAGTTGAAATAATTATATTATACCTCTTTCTCTAGGTCCGGTAAAGCTTTCTTTAATTTAATTATTGTGTCTGCTCGTAAAGCTTTAAGACCTCTTCGCCATTCATCCTAGTAAAGGATAATAAAGTCACATCCGAATTACATTTCTTTAGGGGAAAAGCAAAAGAGTTATGAATAATTTCAACAGATGCATAGGAAGATGGATGAAACTATTTTCTGAAATGATTTTAACTAGTGTCTCTCCCTGATGGAACGGAGGTATAGCAGGATAGGGGGTATATGAAAAACTTAACCTAGAATGCCTAATTTAGAAGTTTATGCACTAAGCACGGGTAGCATTCACAATAATTAAAACATTATCTGAAACCCACAAACTACGATTGGTTCTGTTTTGCTTCTTTTTTGCTTTTTGTTGTTTTGGGGAGAAGAGAGTGTGTGGGGGCCAATGAATGTGGATAAACTGTGGCTTTAAGGTGCAAAAACATGGATAGATAATGCAAAAGACAGATATTAGTCACAGCAATGAATATTGCTTAAAAATGCTGTTCAAAGATGTATATAAAGCTTTGTGCTGGAAAAGATAAGAAACTTAATGCAGTAAGGATATCAGTAACCACATTTTATATTTATACAATAATGCTTATAAATCCATCCTTTGCCATTCCGAAAACCTCCAGAAACCCAATTAATTTTGATGCAATTGTAAATAACACCCCCCCCACTATTGTTACTCCTTCCGCCTGAAATTGAATGTCGTTATTTCCATTTTAAATTGTCTGGTAATGAATGTCCCATTTCTTAAATATTAAAATTTTTTTAAGAAATTGATATTGACAAGTTTAAAATGAACTAAGTCAACCATTTTTCTTAAACTTTGCGCAAATCAAAATGGAACATTCAATTCTGAATGGAGGGAGTATTATTTTCTTTGGCACTGGACACCGGTGCTCATGCTTAGCATGTTGATGGAAAATTTAAAACAAGAGTCTGGAACAGATAGCTGTAGTTCCGAAACTATGGAAGAAGAAATCTAATTCAATAAATGTAGCAGAAAAATAATTCATGAGGGAAAATTCACCAACAACACACAGACCTGATAAGGGAATCAGATAACACATCAAAGAATTAAAAACAGCACTAATCAACATTAAAACTAGACCTGTCAAAATGGGACTGTGTGACCCTAGACCACTTGGGCCCTAGAAACTAGATCCAGGCCAGTTTTAGGCCCAGTTATCGAAGGGTTGAAGGCCAAGCTCAAGCCAATAGGCTTGCCATAATTTATTTTCCTTTTTATTAATAATATTCATGAGTTCATTAATTTCTAATTTTCAAAATACAAATACTATTATAAAAAATAAAGAAAATGCATAAAATCAAGACATTAAATAATCAAGTTCAAATTCATCAACAAATTATGAGAGATAAAACAATAATCAGGTTTCAAACTCAAAATTCCTACCTAATACTCGCAATAATATAACATAAAGTGCAAATTTCAACCTGATATAATAATAACATAGGATACAA
Source organism: Parsonsia alboflavescens (assembly GCA_028571225.1). NCBI lineage: Eukaryota > Viridiplantae > Streptophyta > Magnoliopsida > Gentianales > Apocynaceae > Parsonsia > Parsonsia alboflavescens. The sequence goes on from JAOXNR010000030.1 coordinate 20,159,505, forward strand.
CTTGAAGTTTTAGTTACAATCTTCAATCAAGAGATTTGAGATCTTCAACAACTGCAACATATAATTCTTCATGGCTCTGGAGGCTAGAGCTCCACAGTATTAATTTTTTTAAACATTGCAAAAAATATTTGTTTGAATTTGTTACATTATAATTTTTAAAATACAAACACAGCCACAAAATAAATGAAACTCATGGATTCAAATAAAAAAAATTCGTTATTAACAATTTGTCAAAAAATATCTGAGAAGTTATTAAAAAAGTTATTTCAGAAAAAAGAGATTGAAAATAAAAAATTAATTGGAGCCACAGTGCCAGGAAAACCCCACCAAAGTCCTAGCCCACTGAGGCCCGGTTATAAAAGTGCCTTATCTTTCAATGTCTATCCCAACCCATTCAACTAAGATCAAGGGCCAATGCTTTATTGACAACTCTAATTAAAACTGGGGAAAAGTATGGGTAAATTATTACTTACCAAGGTAAAGTACCCCTGTTTTTCAGCTTGCATTTTCCTGTAAGGAATAAAATAAAATAAATAAATGCATATTTATACATAAAAATGACAAAATTATACAATAAATAAGATAATAAATTACCAAGCAAGCATTAAGATGCGAACATCAGTGTGGTCCACCTCCAAATCTGAACAAAGAGATTCAATCCCTTCAGGGCTGCATATGAACAAACACAAATTATATTCCAAGGCACAGAATGCAGAGAGTGTTTCTTGGAAAGGAGCAGAACAAAGTATCTTAAGAAATACTCCAAACAGTTAAATGCAGCTCCTTTCCAAGTTAAATGCATTTACAGTGCATACAGATCAGAAATGCAAGAACCTATCAATATATGCTTTTTGTTATGCTTGAGTAAAAAATCCTATCAAGATGCTCTTTTTCATCTCATATATGATACAATCAATGAATCATGAAAACATATGGTTGTTAAATCCCACACACAAAAACAGATACACATTACAACATGATATGGATAATTTATTCATACATATTAAACACAGTCCATAACCATACTTACTCGATAATTCCAGATGAATTACTTGCATACGAATAAAAAAGTTGATCAATACGTTCCAGTTCTTTTGAGGCAGCTTTACCTGTAGCTGAGGGTTGGAAAAAACAATCAATAAGGGGACATATTCACATTCAAAACACTAAATATTGCATCTCTTAAGGATGACTGCTGTAGTAGAAAATAAACACATTTGAAGAGTTGTAGCAGGAAAGCACATACTTGTTGCAACTTAACTTTGTTACTTAAATCCCTGCATACAATGTAAGCTGCATTTTACTCAATTTTTGCCAGATATACTCAATGTTGTAACACAAGAAGCTCGGATTGAAAATATGCAGGTTGCTTACATTTCTTTTTCACCCTTAAATTCTTTTAGCATGATTCTGTCATTCTTTATATGTGAGGATCAATGTCATGGTGGCAAATGAAATAAAAGAGGAAAATTATAGGGCAACAGAAGGTGAAGCATAAAGAATCTCTTAATCTGTTGCATCAATGACTCTTCTTCTCAAACTGACTTTGAAAATTTGGAGAAGCAAAAGAAATTATTGGGTGCTCTTGACAAAATTGGCAATCAGCAATCAAAAGCATTTCAACAAAGATATTCGTTAATCCCTCAGTCCCATATTGTTTCATCTCACATATTTCTTTTTTCTTTTTTCTTTTTCATGTCCAGGTATATAGGCCCATTTTCGTTCCATTAATTATTAAACGCAAGTATAGAAAGGAATACTTAAGCCTGAATATCCTTCTAATTGGTCTACTTATCTTTTTCCAAAACTTTATTAGTGTTGTCATATAATTTAGTGGGTTTGGTTCAAAGATAATTTCACGAAAATACATAGTTTTAATTAATGAAAGACATTTAAGAGAATAAAAATTATTATCTGAAACATATTAATTAATTTTCTTAATCTATTTGGAAAGAGAAATGAGCCTGTCAATTTGGGCTAGAGTGAGTATTATATTTAAAATGTCTTCACTCAACCAAGTTGCCATCTGTCCAAGAGAAAAAGAGTCTCATGCAGCTATCAGGTATAATTTTCACACTGCAAGCGACTAAGTTTGATCAAATTTAACCTAATTTTCAAAAACAAAGTTAGAAATAGCTGTTTCATAGACTGTAAACATTCATCAAATGTGTTTTCAGTTTTCTTTTACTCTTCCTTCATTAAAAGCAAAATTTCGCATTCAAAGCATTATCAGAGAACTAGGCTAACCATATCAAAAGCCAATAGAAAATGATTAAGTTTTTAGATAGCAAAACTGATTTGCCAATGGGTTAGGTCAGATTTAAGATCAATTTTGAACAGGAAAGTTCTGTACAACTTTACCACATTCAATATAGTGTATTGATCTTTTGGCTAAAAGGAAAACTTGGAGGGATCTAAAATCGAAACCTGCTTCCCATGCCGATAGTAAACCAGTTGGCAGCATTGACACCACCTGCAGCACCATCACTACCACTATTTCCCCACCATTCATTCTCCATGTCAAAATATAATAATAGTTTAACAAAAATAGCTAAATACTCATGTCATAAATAGTAAAGAGAAAAGTTCATGGAACTATACTACCATGACCAGGCAAATAGTATACGTATCATCCTTCTCTACAAGTATTAATTGAGTTAGTCTTTTTGGATACATTTGGAGTAAGAAATACCTGAATTATTTTGCTTAAATTCTCCATACATAAGTATTATTAGACATTCTATAATTCAGACCCAGAATACCATATAATTCTTGCGTCAAATGAAGATTTTATATTGTTCCAATTTGAGAAAACACGTCCCTAGTGTTAGCTATCTCTTACATACCAACTCCCAATCAACTTCTAAAAGAAAAAGGACTAATTAAACCAGAACAGTCAAAACAGAAATATAACAAAAAGCATTTCAACACGTGCACAAGCATGCACATAAGGAAAAAGTTAATTCGACCCTCAGGTTAAGCCATAGTAGCAAAACACAAAAATCAGCACACAACTAAACTGGCGATTCAGACAAACATTCGAACCTTGCACTCAATTAAATCGTCACAGGCTAAAAACTATCTATCGACAACCAATAACGAAGCAATCTCACAAGAATTAAGTGGAAAACACAACCGAATTTCGCAAAACAAGATGCTACAAATACAGAAAACTAGCAAAATTCTCAAAGAAATGGAAAAGCTCAATTACCAGAGCGGAAGAGATCCACCGGCGATGATGAATTGGTGGATGTAGTTGAATTGGAGGGGCCTTTCTTCGAGGACGTGCGAGGCATCTTCTTCAATTGTGTCTGGTAGCGATAGAATCTTCTTCAACTATCCGAACGAAAAAAAGCCTCTCGCAGTCTTCGATGGAAAGCCTCTTGAATTCTGAGGAGACACAGAGGAGAGAGAGGGGGAACGGGGGCAAACTAAATGTGCAAGTTGTATCAGCAGGGTATGGCGTACGGTAGCAGTGAGTGCGCGTCTCTACTCTCGATGTTTGGCTTGTTATAAGGACGATATAAATCCTACGGTATTACGACATCTAATTTCTATTCATCAAATGATTAAATATGAACGGAACAAAATCTCCAATTTAGTCAGTCCCTTAACAACCGGCTTGATTCATTTGTCCGGAAAAGACTTTTATTGCATTTTATTAGGGGCATTTTCGGTACTTTACTGTTCCCTTTTTTCTTTTTTTTTTTTGTAAAAAATAAAATCCCCAGACAACACCACGACGACGAACCACCATCTCGTCCAAAAAATTCTTAATCTCTGGTTCATCAGCGTTGATCTCGAGAATGAAATTGCTTGGGTACAATCTGTAGGCACTCTCGGGAAGGTATTTTGTGGAAATTGGGAAAAGAGCGAAGTACTTGTATTTCCTGTAGAAGTTTGCCCAACCGTAGGCACCGGAGCCCACGCTATCGGTGTACTGTTGAGAAAATTTGGTTTTGACAATTTACTTGATGGGTGAATTGTCGACGTTAAAGGCTTTGTTCTCCTTCTAGATACGACATTCACCGGAAATCTTTCCAGGGCTATTGCCTATTAGTGGGTAGTGGTGCTGCTAGTTTTTATTTTGTTTTGACACCAATTACTATTAGTTCTTGATTTTATAACAGTTTTCAGAGTAGCAAGGGGCATGGAACATGATGCTACTGATGTTGTTTATATAAGGCAAGCGGTTGCAGACAACATTGACACTGATCTCTTCATTAGGCTTTTGCTGCAACCGTCTCCTTCGGAAAATTCCTTGACATAATTCTTGGTGGCTCCAATAGGCTCATATCTGTGATTAATGATTAGTTTTTTGAATTCGGATTGAAAATTGATGATTGTTTGGAGATGGGTTAGGCTGAATCAATCCTCTAGTTGTCAAATTTTGACAGGGAGGCAACCAGGGAGGTACCGTTGAAGAGGACTCGCTCAAGGAATTGGCCCACGAGGGGGAGTAAGGCTTTCCGAGGGATAGTGGTTGGGTGGTGGGAAATGAAAGATTTTATTATTTTTTTTAAAAAAACAATAAAGTTCCAAATATGCCCCTAATAAAATCCAATAAAAAAAATTTCCGATAAAAGTTGTCCAAAAATTTCATTTTCCGTGCAAATGGATCCAATTGGTCCATCGAAAAAAAGTTAAAGGATTCTAAATGATAATAAAGACGATTTGGACCTATCTGTCAAAACAAAAATGTTACATGATTAAATTGGGCATTTTGTCTATAAATAGTTTTGGGATTTTGATTTATAAATTTTTATTTTTTTTTTTAAGATTCAAATGCTTTGCACAATTGCCTTAAAGCTTTTGAAATATTAAATTTTTTAAAAAAGGACAATATATATAGGTGCAAGAATGTATTCCGTTTAATATTGAAAAAATGTCTGTAGATAAGACCTATAATATGTAGACCATGAAGGGTGAGGCATTTTTTAGACATTGAAATATTTAATATGTATCCTTATTATTATAGATTATAGAGTATATGAAAAAATATCAAATTATCAAAATTCTATATTACTATTGCAGAAAATTTTTATATAAACTAAGTTCATCCCACAAATAAATTTCATAGTCCGTATCAATTCAAATAAATGATCAAGAATGTCATTATGTATGGATTCCACAACTCCAATAGGAAATTCATGAACTTATTTGAGCAATTATTATCATAATATAGACTCTGGATGGTAATGGTCATATTTGATTTGTTTTAAATTATTTGTAAAATTGGGGTTGATTGTTCTTTCCCAATATAACCTCTCCTTTTTTCTTTCTCTTTCTTTTTTTATTAATGCAGGTAATTAATTTATTGATCCTTTTATTTCTTAATATTCAATATATGATATTTTAATGGTGAAAAGGTATGATATTTTAGTAATCTAATTCCTTTTAGGAATTGAAGGAGTCTAATTACTTTTTTAATACCTTTACAAATATCAAATATGACTATTATCATCAAACAAAAGTAATACTTTCTCTATTTGGAATTAAATGTTCCATTTTTTATTTTGAATTGTTCGGAAGTGAATGTCTTATTTCCTAATTTAGCTAAAATTTTATTAAGAAAAGTGACATTACAATGTTAAAATTAACTAAATCAAACTTTTTCTTAATGTGCATGCAAATCAAATAGAACATTCTATTCAGGACAAAAAATGTATTACTTTTCTTCTAAAATAAATAAAAAAAATTTGACAAAATGCATTTATAAAAATGTGCCTATTAAGAGACATGTTGAAATTAGTTTATGCAAGAGTTATTTGTAAAATTTAATTAAATAATTTGTTAGCTAAAGGCAATATAGTAAAATAACTAGAACAAATTTATTATGGAGATAAAAATATAAGTATATTAAGTTTTAGAACAATTTTGTGAATTTTATGGGGAATATATAAATATATTTATACACACACCCTTTTTTGAAAACTCTTAGTTGGCATACTTGCTCCCCACAACCATGTATTGCATCTATCTCTTGATATTTTGTGTACATATGTATATATTAATGGAATTTAATTCCTTAATTAAGCTAGTCAATGGTAAACTTTCATATGAATATTTTTACATATTTCAAAGAGAAAAATGAATTCCATTAACACTAAGAAACCTAAAAAGATGTGGTAATAAAATTGACACCTTAGTAAAACAATGAAAGAACAAAAGGGTAAAACTATAATTTAGGGTCTATTCTCTCAATCACTACTATTCTTGAACAATATGGATGCAAAAAGTTTTAATTTCGCACTGAATTATCTCACAAATTTTGATATGAACATGGTGCTTGTTCTCACATGGACCTATTAACTCATGTTAAGTCACATCATCAAAATAATTCAAAAGGTAAATGCATTTTTTTATTTTATTTTTTGTTAGAATCTACAAATATTGACACTTTCTTTTTTATTAAATTAGCTCAATATAGACCATAAAGCTCATGTGTGGGAAGATAAATCAGAGTCATATAAAAAAATTTCGAATTTTATAACAAAGGTAAAGCAGAATACTATGAGCTTTGCTTGGTGTATTAATTTATTTTAATTTTTAAAATAAATTGTTAAATATTTAAAGATATCACATTCTTATAATTAACAAATAGAGTGCCCTTCACATTTTGCCTCTTTGTAATTTTCCACCAATTATAGATAATTGGTTAATTATTAATTTTATTTAAGAATATTTATGTTTTTATTAGAAACTCAAAAGTTGATTTTAGAGAAATTGAAAATTTGTTTACTAACTTTATTTTATCCTAATTTAATAGCATTATGGAGAAATTAAAGATTTTTTTGACTTACTTTTATTTATATTTTGAATGTGGATACTATATAGTCTTATTTATTTGATCTAATATATATATATAAACATATTGAAGAGTCTCTAAGAAACTATCATTATTATTATCTATGGATATTTTTATTTTATTAGAGAAATTAAAGTACAAATATTTGGAGTCCTCCAAACATATTAAGGTGTGATTTACTTTCCGTACTTTTTCATACTCACATTTATTAACCCATTGTATGTATTATGAAGAGGAAAGTAGATTTATTGAGCAACTTTATAGATAAAAAATGAATAGAGATAAATGAAATGTGTTAGATAATGGTAGGAAAGTGAAGAACTTTATGGGAAATCCAATCGTCTAAATGAGGTGATTCCACTTAAAAGATTAATAAGACTAAAAAGTTAAAAGAAATTAAGGAAAAATCAATAATAATACCATAAATCTATCCTCTATTTTTATATAATGTAAAGGAATTAAAAATATCTTCTCTTCATATGAAGGAATCAAGATTGTATTACAAAATAAAAAGAAAAAAGAATACAACGTATAGAACTTACAAAGAGGCATAATTGAATAACATAAATAGGAAGGAAAACTCAATAATAATAGCATAAATATATCCATTATTCTTCTATAATGTAAAGAATCATGAAAAATCTATCTCTTGATAAAGGGATCAGGATTGTATTAAGGGGGAAAAAAAAGAATACAACTTACAAAGAGGTATAATTGACTAACATATATGGCTAGATCCAAAATATCTTCTCTATAACTCCATATGATTGCTATTATCATCCAATTGAAATACAACTTTGACTATAAATTCGATTTGATCACCAAATATTGACATATAAAGTAAATAAGAAAATAAAAAAATAAAAAAAGTTAGGAAAATAAAAGTTTCTTACTTGCTTTCTCGATGAGTTTGCATGGATGTTTGAATACGACTTGCACAACTCTATTCATGTAGAGGAAAAAGAAATGGGTAAAGAATTGTGTAAGTGAGTGAATGATTGAACCATTTTATAGAAGATAAATAGAGGTTATAGATAAACAAAGAGTTCTTTGGGAAATGAACAGTTTTATTTAAAAAAATTTTCATTAAAGGAAATAATAATATAATACTTGATATCAGAAAAATCCCAAAAACATAATTTTAACATGAAAATTTGTTAAGTCATTTAAAATCCTTTCTCTAAATTATGTAAACAACTTATTCGGAGCATCCTGGAGAACTTAGGTGTCATTTTTTTGTGAATTGTCTCTCCTTTTATATATTATAATAGATTCTAAAAGTAGATGAGTGACTAAACAAGTCTCATACTTCCTTCATCTAGAATTGAATAATCTATTTTCATTTATGGATGCCTAAAATTGAATATTATATTTTTTTAAAATAAGTAGATTTTTAATATAAAGTCTCATTAACAATCTCATTAATTTAATAATTTACATCCACTTGCTGAAAATTGCTACTATGGATTAAATTAATGATAGTGATAAATTAGTAAATTTATGAAATTCAAATACATTTTCACAATTTTTTATTTATTTATCAAGTTTAAATGAGATATTCGAGTTTAGATGCGGGAAGGGAGTACATAGTTTAATTTTACAACGATTTTAAGATATCATCTAAAAAATCATTTTAACTACCTTTTTTTTAATCTTGATCTTAGTTAAAAAAAAAGGTGTCTAAGAATACATATAATTATGATTTAGAAAGTTAAATCTAATTAATACTCGACAGAAAAAGAGAGATTCGGTCAAAAAACAGAAAAAAAAAATGAAGAAAAAATTGAAAGGAATTGGAATTTGATTCGGACTAGAATAAACTGCTGAGGCTTTTCAATTTTTTCAAACATCTAATTGTATAAATAAATTATACAATATGTTTATAAGGTTATTCAAAATAATATTATATGTACATTTAAAAATAAAACAATAATAACATTTACAAGATTATATATAATTTTGTATTGATACTTACGTAAGCAAGAGTAGGGGATTTTCCTCACAAATACAAAAATTCCAAAATTTATCAAACTAATTTCTTTTTATTCACTCTTAAACCCTGACAATTGGCTCAGCCCGACTTGGTTTGAGCCTCTAAAAACATGAGATTGGGTTGGTTAGTACTAAGAACAACCACTATCATGCCACATAACCTAGTTTAAGAAAGTATTAGTGAGATTCGAACTGATAACCTTTGGTTTTCATCCACTAGGGGTGACAATTTGAATAAGTAAATGGATTTGGATAAAGTTAAATGGATTCTAATCCATTTACAACCATTTTTATATATTTTATTTTTTTTCTTTTATGTATTTTTTTATTTAAGTTTTTTTAAGTAATGTCAATTTTTTTTTCTTGTTGTCCCTTAATTCAGTTTTTATTTATTTATTCTTCAATTCCAATTTTATTTTTAAATTTCAGCTTTTATTTTATTAATTAAATTGAAATTTAAATGAATAAAGATAATTAAATCTTAAAGATAAAATTTATACTTCCATGTCCGAAATTGAATGTCATCATTTTTATTTTGAAATATTTAGAATTAAATACTCAAATTTTTAAATAAATTAATTTTTAATACAAAGTTTCAGTATCCACTTCTTAATCAAAGCATTTACGTTAAATAACCCAAAGTCTAGCACCAATTACATTAACACGAAAAATAAAATGGTAACTATATAAAAATCAATTCAATCCTCTTTTTCTTTTTTTTTTTTTAAGTCAAAATTTGACATTTAATAACAAATAAAGAGTATTATAGGAAAAATTACTACTATTAACGACATTATGCTAAATTTTGCTTTGGTTTGTTTATAATATAATTTTTCAATCAATTTATTTGTTGTTTTATCCAAAATTATTCCCAAAATTGTCTTTCCTAAAATATAATTAACTAACTATTACTTTATGTAGATTGATATTTAAGTATACTTAAGCTACTTTAAAATATAATTTTCTCTATCATAAATAATCACAATCATCTTTTTTTTATGGAATGAAAAAAATATTAAATGATTGATGTACTAAAATATATAAACCATCCAATTAAACAAATTTGAATATCCATAAACAAAATAATACTGTTACGAATTTCATAATCTAACTTTAAAAATGCATTTTTTAGTTATTAATTTGTGTATAACATTTTAAAATAATTTATATTTTAAAAAGAAAAACATATATATATATATATAAACCTTTTACATTCAAAAAAAGGAAAAAAATTTTATAGCCTCCTGATTGGGTCTTAATCCATTAAAAAAATGTGGCTTGTGGAACATCCATCGTCTCGACACCCAAGGGTGTTTTGGATTGTTGGGGTGGGGGGGAGTAATTGAGAAGTAGAGATGAGAACAGGGGTGTAAACGAGCCGAGCCGAGCAGAGCCGAGCCGAGTTTGAATCTAATAGGCTCGAGCTCAGCTCGTTTATATTCTGGTAGGCTCTTATTTGGGCTCAAGCTCTCAAGAGCCTAAAAAGTTAGGCTTGGGCTCGGTTCGTGAAAGAATAAGGAAGGCTCGGCTCGGGCTAGTTTAAAAATTTGAAAAATTCAAGTTAAAGTTCGGCTCGCGACTCTTTTCAGCGCAACTCTTATTTAGGCTCTTTTAAGCTCGGCTCGCGGCTCTTTTAAGCTTTTTTTAAAAAATTATATAACTTAAATTTTATAATAA
>JAOXNR010000030.1:20170081-20182485 GCA_028571225.1 Parsonsia alboflavescens
ATATAATATATAAATAAATTATTATTATATTATATTAAAAGCTCTTTTAGGCTCGCGAGTCTAAATGAACGAATATATAAGGGTTCGGCTCGGCTCCTTTAATAAGAGAGCCGAGCTCGAGTCAAGCCCGAGCCAGTTTAAGACGAGCCGAATTCGAGCTTTCATCGAGGCGAGCCCGAACCATTCCCGAATAGTCTCATCTCATTTACACCCCTAGATGGGAAGGGGACTGGAGGTGTAATTAAAACATGTTTTTGAAAAATAATAATGAAATCAATATTATTTAATTTTAACAAATTTAAATACCTTTGACTCAAAGTTGATTTTTACGTGATTAATTATTGAATTTCATGGATATTCATTAAATTTATTGACGTTTAAATGAATATCTATTTAATTTAAAAATGTTATCCAAGTCCATTTAATTTAAGTTTATTCAAAAGTTAATCAAATTGACTCCTTTAATTTTCATACACGTCTATCCATCCATTAGGGTATAATATTTTTTTTAATCATTTGAGCAGGTGTTGTTGGTAGACAATTCTATTTTTGAATTTGTGAATTGAATACCTGAGTAGGTGAAAGGGGTGAAATATCTAAGCCTCAGCTTTCCAGCAGCGAATCCGGGGAGGTACCCCGGCATTGATTTTATGTTGCACATATTTGCACGTCAGGTCGAAATCGAATGGGATTTGAATATTCCATCCTATGGTCCTTACATTCATGCACCTTATATGGAATATTTTGAAAAAAAGAAAAAGAGATGATTGCCTTAAGAATACATTCCATATCATTTCCATTCAACCATATAAAATAAAAGGTTTTTAATCGATTTGGTCCCATAAGTTTGGGTTAAAAAATAGTTTGATCCCTTGAATTTTTTTTTCTATTATAACGGTCTCTCACGTTTTTATAGGTAACCGGAATGATCCAAACCATCAATTTTCGACCACCCATACGACGGCATGAGGGATAAAATGGTCAAACAGAAAAGAAAAAAAAAAAAAAAAATTGGACAGCAAGAAGCTTTACTGTCCGGTGATGAACTCGTCCTCGCAGCATGCCGCTGTATAATTTGAATAATCTATGCTTCCTTGGCACATCTAAGAGTATGAAATAATTGTAAAACATACCATGACTGGAGATAGAAGAACATTTATCTGTCCACAACTGAGAAAGAGGGCAGCAAGCCGCTCTTCAGTAACCTACAATGAAGGAAGAAGAATGGAAGACATCAGGCATGATTTGTTGGGCCCAAAGGGCTCCGCAGTTAGGGTCAATAGCATATGCTGATTGTTGGCAGCCAAGAACAGCGGCACAAATTCTTCGGCCATCGGATTCAATTTTGAGAGCATTTCTTCCAAATCCCTCATCTCCCTCTTAAACCCCCTCACCACCGTCATCGACATCATCCTCTTCCACTGAACCATTTCTCATTATATCCAAACAGTTAATGTTCTGATTACTGCTATTGTTACTATGATTCCTGTTGGACAATCCATTGCCGTTGAGGCAGTGCTGTTGCTACTGAATTCCATTGCCAGAAACTGAAGTTTTTGCTATACTTTTTTTTTTTAAATTTTTATGATTTAGACCATTCAGACTATCCGTAAAAACTTGAAGGACCATTATGATAGAAAAAAAAACTTAAAGGATCGAATTGTTTTTTTATCCAAACTTATGAGATCAAATTGGCTAAAAACCGCAAAATAAACATGCTAATTTAAAATTTTACTAATATTTAAAAAAAAATTAAGAAATTTATATCCTACCAACACATCAAGTTCCATAGCTTCCACCACTAACTACATTAATTATAAGAATAATTAAAAATTAAATTTTCTAAGAAACGTTACTTCTCTTAAATTAAAATTGAATATTTCTATTTTAAAATGCCATATTTCAAAATTTGTTTACAAATGGATCCGGAGAAGCAGTCAGCGATAGAAACTTGGGGTGGCCTGCTCAAAAGCCTAACTTGATTTGAAGTCTGTTTATAAAGTCTAAATAATTTAGTTTTCTTAAAAAATCATTTTATAAATTTGATATATTATAACTTAAAAAACGAAAATATTTGATCATTATAATCAATAAAAAAAAAATTGGAGAACTAATAATTTATTTAAAATATATATTAAAATACTTTTTTAAAATATTGATTATGTCATATACAATAATAAAGATAAAAATTTAAGTTGTGAAATTCACATCAAATATATTTGTAGTTACTAGCTTTAGTCATAAAAAATTAAAAATTAAACTTAATTTCTTCCGATTATTTAAAAACATTAAAAATAAGAAAATCAAAACGTTATTAATCACAGTACAACTTACAAATAAAAGGAAATACAATATTTTAACAATTCAAAATTTTTAGTTTTGTTTATATTTAAACCATAAAAATATTTAATTATTTAAATATATTTGCTAATTAATTATAATGAATCTATTATAATATATAAAAATAGAACCAAACTCACCAAAATTCTCTAAATTAGAATTTTTTTTTTTATGAGTTATCAATGTCTCACTCAAAAACTCTTCATATCTAAAATAATATATGTATAGAATGGTTAAAGTTTGTGTCGTCGCACACCCACCTATATGCGATAGACTCCAAACGTTTCAAAACAAAAAACAGAATAGAGCAAAGAGTCATGGCAAGAGTAGAGCCAAGCATCGCGGTGAGAGCAGGGTCAAGAGATTGCAGCGAACCGATAGGTGCTACTGCAACAGTGCAATTGGTAGCGTCTTACCATTGCTCTAAGCCTTCAAGGCTCAACATCTAACTACAACACTTTGGACTCAGATCTGATATCCTATCCAAATCTTAGTTGATTTTGATTTTGGTTGTTGATTTAATCTTTTAAATTCTTTTGTTTCTTACTAGTGGATTATTTATTTTGATTTTTGGTGTTGATTTTTGGAATCTTTTGTTTCCTATTGAATTATGAAAAGTTAATTTGCTTCTCCGATTTGCGGTAGTTCAAGAAGACAAGAAAGAGGATTTGAGTGATTTGCAAGTTTCGATGAGGATTTGAGGGTTCCAGTGGCTATTCCTGTCTTGCTCTACTCTGGTTCTCGACAAATTTTATTTTATTTTATTTTTCATACCAAAACGACGTCGTTCGGGTCTGTCACACATAGGCGGGTGTGCGACAGCGCACACCTGAGCCATTCTCTCTCTCTATATATATAACACATCATTTGATAAGCCTTATTTTTGAATTTTTTAGAAAAACTATTTATTCTTATTCACTGAAAATAAAAATTTCCATTTTTTCTCATAGGTAGTTTGTCAAATGTGCTATTTGATTTTATAAATTTATTGAATTGCTTATAAAAAATGAAAAAGAAAATCACAAAACTCAATATCTTGATTTTGATTAAAAACTCATTTGCTTATAGATAGCCTTTAAGATCATTTTAATAATTTCTACTATCGCTATGGACTATGTGGGCAATACAAAGTATGAGTTTGGGCAAGTTTCCTTTATGTCGAGAAAGAATATAAAAGTTGCGTATGGTAGGGATGAGAATATTATAAATTATTAAAAGTCCTTTTTTATTTTATTTCAAAATCTTCAATAAAAAAAATCATTAAATAAATAAATAATAAATTAGATTCATATAATAGGTGTAATGTTGTAGAGTATACGTTAAATCTCTAATGTTAAAAGTTAACGGTCAACATCAGAAAATAAAATCTTCAATAAAAAAATTATTTTTTGTAAAAATATTTTATATATTATACCCTAAAATAATAAAATAAACCCTAGAGATATTAGATTAAATTTAATATTTTTTTAAATGAAAAAAAAAACCATTAACTTTGATGGTTAAAGACTTAACCGTAAGTGCACTAATAACATTTTCACATTTAATAATATTAATTTTAAATCATTATATTTTAATAAAAAAAAACTATTTTTATAAAATAGTTTAATTTTTAATATTATGAATCTTTGTAAAATAAATAAACTCATATATAAAAAAATATTATTTTAATTTAATACACTCTATTAATAGCTATATATAATTTTTTAATTTTTTAAACATGAATGTTAAAATAAAAAATTCAATTACTTTTTTTATTAAAATTTATTAAACAAAACTTGTAGATTAAACACCAAACAAAAGTTCATATAATTCTTGTCTTAATAATGATAAAGAAAATTAACATACAAATATAAAAAATATCATAATCACCGCACATTGCATGTAATGAAATGCTTTTTATCTTGTTAGAAAGTAAATACATATATGTTCAAATTTTAAATTATATATTAATTTATAAATTTTAAAAGTTTTTATATATATATAAAAAAGGGTAATGGCTTATCTAACCGAATGCAAGACTAAGACCTAAAAGTTCGAAAAAACTAAAACCTTAACAGTGTCATATGGTTGAACCTACCAAGCCAAACTAGACCAAATGCAAGCCAGCCAAGACATAGCCCTGAGCAAACCGTCTGATCTATTTCCACTCCTAATAGAAAAATAGGATCTCCACGGGGTTATAAATATACTCACTCTTTCATTGAGAAACCATCAACCGTACCCTCAAATAAATTTGTGTTGTACATTCTAAGGCGTCGGGGAGCTTTAATTGTCCACATCTCAAATGGTCTTGTTGCAGGTCCTGTCCCGAAGACTTTTAACAAATTTTGTGATCAAAATGATATCTAATCTGTCATGGCAAACGTAAAGATAGAAACCCTCCAAGGGAAAATATGGTCTTCACATGGGGAACTTTGAGCTCTGGGGAACTCAGGATGATGATACAGAATGCTGTGGCCCATCGTATAGGTAGTATATGGGGATGATGATGAAATGAGCTGTTCAGCGAACAGAAAATGCAGAATGAATGATTAAGGGTGGGGGGAAAGTGACAATGACTATGAGGCAGCAGCCTCTGAGATATAGCATGTAAAAAGTGAGACAGCATCCTGCAAATGGCGTGACTGGAGGTCTTCTGGGAGGGGTGCTTTGAAAATGGTGGAGAAGCAGCTTAACTGGAATTCACATGTTGTATCCTCGCCACTGTCAGATACAAGCAGAGTGCAGATCTCCTCGGCCATCTTTGAATATGCCACCCTGAAAAATCAAGATGCTAAGATGACCATAGTTGAATGAATGCAGGAACATAAGAGAAGAATGCAACACAAAATGTGGCAAAAATTTGCTTTGTTGATTATACAATCAACATTTCAGGGCAGAAAACACAAGTACAGAAGCTTAATTTCTGAGAAAGAAAACAAAGGAAAGCTTTGAGGGAGATTTTTCCATCTTAAATCAGGAACAATATCTTCAAAAGATCATCAAAAGCAATATACAATACTACTAAAACTAAACCAGCTGCTAAAAAAAGAGGAGCATGTTCTTGTTAAACATACAAGTAGACGATAGATCAATTGCAACTTTCTTGCTTAAGAATTTTCACTCATTGGGAAACATGAGTTACTGTGAATACCTTGCTTCAAAAGGCAATCTGGCACCCCATATTGCTAAGGATTTGTTCAAGCGAATAATGAAGTCTGAACATGCATCCTTTTTGTCCTCCAGTGTGGCCTGAAAGCATTAGATGTGCATTAGTTCTCATGAAAAAGTGAGTGCTATTTTATTTTGATCTTCCTTTTCTCCTCTATACCAGGATAATTCCCAATTCAAGCAGTATTTGCAACTACAATGTGAAAGTAGACAGGACCATGAAGTGAGAAGCAACAGAGCAAACATATATTTACATAAACGTGCACATGTATAGAAGAATTTTGCAGTTGTAGATCACAGGAATTTCATGGTACTAGCTCTCATGGTCTGCATGCCAACAATTCTTCAGCTGAACTTTTGAAATCATTTTAGTTTTACCACAATAATGTTCATAAGACTGATGCACCAAAAGGAGAAATCAAAATTTTGCAGCTTTTCAAAGGGATGGTCATACCAACTCAGTCATAGTATTGCTATCTTCCTGCAGGGAAGTTCTCAATAAATAAAATGAAATATACATTCCAGCTCCTAGGTCCCATTCTTCAATTTCTGACTTGTGGTCTTCCATAGAAGTAGCAAGCCTCCATATTTCTGAGTGTTTGGCTGAAAAAAATCAATGCTAAATATATTAAGACAGATCTTAAAATGACATGCAACAATTTCAGAGTATACAAATTAATGGTAGTTCAACAATGGGTTGCATTCCATTTCCCAACTACTTTTCAAGACAAATACAAATTTATGACCTTACATAATGTGCATATTTGAACAACACACACACACACACACACACACACACACACACAATATATATATATTTGGGAAAGATAAGATATTCAATTATATGTTCTAGAGTATTCAGTAAATGTCAATTCAATATACAACGTACAGAAACAAAGAAAATAAGTAACATGAATCAATTTTATATGAGTAACTAAATTGAGCAATGGGAACCATATTGGTTGAGTAACTGTTACCGGACAAAAACAGAGAGTGAGCAACTGAAGTCATAAAAATTGAGTGTGCTTTTTGAAAATTTCCACATTCTAGGAAGTGTTCCAGTGCCTTTGCAAAGTCTCTATAGTAGTTGAAATATGTGGCCTGCACTCGTTAAAATTCAAAGGAATCATCAGCAAATTGAGATCCCCATCCAGAATAAAACTTAGTGCAAGCAAGAAAAGGTGTTGAAGTATCAAGTAGCAATTCTGAATTACTAGAATTCTACTCCAAAAGCAATCTCATGACTGTAAACAGTCAATATAAACTACAAAGTTGTGAAAGGTCTGAAGTTTTCACAAATGAGATGGTAAAAAACCGACTCACCAGAGCTTCATGCAACCATGCCGAAGGAATACCCAAGTTTTCAATAAATTTCTGCTGTGATTCCTGAGAACTCCAGTCTTCACAATATTGGAAGAGGATTTCCCTGATAATAGCGGCATGCAGATATGGATAATCTTCGCGATAAGGAATGTGAAGTACTACATAGACAGCCCAGTGACATTGTCCTAAACAGAGCAACTGTGAAATGAACCCCATATCAAGAGCATGGAGGTCATTTGAACAGAAAGTGCCAATGGCTTGTAAAACTGCACGCTGATGCCAGATCATATGGTGATCAAGTGGGTCATTTGTTGAAGCAAAGGCACTAAACATGGTCTTTAAAAAACCAGATTCAGTTTTTTCGTTTGAGTGAAGGAGCATAAGGTTATAAGCAAGATCAAAACGATCCCCCACATGCCAATTATCTGATTCTTCCTCTGGGCCCTCATCTATGTAGACTGGAACTGGATATGGAGCCTTTCCAGCATCAAGGAGCTGCTGATATGCACAGAAAATAACCGGTAATGAAGTGTCAGGAGGAAGCTGATACCACATTAACAATCCCAAGAACCGCTTCCAGTCAATTTTAATGCCACGCAATGCTTCTTGAATATTTCCGGAAAGCAACTCAAGAAGTCGTATCCTGCTTCCCTCAATAAAACTGAAGTCCATTCCATTCTCTCTCCAGATATCAAGCTGCTTAGCAATATCAGAACGATTGACAGTTGACCCACCAGCCTGGCTCAAAAGACAAGCTAGTCTCACATCCCCTCTAGATGCAGCCATCTCCACAGCAGAATCCAACTGTCTACCTGTGAGGAGTAAGAAAATGTGTTCTAGATCACTTGACTCACTTAAGGAACTTACTTCCCCCTGTACTCGATGGTAAACACTCTCCTGCAACCAGTAACTGAACTCAGCTCTGCGAATTAAGGGAAGTGATTCTGGGTCAACATCAGGAGAACTCTCTTTACAATCAGGGATCATGTCTTCTTCACAGTCATCTTCCACAGATTCCATTTCCTTGTGCATTTGCCGGGAAGAGAAGAGCACTTTTATTAATTCCCAAGCCATTACCTTGTGCATTAATAAAATTCGAGATGCAGAAGATAACCCTGAAACTTCAAGTTGTTTCTCAACTATTCCTATATAGCTCCTACAAATATCTGGCAGCATCAACCGATTGCAAACAATTTTTTGAAGCTTTAACTTGAAGGATCCAACTTCAATATCTCTTGTTTCATGACTCATTTCTTTGTGAAGATTAAGTGGAGATTCAAAGCAAAAGTCAGCAAGCTCCTCTCTTACTTTGTTATTTTCATCTCTTGCCACTTTATCAATTGCAACCTTTTCTAAATTAATAACAGATGATAATACACATTCAGTGTCACTACTGCCAACAGGCATACCAGAATGAACAAGAACTCCGTTGGGACCCCAACCTACTCGGAATGATCTTCCCATGAATAATGCGGCATCAACTAGATTCCTAGAATGGCTCCCATTGGTGGGTGTCTGTTGCTTGAGATCAAGCCTGAAACCTTCTGATTTTGTTGTCCTCAGAAGTGCACCTTTATCTTGTTTGGTCATTAAGATAGAACCAGGAGAGCTGGATCCAAAACTACCAGGATTGTACTCGATCAATGCTAATGGGGTCTTGCGAGTCAAAGGTGGAGAATCCCTATGCGTTGCATGTTGAGAATAACGCTGTAAAGGAGATCTTGGAAATTCTTTACTGAATTGTTGCCTTTGCTGTGAAAGCATTCCATAGGACTCCTCTACCTCTTCCTCCTCTGCAGAGGAAATCAACCATTTCATTTCCTTCATTTTGACAGGATCAAGACCAAGATGTGCAGGGAGAGAATGTGCAAGCAAAGTTGGCTCCACTAAAGCCATTCTATCATCAATGTCTGAGATGTCTCCACCATCCATCTCCTCAGGATCTTGCACCCCTGGAGATGCATCATCCATCATAATGTCCTCTTCATCATCATCACTCAAACCAAATCTACTAAAATGTTGAACAAGAAACTTCCATTCACCATTAGATGGGTTAAACGACATAAATTTTGCTCCTTGCCTCTCTGTTTTAAGCCTCAATTTTTCTATGATTCTCCTGGACTGATTCTCACTTTTATCTTCAGATATTCTTGTTTGAAAAAATAAAATTACTTCAGCTGCTTTATTAAGGCCCTGACCAACTGCAGGCTTGGCATCTTCATCTTCATATACAACCACCTCATGTCTCCTAAACTTAACTATTTCATCCAAATCTAACCATCTGACATCAGTCTCTCCAACAAATTTGACACGTCCAAAACTGTACCTTCCAATGGTAAAGTCTAAGACTCTGCTGCAGTACCCTGGGTTTGCAAACTCCCGGATAGCTAATTCACTCAAGCAAGGTTCCGTGAAATAATCAGGTGATTGTAGGGTAGGTAAAAGAGTTTCAATCTTACTCAGGCCTTGACATGATAAAGAAGCACCATTGCCATCCATTGATATCTTTCTTCTTTTATATTGCGGCTGTGAAAGAGGAAATGGACAAAATGTGCCCAATTGAACCTCCATTTTTAGTAGAATTTACAAGAACTTTGACTCTCAATCCTGACAAATATCTCACCAAGCACCTGATAAAAAAATTATTCGTCAGAATTTTACTTACAAGAAAATTTTATAGTAGTTGCAGTTCTAACTTGAGAAAAAAAAAAAGGGAAGAAAGAAGTGATAAAATAACCAAAGAAGCTGTAAGTTTGTGAGGAAAACTTGAAAGATGAATAAAAACACTTCCCCAACACCCAAACCCAAAAGAAAAAAAATTTAACAGCAACTATGTAAAATGGAAAAAATAAGAGTGAAATGCTGGAAGCTACAGGAATTCTGCAAACATTATTCCAGCGACAAGGCCCAATAAACCTCCCAGTCTAGAGATTAATTTCTTCCCTCACCTCAAACCCATTTGTCAACTTAGAGAAGATTTCCAACTTCCCCTGCATCAATGGTTTATATTAACGAAATCATATGTTCACATCAGTGAACAAAAAGAATTTGAGCCTAGACCTAACATCAAATATCAGAATAGGATCTTAAGTCATAACTGCACTTATTTCAAACAGAAGCATAGACTTTGCAATATCAAATGTTCCATTCTATTACCATTCCACATAGTTGGACATCGGACAAAATTAGTAACTGAAATCTGAAAGCCCTGAAAATGAAATACTTGAGAAAGACAATGTAGCTAATTTGTTTATTCTCATACAAACGTATTCATGGGCTTCATATTTCACACTTTGGGTTGCTCATTACACTAACTGCTTCTGCTGAATGAGTGGAAAATAGCATACTGCTGGTGGCCAATAATAATGTGTTTGGCATCAAACGAGGAAAAAATTATTACTAATCTAATCCAATACACACCAAGAAATCCACTGAAAGATGTTTCTTTACACCAAAAACACAGAGGGACTAAAAAAAATTAGACAGGATAATACAAGAATAAAATGAAACTTCCACCAGCACCTTCTGAATTAGTCATGGAGAAAAATTAACTAGGAATACATCCGAACACCTAAGAGAAAGGCTACTTCCTGAATTGGGTTGCTCGTGTTTATACATTCATAAAGCATACCATTGCAAAAGCAGAAACTAGATAAAAATACAAATTATAACGAACCCTAAAAACAAATTGAATCAAATCCTTAAATACACAAATAAACACGCTGTCAAGAACTGAGTCAAGTAAGGGAGTAAGCTAAAAATTATCACGTCAGTCAGAGTATGCCGGAAAAAAAAAAAAAATCCAATTCAACTTGAAGGAAGCACTTACGGAGCTTCTGGGAGGCTTAGAACAGATGGATTCTTTAACCTTTGCCAACTTTAATGTAAATGTCCACGAAAGGAGAAGCAGAGCGCAGCCGGGAGAAGGGAGGTTGGACGCAGGGGTTTGAGAATTGACTAGCGATAGTGCCAGACAAAAATTTGTCTGGCCAGAGCACAAGCTTTTCTTGAATACCATTTTGCCCTTAATTGTGTGAAAGTCATTCAGAGTAGACGAGGCGTAAGCTTGCGGGGGTATATCTGTCCCTCAAAATAAATTGCACCTTGACATGCACCTCTTATTTTCCTCTCTGCTTTTTTTTTTTTTTTGCTGTAAATTCACCTCTTTTTTTTCAGACTCAAGATCTGTAGCCGTTTTAATTTGCATTGAAGGGCAAAGGAGTGTGGCGGAATTTAATTTTAAAGATTTTGGGTAATTATATTTAAGTCCTTGAAGTTTAGCCAGATTATATATCAAATCCATGCTTTTTGTCAAACTATGAGGAAGATGCTAATGGGGTGCATAACGGTGACCGGAATTTGGAGGAAGGGGTATAATGAGGTGCTTAAAATGTACTAGGAGTGAGAGAGTCAATCAGCGCATAAACAATTATTGATACTTCATTCTTAAAAAATCTCTAAATATAAGTAAAATTATACTTGCAACCATTTTTTCCTTCCTCTTTTTGTGTTTTATTTTTTTTAATGAACTTCCCCTTTTGTCTTTCATGAATAGCAAGATCTGCTATACTTCTTGGGCAGTACTTTTTTCTCAATGGTTTTTTTCCCTAAGAAATTTTTTTTCTTTGGAAGTTAATCTTCAACAACTATTTTTTTTCTTAGTCTTTTTTATCAATCTTTAGTAGGTGTTTTTATAAGCTAGTTTTTTTTTCTTCCAATTTGCTAGTTTATATTTTTACTTTCACTGTACACATATAGGATAGAAATAGTAATGTTTAATTTCTACCCTTATCTCATTTATCTATACTACTTCTTATGAAATAAATAGATTCATAGTTCAAAAGAGCTTTTTCCTCCAATTCACAAGAGCTTGAAAATTCTCAAAATACAAATGTTCAATGCACACAATTTAGACACAATTCACAATATCCTACAACACCACCAAATTTTCAATTTCCATATCCACGTCCACAATATCTATTCCCGAATATTTTCTCCCATATTATTCTCAATATAATTATCCATGAACTGTACAAAATATTCTCTATATTGCACAGTTAACATGCTCACTAATTGATGTGATTTTTTAATTTTGGTCAGTATTCCGATTTTATGAATTTCAGAAAAATATAATTTAAGAATAATTAAATAAAAAATTTTGGAATTTATTTTTGCATAATTAAATGTACTTTATACTATTAATTTAGAATATCTTGTTTTTTCATGGTGTATAAAAAGTCAAGTAAATTCAATTATCAAAAAAATCAAATTTTTAAAAAATTGATAGATGAATTGGAAATGTAAAACCCATTTTAAATAATGTAGAGAAGTGAGCTATTGGATAATATAAATGCATAAAAATGATCATATGGCATGCGAGATTCCCACCAAACCCCTCCAATTGGAGATGTCCTAAATCATCACTTGATCCCCGCTACCAATGTTTTCAGAACCGGACCGGTCATCGAACCGGAAAGGGTACTGGTTTAAGGTTTAATGGTTCAATCAGTATTAGACCGGTAATTGAACCGGTTAATTTAATAATTAAAAAATATTTATTTTATAGATTGAAATATATCAAAATAATATAA
>JAOXNR010000030.1:20188827-20203325 GCA_028571225.1 Parsonsia alboflavescens
CAATGATGTCGGCCAAAGAAAAGAAAAATCAGACTTAAATAAACATTAGGATAAAAGTTAGAAAATTACAAAAAGACTCCTAAAGTTTTTAAAAGGCCCAAAAGTCCATCCAGATGATCCCGGATGGCCGAAAAATGACTTTGATCGCAGCATAGCAGTTAGTATTGGTCTCTGGACCATTCCGGGTCGACCCGTAAAATTTGAGCCCATTCCGACGCTCTCGCAACTTTTCGTTTCTTACATTTCGACCCCAGAAACTTTTTCCGATCATCCCCGTTTGCCTTGAAACTTCTCCTGCAGCCTCTTGGGCCTACGTGGGCCCTCCTGAATATCTTTGTGGGCCAGCTCTGCTTCATACACCAAATTACTCTCTTTGTTATGGTAACACATCCCTAGAATTAGAAGGCTTTGTGGATACAGATCACTCAAGTGATCGAGATAGTGGTAAGAGTACCACGAGTTATGTCTTTACAGTGGCAGGTACAGTAGTGAATTTGGTATCTCAACTGCAGAAAGTGGTGGCTCTTTTGATGACAGAAGTGGAGTATGTGGTGATCACAAAAGCCTCCAAGGAAATCATGTGGTTACAAGAGTACATGGAGGAGCTACATCGAAAACAGCCAATCAGTACATTGTGCAGTGATAGTCAAAGTGCAGTGCACATAACTAAGAACGCAACGTATCACTTAAAGACCAAACATATCAAGAAGCGTTATCACTTCATCAGATCAGTTTTGAAGGATAATGAGTTGAAGTTACAAAAGATTGATGGCTCAAAAAACCCTGCTAATATGTTAACCAAGGTAGTAGACAGAGAAAAGCATGTTTTCTGTACTACCACCATTGGTGTTACTCCATGTTAATTGATGAGGTTTATTGCAGAGGCACAAGTAAAGAAGACTATTGCAAAGTTGCTTGGTGCATCAAGTATATTTATCTTCAAGTGGGAGATTATGGGCGGGTGAAGCCAAATATACTGCAAACGAAATTCAAGACTTGAGAGAAGGAATTCTAGACTCGAGATTCAAGACTCAAGAAGGAATTTGAGACTCGAGAAGGATTCGAGACAGAGAGATTCCATGACGAAGAGAAGAGAATTCAAGACGAAAGGAATTCGAGATTTGAGACTCGAGAGAGGAATTTCGAGACAGAAGGAAATATATATAAAGAAAAATTCTACTGTGAGAAACAGAGAATAGAATAGACACAGAATAGAAGAATGAGAGGCAGGAAAAGTGTAGAGAGGAGAAAGGAGAAGAAAAATCGAGGGATTGATTTTTCACAGAGAGTTCTCACTCATTTTGTACTCTGATTTTGATAGAAGATCATTCTTGTACCTAAACTCTTCTGTCTAGTGAAACTTTACAAAGTGCCTCTGCACGGAGACATAACCCTGATTGGATGAACTTCGAAAACAAATCTTTCTGTCATACTCGTTCTTTGTCTTCCTTGCTGTGAGTGATTCATTGCAGGTTGAAAAAGTTCGCACAAGAGGATAATTATCCTTACAAAAATGCCTTTGGCTCTCAAACATATGATATCTTGGTTCAACTTCTTGTACACATTAGAATCCACTCAGAGTTCGTAAGACTTCCATCTAGCAGAAATTATGAGTTTGACTTTTGTCGTTATCTATTTCTTTGTTATTATTCAAGTACACCTTTCGGAATAGGTGAAAATTTAATACATGCAATAGCATAATTCATGTTATGAATATAATCTAAATTGGGTATTATTGTAGTATAAACTTGTCTTCAACATAATCTTTCTAAGACAAATCCCCTCGTTATTTATTTATTTTTTTAAATCCAGTATAATAGACAATGCATACAAAACTTTGTTTCCTAATGTATTATGTACAACGGATACGACCAAAGGATTAGCACAAGCTCTTCCCCAATGTAATTTTCTAACATTATCTTGCTCAGTATTCTTCTTGAAGTGCCCGAGCATGTAAAAATAATACTCTTTACTTCTGAGATTGAATGTTTTTATTCCTATTTTAAATCATGTGAAAATTGAATATACATTTTATAAATTATTAATATGTTTAAAATAAAAATAAATCAAACTTTTTAAATAAAATTTATTAAAATTAATCTCTCCGGCTCCATTTTCTCCTTTTGTTTAAATCTTGAATGAATACGAGAAAGGCCCGAAAAAAATACCAAACTTGGACATATTCCCATGTTGAATATAACCTGATGAAGATCATCATCTTGTGTTCTGTGGGTGCACGTGCACACAAGAGACTTGAGTCTCATTGCCTCCTTATAATCCAATAATCTGCAGCAATCCCCATAACCTTCGACATGTGCAGCCATGTTATCCAATTGAAGAGACGAATCTTCATGTTACGTGCACATGATGGAGGGGATCGATCCTTTAGTATTCCTCCTCCTACCCTCACCTCGTTATCCAAATCAGGTAATTTAATTTAGTGCACTTTTTCAAGTCCATGTTTTAGTATTTCCCATCCTGGGGAACCCTGAGAACGTGGTCCGAACAAGGTATGTCATTAAATCTCTCCCACATCTCTGTCCTCTTCTGTTTTCCTTGATCCTTTTTCTGTGGCAGTATCATGAAATAGATTGGGTATTTTATTTGTTTTTGATTTTTTCAATTCCAGTGGTAAAAATTTATACAAGCAAATCCTTCCAATAATTTATTTTTATTATTATTCAAAATGATTTTCATTTGACTAATTTAATCGATATTTCTCGTTTTCTCAAGAATCTTTTTCAATTGTATTTAGATTTGTTTGTCATTACTCATACATCAAAGTTAAAGCTGTCAAAAATGGTTTAGCACTTCTCCATATTTTTTAAGGATTGAATCAAAAAATGTAGCTTCAATTATAATAAGGGTTTTTTGACCCTACTCTTAGGGACGAGGGGCTAACAAAGATTTTAAGAGGGTCCAACTTGAACGAAATTGGTTCTTGGAGATCAAAGGTATTAGGAAAAAAAGGAATTCTATTGTCTATTCATATTAGGGTTTGCAAAATGCATGTTATGAGTTTGATTTTGTTTTATTGCATATACTAGTCTTGGTAAATTGTAGCTCCTAGCAGAACCGTCAAGGAGCATGCAAGAGTCTAGCACAGAGGTTGCTAGTTAAAAAAAAAAGAAAAAAAAAATAATGCTTATCTTAACATTTTTTCTTTCTTTCTTGTTTTCATATCAAAATTTGTTATTCTACCCTATAAGGAAAGAGGAATTTTCTGACAGATGTTTTTTGGTGGTTTAAAAAACGGCCAAGAAAATACCTTTTGTGGTTTATTTTTCTCGCTTTCTTGGCAGACATAAAAATTGTCAGGAAAAAAAGGAGTTTTCGAGCAGTTTGAATTGAATTTTTTGGAGCATAAGGGGGTCAACCGAAAAAAAGCATTTTCTAATCCCTTTTTTTTTTTTTGGGCAATTTCAAAAACAGTAAAAAAATACAAAATAGATTATCAATCCCACATTACTTCCTAAAACTCTTGTAAGTGAACTTATATTTTATATAAATTCTTAAATATATTATTACTTCTTAAAATCAAGTAAATAATCATTGACTTTGTCATTAACTTGATTTTACTTTGATTAATTTAATCATTAACATAAATATTATTTTATTTAATTTATTAAATAATTGAATTAAAATTTTCATATATAAAAACTATAAATTAAAAAAAGTCAAAAGTCAAAAAAAAAAGAAATTTGCTCATAACTGATTTCACCTACCAAAAAATGGCTCATGCCTTGTATTGCTGCTATTCACTCGTCAATCGCCTGCTTTCTGGTTTCCACAGCCCACTGGACCACGGGTCCGCCTCTAGTGTCCCTCAAGACATCGACGTTATCACTTTCACTTGATAATTTTTTTTTTTTTAATTCTTTTACTTTTTTTTACTACATTTTAGGTTTTCTGCAGTTTGTTGTCTGCATCAAGAATCTTTCTCTTGAAAGTTTCGTTTTTTTTTTCTTGTAATATTTATATTTATTTAAATATTTTTAAGATTATACAAATTATAAAGAGTGATCAACTCTGAGCTCTTTTGAAATTGTACTACATTAGGATTTAAGTGAGTCTTCAAAAAAATGAATTGGTTCATTCTAACCCTTTAATTCTTTGACTTTTGGAATTGTGATCTTGTTAGGATGAACCAACCCCAATTGATTAGTTCTGATCAGAGTTTAGATTAACCAAGTACATATTAATAACATATAAATATTCAAATAATTTCATTATGTACTCCTCCTGCTGTGAGTTGCAATTCACAATGATTAGAATATACAGGAAGATTGGATAGAACTCATGAACTGCATCGACCACATTCTTGGATGCTATGAGAGGGAGTATTTATTAAAAACATATAAATATTGAAAATTTTTCATTTTAGACTCCTAAAAGTGAATATTTGGTAGATAATGAATGAATTGAGATAAGAATTAAAATCAATTAAGCAATAATGTGATTTGTTTAGAAAGATGACATTTTTTTTAAAAAAAAGAAAGTGAAAAGTTTTTAAAAAGTATAATTCTAATTTAATTTCTTTTGCAAAAACAAAGAATCAGAGCCCACCGGTTAAACTTCATTGGAAGTGTTTTAACTCTCTGGTGACCCGACTGAGTGAGGCTTACACTAGTGACAAATTCACTCGATATCCGTTATTATAGGTCTCAGGTTTAAGTTTTACTGACAGTAGAAACTGTACTCCGTCCCCCACCAACCATTTAAAAATAAACTATAAAAAATGAAAAATAAAACTTGGGTGGCCCGGTGGATGGTGATGTCCACAATCTGCTTCCCTGGGCTGATGCCCGTATTCGCTTTGGACCTTTGACTATTTAACTTCATGTGGATTTGGGTCTGTTTATATATATATATATATATATATAGGGGTAGTATTTTGGAACATCCAATAAAAAATTTTGAGCGTTAAAAAATTTAATAAAGGAAAATGGACCCTTTTTTTCTTTTAGCATGGAAATTGCTAAACTTTGTTATATAACATTTTGTATTAATTATTTTTTATTTTTATATATAAGTTATATATTATTTAGTAAAAATGACTGAATAATATGAATAAGCAATGTTTATATATATAAAGTGAAAATTTGAAATAAATATTTTATGTTACTATATATAAAATATTATTTAAAACTTTCTTCACTTGTAATGAAGAATGAGCACTTTTTTAAAGTTAAAGTTTCATTAATAATTCCTTTAATTTCAATTGTTTAAATTGGTAAATCAAATTAACATAAAAAACCTTTATGTAAAATCTTCAATTTATTACAAATAAAAATTAATATAAATAAAAAAGTTAATAAGATTCTAAATATATTTAATATTTCTATGTACATGGTTGCAAAGTAAATAATTTAATATCATGATCAAAATAAAGATATTTTAACTCTTTTAAATCTCAAATAATCGATATATTAAAATGGACTAACATTTTCCGAGGAAAAAGATCATGCATTAAACATTTAAAAAAGGTGTAACAAAATTATAAATGTAGGGTACATTATGCACAAACACTATTTAAATCAAAGACCCCAATAAGAATAAATGCAATAAGTAAACTAATCGGGGGAATAGTAAATTTCCCATCAAAGAGCAATTTATTCCTCCAATACTAAAGCAAATAAATGACCATCCCGAAGGTAACACAACGTGAATTATCAAGAGCAACGTAATGTTCATTATAAAATTCTCTAAAGGACCGAAGGCCAAACTTCTCTAGATATGCTGCAGTTCCATAATGCATGTAAAGCAGTATCTTCCTCCTTTCCACGTACGTTACAATGGGGATCAAGACTACGATGGAAAGAAAACATGACGGAACTAGTTTTGATTCAACACCTAACTTGCCAAAGAAAGAAAATATAACGGAGTGGTAATTTATGATCCCAAATCTTATAAAATGTACCAACATTTTAAAGCAATCATTATCATTAATCTAATATCTCATGTGAAAGTAGAGACACTTAGTAGATAGATGACAACTCTATCTCACCATCTTCACTCATTTTAAATTTTTAGGAATTATTATTGATATAGAAAGGCCTTATTTTAAAGACTCCTTTTTGTCATGTAAAAAATAAATAATTAATTAAATTTCTATTTATTATATATATAATAATAATTATTGATTTTCTTTTAAAATGAAAATAAATAAAGTTTTCTAAAATACAGTGGAACTAAAGCAATCTTAAAATAGAGAAGGATTAAACAAATTATATGTATTAAATATTATTAAATGAATTTTTGAAATAATTAAAAAAAAATATATTTCTAATTAACCACAGTCCACAGTAACTATATTTAACCTCTCCATATTCTAGGTTTGCCAACGACTTGGGCAAACTAGGTCACAAGACTAACGCTCTTTCGTTCTTCGAATTACTTAAAGATTCTACAATCTCGGATTGAAAGAGTGGTGGAAAATTTTTAGGGAATTTCAAACTCCAAATTCGATCAACTTCTCGCCTATTTCTACTCAATCCTCTCTCTTAAGCCTCCTATTATATATACAGTCGAAGAACAAGCTGTTACATCGCTCATACCGCAGTAAAGATAACTGTACTGTTGTATAGTAGAATAAGAGCAGTAATGGAAGGTTTCATGTCATGCAATTGACGCGAATTAAAAAGCTCATTATTCATTTTATTTAAGTGCAAAAAAAAAATTACAAAATCCGAAGAAATTAAGCTGCTCATTGGAGTGCTGTACATACTAAAAGAAAAAAAATGGCAGACACCAAGGGATCATCATTGGAAGGGATCAAGAATGAGACCGTGGATCTTGTAAGAGACTTTCCCGTTTTTTAATTATTTATGGTAATATGTATATGATAATGCATGGAGATCATGAATTTATTAATTGTGTTCTTTGAATTTCCTTTCTGTGAAGGAACGGATCCCGGTCCAGGAAGTGTTTGAACAGCTAAATTGCACAAAGGAAGGATTGACTACTCAGGAAGCCACTCAGAGGCTACAAATCTTTGGCCCTAACAAGCTCGAGGAGAAAAAAGAATCTAAGCTTTTGAAGTTCTTGGGTTTTATGTGGAACCCCCTGTCATGGGTCATGGAGGCTGCAGCAATCATTGCTATTGTCTTGGCAAATGGGCAGGTAATTTGTCAATCAAGAGAATTTGGTTATGAAATTGGTTTGTTTCTGTTTGCTGATTATCTATCTGTAAAAATGCAGGGCAAGCCTCCAGATTGGCAGGACTTTGTTGGTATTGTGGTTTTGCTGATTATCAATTCCACTATAAGCTTCATTGAAGAAAACAATGCAGGCAATGCTGCAGCAGCTCTGATGGCAGGCCTTGCACCCAAGACAAAGGTGTTGAGAGATGGGAAATGGACTGAACAGGAAGCAGCAATCCTGGTCCCCGGTGATGTTGTAAGCATCAAGCTGGGTGACATTATCCCTGCAGATGCCCGTCTCCTTGAGGGTGATCCTCTTAAGATTGACCAATCTGCTCTTACAGGTGAATCATTGCCAGTCACAAAGCATCCAGGGGATGAAATCTTTTCAGGTTCCACCTGTAAACAAGGTGAAATTGAGGCCGTAGTCATTGCCACTGGGATCAATACCTTTTTTGGAAAGGCTGCCCATCTTGTGGACAGCACCAACCAAGTTGGTCATTTCCAGAAAGTGTTGACTGCCATTGGTAATTTCTGCATATGCTCGATTGCTCTGGGAATTGTGATTGAGATAGTGGTGATGTACCCAATCCAGAAAAGGAAATACAGAGATGGTATTGACAATTTGTTGGTTCTTCTGATTGGAGGCATTCCCATTGCCATGCCAACAGTTCTTTCTGTGACTATGGCCATTGGATCACACAGATTGTCACAGCAAGGAGCTATCACCAAGAGGATGACTGCTATTGAGGAAATGGCTGGAATGGATGTCCTTTGCAGTGATAAGACTGGAACTCTCACCTTGAACAAGCTTACAGTCGACAAGAGCCTTATCGAGGTCTTTGCTAAAGATTTGGATAAGGATGGTGTAATTCTTATGGGTGCTAGAGCTTCAAGAGTGGAAAATCAGGATGCCATTGATGCTTGTATTGTTGGAATGCTTGCTGACCCTAAAGAGGTACTTGCAAATCTTACCGTTATGAGCTGTTCTTCCATTTTTTTGGCGGGGGAATTAACAAATATCATTGTTTCTGAGTGGTATTGACAATTTCAGGCCAGAGCAGGGATTACCGAGGTTCATTTCTTGCCCTTTAATCCTGTGGATAAAAGGACAGCTATTACTTACATAGACAGCAATGGCAACTGGCATAGAGTTAGCAAAGGTGCTCCGGAGCAGATCATTGAACTGTGTAACCTAAAGGAAGACATGAAGAAGAAAGTTCATAGCATTATCGACAAGTTTGCTGACCGTGGCCTCCGCTCACTTGGTGTTGCTCAACAGGTAAGTCTTGAATCTGTTTAGTACTTAAGAATACTAGGATTCTTCAAGAAATTGAACTTGATAGGGTGATGTTCATTGTTGCAGACTGTGCCAGAAAAGACGAAGGAAAGTGCTGGAGGACCCTGGACATTTGTTGGTCTCTTGCCTCTCTTTGATCCTCCAAGGCATGACAGTGGAGAGACTATCAAACGTGCTTTACACCTTGGTGTCAACGTTAAGATGATTACTGGAGATCAGTTGGCCATTGGCAAAGAAACTGGTCGTAGACTTGGCATGGGGACAAACATGTATCCTTCTTCCTCCCTTCTTGGTGAACACAAAGATGAGAGCATTGCTAACATTCCCATTGAGGAACTCATTGAGAAGGCTGATGGTTTTGCTGGGGTCTTTCCTGGTAAGTAAAAGATTGATCATTGATTTGATTCCTTCTAATATGGTAAACAAACACGTGCTAAAACTTGTGTGACCAAATAAATACAGAGCATAAATATGAGATCGTGAAGAAGCTGCAAGAGAGGAACCACATCTGTGGCATGACAGGAGATGGAGTGAATGATGCCCCGGCTTTGAAGAAAGCAGATATTGGCATTGCTGTGGCTGATGCCACCGATGCTGCCCGAAGTGCATCAGATATAGTTCTGACAGAGCCAGGGCTGAGTGTCATTGTGAGTGCCGTTTTGACAAGCAGAGCCATTTTCCAGAGGATGAAGAATTATACAATCTATGCAGTTTCCATAACAATCAGAATTGTCCTCGGTTTTATGCTCATTGCACTAATCTGGAAATTTGATTTCTCCCCATTCATGGTTTTGATCATTGCCATTCTCAACGATGGTACCATCATGACCATTTCAAAGGACAAGGTGCGACCATCCCCCTTGCCTGACTCATGGAAGCTTAAGGAAATTTTCGCCACTGGAGTTGTTCTTGGCACTTATCTTGCTGTCATGACTGTCATTTTCTTCTGGGCAGCTAATGAGTCAGATTTCTTCCAAGTAAGGAAACTTCCATTAAATCAAGAAGTGGGAATGCATTGTTTTCCTTTTTCTTTCCTCTTTCAAGTCATTGCTGACAAAAAATTCACCCCATAATTATTGACTTCACAGGAGAAATTTGGTGTGAAGTCCATTAGGTACCATGAGTATGAGTTGAACTCAGCACTGTACCTACAAGTGAGCATTGTCAGTCAAGCACTCATCTTCGTCACTCGCTCCAGGAGCTGGTCTTATATAGAGCGTCCAGGGCTTCTACTTGTGGCTGCCTTTCTTTTGGCACAGCTGGTAATTCAATTTAAATCACTTGTAAAAATTCTGCCAAATCTGATTCTTTTCTTTTTGTTCATTTTCCCACTAACACCTTACCTATATTTGTATGGTAAAGGTTGCCACTCTCATTGCTGTGTATGCAAACTGGGAATTCGCTAGAATCCGTGGCATTGGATGGGGATGGGCTGGCGTAATCTGGATTTATAGCATCATCTTCTACATTCCCCTGGATATCTTCAAGTTCGCCATCAGATATGCACTGAGTGGCAAGGCTTGGGACAATCTGCTTGAGAAGAAGACCGCTTTCACCACAAAGAAGGATTATGGCCGTGGAGAAAGGGAGGCACAGTGGGCTTTGGCACAACGCACACTCCATGGTCTTCAGCCACCAGACACCTCAGATCTCTTCCATGACAAGAACAACTACAGGGAGTTGTCTGAAATTGCTGAACAGGCCAAGAGACGTGCTGAAGTAGCCAGGTAATTAAGCAAATTTTCATACCATAAATCAACAACCCATTAGATAGTAGAAGATTTGACTACTAATGTATCTCCCCTTTTTTCTGCACTCCATTTTCAGGCTAAGGGAACTTCACACTCTGAAAGGACATGTCGAATCCGTAGTGAAGCTGAAGGGTCTCGACATCGAGACAATTCAGCAACACTACACAGTTTAGATGAAGAAGGTGGCAGCTATCTAACTTTTCTCAAGTTGTCACACTCCAGAAGCAGCAGCTGGGAATAAAGCTGGAATAGAAAAGGAGAATGAAATAAGAATAGGAAGCTTATATTTTCCTATCTTTTTACTTTTTTCTTTTTCATGTTTTTCGTTTGGAGTTGATGAATTAAGTGTGTTGGAAAGAACCTCGAGAGCTAGCCATTGCAGCTCTTCATAGGTCTCCTTCACCGGTGGATAGCACCCTCCCTTGATTTCGTAACACAATATTTGTGCCTGAAAATATTCAAGTACAATTTTTGTTGCTAAAATTTCCTTGTCCAATCTATCTTAATTTCTTGCTTATATTATATAAACACGAGAGAAAACACATAGTTTGGTAGTATTATTTATGGAAGTGATTAATCAATCAAAGACTACTCGTCCTCTTCACAGATGCTCTGTAAACTAGGTTGCCATTGATCATAAAATGACAGTCGTCTGGGACTGTTGTTCTCTTTGCCTGGTGAATCCTTGTTTAGCAACTCTCTTTGGAACATCTTGTTCTCAGAAGATATGCAGCTATTTGATGATGTTATTTCCTTACTTTTATCCTTAGTTCTAAATCTGATCTTCATCCTCCCTTTTCTGAAGTATGTACAGCAACGTGCACATTTTTCACCATCTTTTCCTCCTTCGCCAATGATATTGTTGAATTGTTTAGGACAAGAGAAGGGAGACTTGGCAGAACCATTTTCAGGGACCTCATTATTTTGAGCATTCTGGATGGTTTCTCCTTTTTCTTGAAGCAGAAGAGCAGGGGAATGCTTCCTGGCATGGAGTTGAAGTCTTTTGACGGTAAGTAACGGCACGACATAGAATTTCTGGCCGGGGTTGAGTATGGTGTCTGGTGGAACAATAGCCCAAGGCTCCTTGAACACGTTCGGATAAGCAACACAGTATTTGGGATTTCGATTAAGTATTTCAGCTGCAGTGATAGAACTGTCATGGAGTTCCACATGACCACCAGGATGAACAATCTTCACAAACATATTCTGTGTTATTACTGCAGAATCAGCTCGAAATAGCCGTGGACTTACCTTTCTCTCATGCAGTACTGAAAGAGAGACTACTGCAATTCCAGAACTAGGCATCTAAGAGTTCCCTCAATTCTATCATATGCTATGCACTTATTTATTAGAAGGTATGGTTTCTCTGGTAAGAATCATTGGTAACATCGGGACAACTATGTTGTGTTTTCTGTATTAAAGAAAGGAGTCCGGATTTTGACGGGAAGCAAACCTTTTATGACTTTTCACAGTTTTACTACGTAGAAGTCAAAAGTCTGAGATTGTACTTGGAGGGCAAGGATCCTTTCCAATTTGAAAGAATCAGAATATCCTCTGCCAGAAATGGTGATCACTCTTAACCAAGTCATATCTTGGATGAATGTACTTCAGTTTTTTATGCTGGATATGGACATATTGAAGTGAACAAAACTATCACTTTCAGTACATTATATATAGAAACTAGTTGTATTTAACGATAGCATTCAATATTCATTCATGTCTGAAAACTTCAAAGAAAAATGGTTAAGAACAGGAAAAGTATTTGAAAAAGACGTGAGGAAGAAGACAGACACCAAGCAACATAATGTCTCATTGGATAGAGTCATTTGCTAAGATGGGAAAAAGGCATTGTTGGACCTCACAACACCCAAGGAGTTTAAGGCAGGCACAATTGGGTATATTCTTTCCTTCAACTATAACAAAAATATAGAGATTGGTGGTCTCAATGAACAAGAAATTAGTCACTCAACTGGTACACTGTAATGAAGAAGTCTACTCATGCAATTGTTCAAACTGTAACTGTACATGCAGTGTAATGTATAGACTGCTCATATTAACATAGATGAGATTGAATCGCAATGGCAAAAGATTACATCTTTATCTTCTCAGATATACAATAATTATATTAACAGAAGAAAATTTTGCCCGCATACTTTTTTTTCTAATTCTAAAATTCCTAGCAAAAAGATATCAGAAGAATCACCAAGGAGAAACATAATGGAACAACGCCTCTCTTGAATAAGAAGATGCTCTAAGAGATTGCAGGCTCAGCACGCAGCCAGTTTAATCAACGAAGATGCTGACTAGTGCAAGAAGGGAGTACTAAATCTGCAATTCTCAGTGATCCCCCCAGCTCTGCAGGTACAAGGGGAATAAAGGAATGCAGGACATCTGTAATCAGTGGTCTGTAGCTCGGTTCGGGTTGAACACAAAGAACAGCCACAGCAGCAACCTACCAAAGTATTCAATTAGAAGTTGATTTAAGGTCACAAATAGTTAAGCAAGAGGCAAAGGTTGGCTTTGCCTTCCTTCCCAGGGAGACTTGGGTTCAAGCCTATCACTTCCTGAGCAGTAACTAATCCCTTCAAAGATATAGGTACTAGAAGTATATTTATAAAGCAAAGATTGAAGTTACTTGGAACATACTTGATATAAGTGCTTCAAATCCATGGTATTTTTTATGATAGGATCTACAATGTTGGGAAGCTTTGCCCTGTCCGTAAGTTGAGGCATGGCCTGCAAATAAAGAATAAATAATATCACTTGAAGGTGAGTACTTTCATTGTGATTCTATGTTCAAGAATGGGATGGTTATTACAGAAAACTTACCCAGGTTACTAT
Source organism: Parsonsia alboflavescens (assembly GCA_028571225.1). NCBI lineage: Eukaryota > Viridiplantae > Streptophyta > Magnoliopsida > Gentianales > Apocynaceae > Parsonsia > Parsonsia alboflavescens. The sequence goes on from JAOXNR010000030.1 coordinate 20,201,862, forward strand.
AGACTGGCACTGGGTTTCAGTAACTCTCTCGACTGGTCTTCTTCCAGTCAGAAGTTCCAGGAGAATAATGCCAAATGCATAGACATCACTCTTATCGGTAAGTTTCCCTAACAGTACAATTGAACTTTTCATTGAAACAGGAAAAAGATGAGCAAATGTTTTCTTTTTCAGGTTAAAATTCATGAATCCATATTGACCGCTGCCCCCACCCCCACCCCTCCCTCAAGAATGTATATAGATATTATGTTATCAGCTGAGCAGAAGAAACAGCATTTTAATTTTAAATTTTAAACTTTAGGAGCCATCATAAGTAAAGAGCATTTGAGGGTCACATTCATAAATTCTAAGATATGGTGATATCTGTAGCTGAATGCAAGAAGATATGATCTTGAACGATGATCATAAATAGTGAGGCAAACAATATCATGATCAACACTAAAGAAACTCACCATGAAAATTGGGGAAATATAGTTCAAATTTGATTGAGAAAAGCAAACTGAAAATTCTGAAGACAAGGAGCCCATTGCATTAAAACATAAAAAATATACATCCCATATCTTGTAAATTCATCAATACTTCATCAACTCTAGCCAAAATATGTTTCCCCAGACACTGGTGCCAAGTAAAAAGTATCCTCATATACTGATAATTCAAAAGGTGAAGATATTGGCAATCATCAAACAGAAGACAAGAGGATCAGAGGGATCGTGATGTAGAACAAGTGTCCGAGATATTTCTGGAGCAATTGGACCGTGCCAAGTCAAAGAAATAAAGAAATAGTTTCCTAGTTCGATTAGGAACTTTTAATAGTTTACTTGATTTTTATTACCTAGTTTAATTAGCTTTAGTAGTTTATTTGGTTTTTAGGTCCTAATCTGATTAGGAATAAAGAACTTAGCTTTAGTAGTTTACTTGGGTTTTATTTCCGAATATGATTAGGAATACAAAACTTCTACTAGTATAAATAAGGATGTATGCCTAAGGGTGATTGATTCAATCAATTATCAATAATATTTCAGAGTTTCTCTCTCCTTCCTTGTGGACTCAATGTTGTTCAAGGATTTGAATGTTTTCCCGTTTGGACTAGTATGCTAACTAGTCTCTCATGTATATTCCATTGCGTCAAGTGGTATCAGAGACAGGTTTTGCCTGGTTTGATGGCACTCAACAAACAAGATGACACACCCATTGAAGTTGCTCGTGGGTTTTCTGATCTTCAAGAGATAATGACGAATCAGCAAACACAGATCACGGAACTCCGTGATTCTATAGCCGGAATCCGTGATGCAGTGCAGTTACTGACCATCAACATCAACCAAGGAAAAGGAAGGGTTAATGGGAATCGCGCGATGGGAGTTGCCCAACGCCATCCTTTTGACCTTCATCAGGAACGCGCTGAGGGAGTTGCCCGATGCCAACCCGATGAAAATCAAATCGTTGACAGACGCCAGCCCCATCATGTTT
>JAOXNR010000030.1:20212557-20224948 GCA_028571225.1 Parsonsia alboflavescens
TTTCACCATTTATTATTAAGGTTTTTGTAGGTGTCAAAAATGGCACATAAAACAAGGCAAACCAGACCTCCGCTGAATTTCAACTCCCATGTCCAAACTGATCCTCACTCATAGCATGAGCCCGGAGTCAGAGAAGAAGAGTACTAAAAACCAGTCTCCAGTCCATATCCATTCGTATCGATTTTCGCAGAATTTAGCTGCCTTCATTTACTCTTATTTATTGCATGCATGCAGCAGTGTCTCTCTATATATGAACCCCCATTTTTTTCTTTTCTTTTGAGCCTTCTATATATAAATAAGAATTTGATCATGAAGCTTTAATTTTGTCTCGGTTTCAGTTGATCAATATGACCAGCCAGATCGTGAATCTCTTTTCTACTGATTTGACACAGTAAAATCAATTTCTTGGTAAAATTTAGAGATCATGAAAGCAAGCTTTGTGATAGTCACTCTGTTCGGTTTGCTATTGATTACTTCTGCTTTGGCACAAGATCATCATCCAGGAATCGAGGAAGAAAAGAAGACCAGTAAGAGTGCAAGAAGAGGAGGAAGAAGAAGCAGAAGCAGAGGAAGAAGCAAATCAGGTGGAAGAAGATCGAGAGGAGGATATTCGAATTGTGATCCTTTGTATTCTTATTTATTTGGAAGCTGTGGGCAATGGCCTTTCTCTCGTTCTTCTTCAAATAATCCTTTCCTGCCTAGGCCACCTCCTTCCCCCGGCCCAACTCCTCCAAGGCCACCGCCAATACTTCCTTCTCCTCCACTTATCCCCATAGCCCCTTCTCCACCACCTATTGCTCTACCGCCACCCGTTTTACCATCTCCGCCACCACCTTCCACTCCCCCTCCCGTGGTTCCTTCTCCACCCCCACCATCACCCCCTCCTCCTTCACCACCACCACCGTTGGTTCCATCTCCACCACCTCCTCCACCCTCCTCTCCCCCTCCTGATCTCTCCCTGTTTTCCCCACCGCCACTTGTTGCATCACCACCACCGCCTGAACCACCACTGTTCCCATTCCCATGGCTAACGCCGCCTGATGCAGTGCCTCAGCCTCCATTGCCAGATCTGCCACCAGATATATTTAACCCAGCACCTCCCATCTTTAATCCGACACCAGCAGCACCAGAGGTGAATTTACCCGGCCCCAATGTTCCTTCAGCAGCCTCCCCATTTTTCCCTATCTTTTCTCCACCACAGGCAGCAGATTCCCCACCCTCAACAGCATTACCCTTTCCTCCTCCACAACTGAGCTCACCTGACTTGCCATTTATATTCCCTCCAAACCCTCCAGCAGGTGGAATACAGACACCAGTGTTTCCACTTCCAGAGTCCCCACCAAATATTTTCTTGCCACCTCCGGCGATACCTGATATATCCCAGAGTCCACCTGAATTTCCATTTGTATTTACTCCAAATCCTACGGCTACAGAGACAGGTGGGATACAGACACCAACCTTTCCACTTACAGAGTCACCAAATCTATTTTTGCCACCTCAATTCATACCAGATATGCCTTTGCCGTCTATATCCTCCACGCCACCGTCACCAAATGCTGGACCAGTTCAAGAACGGGCTCCGCCGATACCGTTTCAACCTCCTGTCGGGTTCCCACCGTTGCCCGATAAGCCTTGATTATTATAGAATAAAGTATCTTGAGTATTTGATCTTAATTAGTAGCTTCTAAATTTGAGTTTCTGTTCTTTTTGCAAAGTGTCGTAAGCTTCGAATTCCAATAATTTATACTCCACCATGTAATCCACGAATATAATTTCAATTATAACCACAAACAAAAAAAAAACACAGACAAATATAATTTCTTGTTAATAGTCTTTTAATTCTACTTAATAACATTTTTATTTTTAGATTTAGTTTATAAAATATATTTAAAAAAGATAGAAATAAAAATAAACATCTTTATATGGAAAAAATGTTACAGATTAACCTTCGACACCCCCAACCCCAAACAAAAGGGCCTTCCAATCGCCAAAGAACATAAAAGACTTGTCATTACATCATATGGGTGATTGTCCTTGTACCTGTTTACGCGAGAGTCATATGTCCTTGATAGAACATAAAAACTATAGCTGGCGTCACTAACAAGGGAATGGACATGGTCAAAAAGAAACCAAACGCCATGCGTAAAGGCTAAAAATCTCATTCTTATCCTCAAATCTTTTTTATGGAAGGAGGCCAAAAATTTCTACTTAAAAAACATTCATTCATGTCACCCAAACATGAGACAGTGAGCCCTAACTTGATCTTTTGTAATCTGGGTTGTCACGAAGACCAAGTTTCGACAGAACAAAGCAGTAAGATTCCCAGTCAGTATTTCGCAAATACTTCAACAGCGTTTTCCTCTTTTGGACCATTCCTTGAAGACCTTTTCTTGAATGTTTGTCCTATAAACCACCAGGAAAGCAAAAGCTTCAAGAAACACAGAACAGCAACGGCAGCCAGCATGTAAAGATGGATGCAGCAAAGTTTTGTATAAATGGGGGACTTATCAGTAACTAAAAATGTCACCATAACGCATCATGAAATTAAGTGAATCCACATAAGGGGAAAAAATATTATACCGCAACGTTTTGTGGTGGTTATACATCATCTTATATGATGATTCAGATTAACATGATTTAGAACTGACTAGGAAGTCCACTTATATATACATCCAGTAGAGTGAAGCTAAGCAAAGGAACAAGACTGCAAGAGGGCAAAAAAAATTGTGTTTGGAGACCTACTACTCAAGGATAAAAGAGAACAGAAGAAATTAAAAGAAAAAATACTTCCTTCCTATAATTCCCACTATACTTACAACAGATTTAAAGTTTTGATACATTTGAAAAGGATTATGCATGAAAGCTGAAGAGGACGAGCGCCTTTTGCCTCTCTCAACAAACAGTGCTTGAAAGTCAATATGCAAATACAATATATAGCAGGTAAGGATAAGTACTTGAATAAGCCATATACTAACCTTTTTGTGTAGAACTGTTGATAAGTGTTTGATCTTTGTTGTGAGTTGTGCCACTGTGTAGCAAAAAAATGAAAAATCATGTTTGTTCCTCAATAGATAAGCAAATGAAATCTGCTACGCGTGATACATAGGCTTTAAATTATAATATCTGCAGCCCCAGGAAAAAAAAAACAATAGAGCAAATCACATAAATGAGTTCTGCATTGACTAGAATCATAGTTTATACATCCAGCCCAAACAGAATTGCAACTGGAAAAAAAGGAAAAGACAAGATAACTGCCGCAGTATACTTCTCACTTGAAAATACAAAAAGTTGGAAATCTGATGGGTTATGGGTTAAAAGTGGCCTCTACAAGACCATTCAAACTAGACAATAAATAAAGCTTCTCTAGAACTTCATTCAAAGCAAACAGAACCAAGAGTTCGGATTCTCCATTCATTAAATCCTGAAAACACGACCCTGTATGACAATTAAAATGTCAATAGAACAGAAGGATATCAATCACATTATCACCTAATACCAGTCCACCAACACCCAGGTAGGAAATCATAAATTAGGATGACAATTGTCACCTTACAGGTAAGATGTCTCAAGGAAGTAATTGACTGCACATGACATGGTTCATTGGACACCAATGTAAACAACAAAAGTTCTATATTGGTTTTGCTTATGATTATATCTAAATCATAAACAGGTAGCTCCAGCTAAACTAACATATGGGGATGTGACAAAGAAGAGAGAAGTAAGCATGTAGCATATTACACCAGATCAATCCCTGCTAGGAAAATGCAGAATGCAAGTTTGAATCACTCACCTTGAACACGAGCAGAACCACAGTCTGATTCTGACATTTTAAATTCATCTCTGACTTTCTTGAGCTCCAGATTCAATTTCTCAGAAGCTGACATGTTATCAGGATGGAAGTACTGAAAACAAAAAGAAAAAAAAAGAAGTTCAAATAATTACTCCATAAAATTTAAGAGACCCAAAGAGAGAAAAATTAAGTAAAACATCAACAAGAATCACATGCATGCGACTAGATCACAAATTTCCAATGCATGGCAAGAACTGAAAAGTGATGACATCTAAGAGGGCTGAACTAGAGAAGCTATGAATATAAAAGGAGATATAAAACAATGTAGAATATAAATTTCCATGTTAGTCCCCTATTTCTCATTGTTAAGCATGAAATTAAACACCAGACACCATTTAAAATTTAAATGGTAACCTGAACTTGCTTTTTCTAACAAATGTTCCCGGGGAGGTAAAGACATATAGCTCGGGGTTCTACCAAACTGACTCCACAGATCCATAGTTGGCACTGCAAGAGGGTTGAACTGATTAAACCTTACAATAATCATAAAATAGCCTGTAATCAAGAAAAATTCACAGAACAGATACATTTGAGATCACAAGAAAACAAGTAGCAAGTTGCATTCTTTCCTTTAATATGTGCAAGAAATGAATATGACAGTAATATCATGGCTTAACAACTAATAAATAGATACAAATTTACTAATCACCCATCCAGATTGAAGTGCAGAACATCACTGGACATTTTTATACATGAGACTTTTACAACTTCCATCATTATTTGGCACAAAAACCAGGTCCACAGTTCAAACCAAAAACAGAAAAAAAAAACAAGGAACAAATTTCAAAATAAGCTTGTAAAATACATGTTCAAGCCAGAAAGGAAGAGTAAAAATCACAACTCTTCAATGTCAGATTAAGCTTGTAAAAGACACAATAAACAATCTTTAGCTTTTTCACAGCTCAAGAGACAAAGTCCCGACAAAGTCCCAACAAAGTCTCAAATGCTTGTACTCCTTGGGATGTTGGTAAGACGGTTTTTTCTTGACAAACATAAAATTCTCATTTTAACCCTTTTTTTTTTTTTTTGGTTCTGAACAGCTAGAATGAATTACTATAAATAGATGTAAGTACCTTGAACAATCACTTGAAGTCATAGATAATGATATCATTGTACAAAAATAAGAGGACTGTTTCTCAATTAATCAGATGCCTTGCTCCCCTGAACTAATCCGCCAAGCAGAGGAAAAGTAATCTAAACTCCACATATAATTACTGTGATTAAAACATTCGTTATTATTCAGGTGATGCATATTTCATGAACTGCAAAAAAATAAAATTTAAAAATACTAACATTTCAAGAATCCTTAACTTAAATAATAATTCTATCCAAATAAAAGTGAATGATCAAGGCAGCCTCCAAGACAAGTTCAAAAAATATGAAATGTACACATCATCTCTTGCAATTCACTAGATTATCGGTCAACTCAAGCTAAATAGAAATCTGCTCAAACAAAATAGGGGAAACAATATATCATTTCTGAGGATTTTATCATACTCACCTTGGTTCTTTTCTGATCCTGCTTGCTTTCCTCCCATAATCAAAAGAGAAGCCCTGACTTGATTAAATATCCCACCAGATAATTCAGACTCTTTAGCTTCAATCTCTCTCAAAGTCATTAGCCTCGCATTCAACTCTTGCAGTGAAAACCAGTCCCCTTTTTTCTCTGGACGCAATGACCGCAGCCTCTCTCCCAAATGCTTATATGTATATATCCTCAGAATCCCTTTTCTTGTGCCTGCATTAGCATTACTCCCACCTTTCTCCCCCATCTCGTTTCCAAAAATTTTGGAGGGCAAATTATCACTGCCTCCTATCACCCTTGTTGAATTTCCTCCACTCTGGTCTCCCGGTTTCAAATTCAAAGTCTCTTTTAAGTTTGAAATAGACATCCTATCAATGTTTTCTTGAAACCTTTTGTTTTGTTTAGAAGTGGCCGTCCTTAGTTGCCGTAATCTCTCTCTGATGGCCTTCACTGTGTTGATTTCTATACCGGCTGAAGAAGTTTCTTTGCCGCTGGACTGCGCTTTTCGCTTGTATATGTCTGTAAACGAAAGGTGCTGAGGCGATAAGGGTGCCAAACAGTCAGGGGATGGAGGAGGTACGGCAGAGCGGCGTCGGTACTCGGATAGATTTTTTTCAATTTCTTCTCTGTTGCTGATTTTAGAAGAGGATATAAAGCTGGAAGCGGAAGGAGGCTGTTGTGATTGAGGGTTTACTCGTTTAAGGGAAGCTTTAATATCGCTGGATATCGACGAAATTGAGGACCTTGGAAGTGGGGGAGATGGAGAGCTGGGGTTGGTTTGGGGTGTGTCTTCATTAGGGGGATCAGGAATGTTGGAGGATGAGAAGAAAAACTGGATGTTAATGGAGCTGATGGTGCTCGGCAGGTACGTGAGACGGAGTTGGATGAGTTTGGTGGTGGCAGTGACCGCCATTGGAGGAGGTAGCCGAGATTTGCTGAGGTTTTAGAAAACCCAAATTGAATCATGCAAAGTGTTATGATGACTCAGAAAATAACCTGTAAATGGTTACAATGGAACATTGAACAGAAAGGACAAGATAGGAACTTCCATTTGACCATGAACTGATATCTCTTGATACTAACCGGTAAGTAAAACTGAAGGGAATGCGGGTGCCACCTGAGCTATAGCACCAAATCTTGTAAGCACACTCAACGGTGAAACAGGGTACCACAAAGATGAATACGATCTTCAGTGACCTCTGCAATCACAAAATATGCAATTATGGTTAGATAAGTTGTTCAGGAAATGCTCTGTTATGATATACTGATAACTCATTGTCATTGCATTTGTATTTCCCTCTTATAGGGGCATCCAATCTAAGTAATCCCAGTTGGATTTTTAGATGCCCATACAGATAAACAACTTTCACCTTTGAGTCCCAAGAAGATGATGGATTCTTTCGACTAATTAAAGGTGAAAGAAGATTCCCCAAATTTTGAGAGACTAACCAATAAAAGTATAAATCATCAGAATACTGCAATCCTACCGTCATATGTTTCCATCTTTGAATGAATTATTACTTATCCTAAAGTAGTATATCACTGCTACTTAATTGGGAAAACAGATCAAATTTGAAATATATTGTTTTTTCATATATAGCACGCACACACACACATATATATACACGAAAAGGTTAGAAAGTACTACACCTTATGGAGTGCACCTGTTAAGTCTCTAATGGTCAAAGTTAATGGTTTTTCTAAAAAAATAAAATAAAATTTGATCAAGTGTCCCTAGGGTTTATTTTATCCTTTTTAGGGTTTAGTTTATAAAATATATTTAGAACAAAATAATTTTTTATAGAAGAATTTATTTTTTCTTAAAAAAAAAAAAAATTTAACAGTTAACATTAACCATCAGATACTTAACTGGAGCGTTCCATAGCACTCTATAGCATTACTATATATTTATAATATATATAATAAGAAAAATGCTTAATTTAATTACCTACTCCAAGATTTTCTAAATGATTTACTAAATATCATATAGTACAAAAAGAATCAGTGGCAATTGAGTCTTTGTACCTTCAGAGGAGATTCATTCACACCAATTTCACCATACTCCAAGGGACCTTTTCAATTATAAAAGCAAATTGCAACCATATAAAAAATATGTCCTCTTTCTACTTTTGTACCAACATTTTTCCACCAGGACAGATGGAATATAACCAAGTCTTCTTCAAAGCTACTACTTAGTTGCAGCAACTCCAAACAACTCTTTCTTCTTTCTCAACAGTTTTTTTTTTTCCAAGTGAAATTGTAATGTTCTGTGCCCCTTTTCTCAACTACACTTTCATGTAATTTCAGTGCCTAGAGGTACAAAATCTGTGGGCTTAATTGCATCATTTCAAACACTTTCTTTGCCTATATTAAGAGTGAGACATGTTTCCCCATCCATCTGTAGTTGTTGGTAGCAGTAAAAATTAGCTTCCAAGAAACAAGTACTAATTTTCTTGAATTTTACAGATACTTATCAAGGGATGTTCTTTGATGGATAAGAAAAGTGTACTATTGCCCTATGAATAATCAAGACTGCAACAGCTATTGTTTTTGGTTTAGCAAACAACTCATTTACTCATTCCACAGAAAAAGAAAACTGGGATGTTGCTTAGAATACTGATTTAAAGAAAAGTGGCATTTTCTGCAGCCAAAACATATTCCATGGACCATCCTGTCAAACCCCTGACTAGATACTTCTTTGCAGACAAAACTAACTAATTAAGTAAGATACATTATCTCCTAAGGATAGCATTAAAGTTTAACTACAGTAACATCATGATTGGCAAACTAAGTAATTACTTAACTATATTATCCTAGAGCTCTCTAAATGTTGGGAGTATTATGAAAAGCCAGGATCAATATTTCCTAGAGACAATCCGTGCATGAGATAATGCTAGGAACATTGATTAGCCTGCATTATATTTAAATGAATCAAATAACTACAAATCCTATTTATGATGTACTAATTTATTCAAGTCCCTAAGAGGTTTGGAACACGTATATATAGTATTATATGGAAAAACACCAAAGCTGCACTGCTAAGTGGTGAAGAATAAAGCTCCAAGACTAGAAAGCAGTGATCCTAGAACTGGTACATAATCCTTCAACCAATCTAACTTGAAAACCTGGTAGCATTTTAGGGAAAAAGAAAGAAACAATAAAAATGAAGACATCCACAAAAGAAATAAATGTATGCCACCCTCAGACCAAAGTACTTAGCCCAATTCTTGCTGATATCTGGCAATATTCTTAATTTAATTTCCTTCTAAACTAAGAAAGGTCTAGATTAGGATAAGTAAAATTCAAAAGTCAATTTGAAACTGTCTAGAATACAGAGCAAGGAAACTTGATTTACTAAACATTTCATTTCTCTTCCCACCTGACCACAACCGAGTTCCAAAAAGAAGTTAGGCAATTTCCACTACTCGGAGGCTTAATGGACGGTTTGCCACGATCTTCATTATGTTGCTACTACCAACTCTTCACAACTCAGACTTTCAAAAAACAAATAAAAGTTCAACCCAAATCGATAGGAAATTATGCAGATTGCAGATGCTGTAAATAAAGAAGAAAATCAGAAGAAATTTAGGTAAAGAATGGGCTTCCGAAAAGTGATACAACAAAACATGATTCGAACCTTGGGGAAGAACTCTAATCACAGGAAGCGACAGCGAAACTCCAACCAGTTGGACGACGACGGCGTGCTAACTGCTATACTCTCCAGAATAAAAACCTTCTTCTTTTCTCATTTCTTTTTTTTATTTTAAAAACACCTCTTTCTCCGCTCCTCCGAAGCCCTCCTAGGCACTAGGCCCACAGGGCCGGGTTATAAAACCCACTTTCGAAGTAGGAATGCTCAATCCTCTTAAATTACATGATCGGGACAGGCCGACCTTATGGGCCAAATCCATTTTCATACCCCTCGAGAAGACTGACGTATGTCGCTCCGTATAAAGTTCATGACTCGTTTGACTCCTAATTTATCTTAATTAGTAGTCCCACGGTCCCAAGTCATATGCCATTTAAGAAGAAAGTTTTTATCCAAAATTACTTGTAGCTTAAAAACTTCAATGTAAAAAATGTGGTTAAATTTCTCTATTTACTCCTAATTAATTTACTTTATTTGTATATTTTTTCTAAGTTAATACTAAGTGTTACATGTTCCAAGAAAAGAAAATTAAAGAGAATAATTTATGGAAACAGTTGAGTACTTATCAAGGATAAAACAATCCAATAACATTAAACGACATCTAAAAAAAAGTTTAAAAAAAGAAGTTTAGAGAGAAGTTTCAATTCGTCTTGGTATTCGAATTGTATGTTTTAAAATTATTTATATTATAAAAAGAAGTTTCATTTCTTAAGTTAAACCTTTATTTGTATACTAAGACAAATCATCTCCAAATTAATTATATTAATAATTAAAGTATAATACTTTTACTTTTATTTATAATTGAAGATAATATGATGATAATATATAATTGATTATGAGTCTCTTCGGAGACACTCTAGTGAATAGAGTAGTAAGGGCACAGATCATGAATCTCAAATTCGAATCCACCAACATCTTTATGGATAAATGGAATGTCGAGGTATTCTTTTTTTATTATTATTCTTATCTTTCTTTAAATATTCTTGGTACTTATCTTTAGCTTGACTGAAAAAACAATTACGAATAATTATAGCTGTGATTTTAAAGAAAAGAAGAGATGATTGGCCCGTGTTTAAAAAGTTCTTCCCAATTTATTGATTGTTTCGGCTTCTATATTGGTGTACATGATTCTCTATGGCCTTGCATCATGTCATGCACATAACTAGAAAAAATCCTTCAGACACAAAGATAGTCAACAATCAACATCCACATGCTAGAACATATGTCATGTACGATATGAACTTAATTAGATCATATAAGATCTCAGAAAAATAATATTCACTCGTTACTAAATATAAGTTATTAATCGTCGTTTTAAAAAAAATAGGAACATCATTTCATGAGTACATCATTAAAATGACTTATGATTAGCAACAATAAAAATTAGTTAGAATGACTAATATTAAGTAACGGAGGGAGTGTCAACAATATGCATATAAATATATGTATATATATTTATATTTACCCACTCCTTCCCTATACCTGTCCACTTGAAAATCAATAGTGACATCTCACCTACCCTCTAGAAATTTCGATCCCAAATATTAAACTAGACTTGACTCTCATATTTATATATATGGGTCTGTGTGCACGCAGGTGTTTTTTTCTCATAATGGCCATGAAAAAATTGCACTTGAATTTAGCAAATGCATCCAAAAAATATCTTAGCATCATTTATACTACCTCTCCGACTAAAATACATGTACACATGAGCATAATGCAATCATGAGGTTACCACATAAACGTGACATTTTGAGTAACAAGTCTCATCTTGTCAATTAGGAAATGCAGAAGAATACCAAAACTATCATATGAATAAGCTTAAACATGGATAATATTGAATTTTTTTAGTTTGATTAAGCAATTATATAGAACTTCATCCTATAGACTTTTCAAATCGACAAACAACTAACTACATAAAGAATGATTCATAAGGTGAAAGTGATAGAGATCTCAATATTTTGTCTATCAAGAAAATTCCTATGAACAATATCTTGCCCAAGACGTCTTTATGAAAAAGAAGAGAAAAATGGGAAGTGGTTCAACAAAGACTTGAAAATTACAACATTTTGTATCAGATTATAAATAAAACCACAGGGAGTTCAGTAAAACACTCAAAATGATAAGGATATTGACTAAGGCCGATTTAACCATGCCATCTTTCTCTCAGCATCATGGTAATGAATATCTCTCTCCAATCAAGATCCTTAAATTTCTCTACAGCTTTCAAGTAAAGCTTATCGTCCACTCCATCTAATGCTTGAAGTTCTCCAATGCACCCAGCAATTGAATAATTGCTAATTTTCTTACTCCTAGATCTCTTTTTCGATTTATGCTCTTTGCCCACATGCTTTCAAGATGTGCTCCCAAGTGCTTGTTGGGGAATATCATCAGATTTTTTATCCTCCACATTCTCGACATCATTTTCTTCATCTGTTCTTGGTCGATCTTTTACAGTATTGAATATGCATTCCGAAACCATTATAGGCAAAAAGTGAACCAAACATAATAAAAATGATAATTTCTAATTAAAAAATAGTTTATACCTGAATATGTTGTTGGATTTATTCCAATTAATCTTGTTCAGTGGGCTAGATTAATTAATCATTAATTAGAAACCAGTTAATTAAGTGAGGTTTTCGGGCTTTTAATTTGTGAATATGGATTGGCATAGTGTGGGCTGACGAGCCCAATCCATGATGAGTGGACTGGATTCGGACTTTAAAATGCTGGGTCTCCTCCCTTTGGTCCGATGATGATCCAGACCATACAGAGTTTAGTTAGCCTTTTATGTGAGTCTGACACAGAAAACATAATTGCAAACTTCACATTAGAATATTCTCTGGTTATCTCATCTGCCGGAAACAGGCATTCAAAGGGCTCAAAAGGGAGAAAGCTTCCACCAATTCAGATCAGTGCTTCCGCTTCAAGATCTCCACATGGAACCGAAATCAGGTATGTTCCTATTTCATTTATGCATCGATCTATGGGATTGAGGCTTAAATTTTCAGTCTTACATTTGGTATCAGAGCCTTTGCATAAATGGATAGGGTACCTATTTTGTCTGTAAATCATTATTTTGATCACATATTATGAAAGATCTCTGCGACAGGAGTCCGACGGTGGCCGACCGACGACAAGAAACCTCCACATGCGCTCCCATCCACGGCTCGTGCATGAAGAGCGGCGGCAAGATTTGACCGTGATGACGTCAGCCTTTAGCTTGCTGGCGTCATCCATGAATCGGGTTTTCAGTTCGGGTCGATTTATCGATTCGGATCGAGTTTCTGGTTTCCGATTCGGGTATGACCCGATTTGAATATATATATATATATGACCAGTTTTGACCGGGACGTGAGGGCCCGTG
>JAOXNR010000030.1:20225048-20252085 GCA_028571225.1 Parsonsia alboflavescens
AAGGCGCGCTCCAACCGTTACCGTAACGGAATTCTTGCTACAGTGCTCATGCAGCCAATCAAGCGGAGCAAGAATTCCGTTACGATAACGGTTGGAGCGCGCCTTAGCAAATCCGCTATATTTAATATATAAAAATAGTTCCCAAAGCAGGAAAGACTGACAAGTGTTATTCTCTAAATGTTTAGGAAGGTTAATAATAACTAAAGAAAATCCGGGCAAAATAATAATAATACAAAAATGTTTGAAAAACTCATAACTTTTTCCCATATCGACAATCTATAAAACAAGAGGAGATTGAAGATTATATAAAAGGAGGACACCAACACAAGAGAACTTATACATTTCTCTGCCTTTTGGTTAAGATCAAATGTATTATATGTTTTTATTAGCAGTCAAAAAAATATATATATTAAACTGAAATTACTATTGTTTGAAATTAATAAAAAATACAAATAACTAATGTAAATGAAATATAGTATAGTATTAGTTTATTTAATGGAGAGAATAAAAAAATATAATAAATTTACCAAAAAAAAAATGAAATGGTATGTTAAGGATATTCTAGAAAAGAAAAGAAAAAAAAATCTTTTATCTTAACAAATATTATTAAATCAACCAAGTATACTTAAAGTAACTTTGATTTTTAGGACAATAATCAAGTTTTGAAATTTGTTTGTTAAGGAGATTCTAGAAAAGAAAAAAAAACTATTTTATCTTCCCAAATATTATTAAATAAAAATATAAATAATTACAAAAATCATCATTATTGGAATTATTTATTTCAAATATATATATATATATTTATATATTTGTTGAAATTCTAAAGTTTGAAATTTCCTAATCAAGGAATATTGCAGATAGAAGGGTTATTGTATTTGATAAAAAAAAGATTATAATAATAATACTTTTAGTTAAATAATAATAAATATTCAATAAATTCAAAATATAGAATTTACGTACAATATAATTTATAAATTAATTTAAAAAATCAATAATAAATCACGACTTAAAATTATACTTTAATAATTTTTTGTTGGGATTTTCTGAAGTTTAAATTTTCTAATTAGTCAAGAAAAATTTTTATTAAAACTGAACTTACTATTATATGAAATTAATAACTAATAAAAATAAAATATAATAGAGTATAATATTAGTTTTTTTATCAAATAGAATAAAAAATATATATAGTATAATAAATTTACAATTAAAAAAAATTGAAACTGTATGTTAAGGAGATTCTAGACAAGAAAAGGAAAAAAAAACTTTTTTATCTTTCCAAATATTATTAAATCAATTAAGTATACTGAATGTAAATTTGATTTTTATGACACTAATAAAGTTTTGAAATTTAAATAAATTTATATAAGAATATATTATAATAAATTCTGATGCTCATCGAGTCCTCAATGATCTTCTGGAAGAAGTGAACATCCAAATTAAACAATCTTCCATAACTTGATATGAAACAAAAGCAAAATCAATGTAGTTTTTTTTTTTTTTATCTCCACTTTGGATAATCGATTAATGTTGATCGTTATTGCAGAAGAAGAATCACAAATCTTATGACTATGTGGATAAACATAATTATGTAAAGTATCACGACAAACTATTGAAGTTATTGAAGGTTGGAGGAATGGAAGTTGTTTATGATAATACACTGTGGGCTGGAAAGGTGGTGATGCCGGAAGAGAGTGTGACGGAGGAAATCGATACCAGAGTCAGAGGAATCAGAAGGGTAATAATGGAGTTCAACAAATTCCTTGCCGCTGATACTCGGATTCAAATTTCTCACGCTCCTTTAGGTGATTTGATTACCATATGTCAGCATCTCCGTTGATTTTATCCGGGTTAAGTTTATCGGTTTGAATTTCGAACCCGAAGATAGCTTTCTCCATGGATCTCGATGAGAGTTTTTTTTCTTTCTTTTCAATGTAAGAAGTGAATTTTACTTGAAATTGGAGAGTGCATTGATCTTTTGATTACAATAGATTTGAACCTTTCTTGAAATACATAATATTGTGATACTAAGAAATGGTTCAATGAAATTTTTTTTTTTTTTAAATAATAATATAGGGAAACAAAATGAAAAAAGTTAAAATGTGTAAGGATAATTAAAATTTTAAAATAAAGTAAGCTTTTTCTATTAAATTTTTTTTTTAAAAAAAATGATGATATCAGTGGAACAATAATTATAACAAAATATTTTAAATAATTAGGTCTGAGAAATTTTAACGAATACTTGTATGATTTATGCTTAAGTGATAATTATGTTCGTATTTCTAAATTGTCTACTCACCATTAGCAAATCTAGGAAATGAAAACGTGTGTAATGGCGAACAGTCCAAAACGCATAATGCTCTCCCGGTGGGCCTAATAGGCAGGTGGAAAAGACCCATGGGCCTCTCTCATCATGGAGGATTCAATATTGATGAATCTAATAGTAAAAACTTCTCGACAAAATCCTTTTATGCTCAAGAAAAAAGGGTTTTTAGCCTAATTGTTTTTCCTGGAAGTTGCAGAGGGAATTGATGCATCTGGTTTCACAACCCTTGTTGGAGGTGACCATTTTTTTTCACGACCGATCTGTCATTTTTCAATTTGACAAGGATTTCATTTTTTCCCTTCTTCATTTGTTTTTGTCTTATATTTTTTATGTTTTGTTGTCATGTCCTTCGGTGATTATCATGGCATCAATTCTGCAAGAAAATTGAAATTCGTTTTGTCTTTCTTTGTTTTTGGTTTTGGAAAGATTTAGCTTCTGAAATATGAGACATTTAGAAATTGAAGCACCAAATTATCAGTCTAATTGGTGTGCTATGTTTTCTGCATTTATTTTAAGCAATGATTTAAGTAGAAATCTATTTTCTGAATCCTAAATTCAGTCCATAGATAGGTCAATGTAGGTGATGAGACAGGTACAAGTGGATTAGCTAAAAGTGGGTCAATTGAAATTAGAGGATGAAATAGATAGGTTTCTGTTAAATGGTCTAACTTTAGAGAAAAAAGAGAGCTAGAAATATAAGCTGAACAACTTTATTGTCATTGAGAGTGCTGATTGCAACCTTGTATATGGATTTGCAGGAAAGATTATCCAAGATGGAACTATCAGTGCCTTAAAACTTGCATCAACATATATTGTGTTGTTATGGCAAAAGTTTTTCAGTTTCCTTTTGTTGTAGAAATATGAACATGTTAAGGTTGATGGTGGAAGAGAACACCTGCCAGCAGCGGTTATGGAATTTTTCGCTACAAGAAATGTAGATAAATACAACAAAGGAATAGTCTTTGTATGGTTTTGCAGAATATATACTGGAAAAAATGAAATTCTAAATCGACACGATTAAAGCATGTAATTGTGATATTTTCAATCTACTAATCCTCTCAGCCATCAATTCTTTTTCATCAAAATCTACTTCCACATGCAATAACTGTAGCAGTTGCAAAGCTTTACTTTTACTGGACATCAAAAGTGGTCAAGGCTACATAATTTTCTGCCCCCAAGTTTGTTTCTTTCCCCCCTCTTTTTAAAAATATGGGTTTTGGGGTAGCTGTTAAGTTTAGTTGTATGGCTATCATATTCGGTTTGATATTATTATTATTATTATTATTATTGAACAGAACTATGAGATAGTTGCTTATTGTTTCAAGTTCTGGTTTTAGAATTGATTTCCAATTCAATAGGTTTATGCATTTCAATATTTTCGGTTTCGGTCTGTATTGTGGCCCCATTTCCTTTCAGGTTATACTTATGGTGAATTTGATGACTAAGTCTTTGATGAAGAGAGAACCTAGCCCCCCAAAGTTTACGAGGCCTTTTTTTGTGATGGAAAGAGACATTTTTACTGATATGTGATTAAGCCTGTAGTGTTCTGCATGTTCCTTAGCAAAATGAGTGATTTCCATGAAGTTGAGCTTAAAGTTTGGGATTGTGAATTGGATCAATATGGCGTTGTAAATACTGCTGTTTATGCAAGTTTTTGCTAGCGACTGCTGTACCAAATGCAGGACACGTTATTGACAGGTGATTAAACTTTGCTTTTGTTTGCTGCAACTGGTTTTTCAATTGTTGGATTGAACTTTGATCCTTTTATTACTTTACTTTACAGCCTTGGTCTTTTTTCTGGGCAATATTTATTCTGTTCCATTGGCATACAGACATTGACATTGTTTAACTGTCATTTTATTTAAATGACTTTTAACTGTCGGTGTTTAACTTGCCTCAGGGGTTTGTTGGATTGGCATTGGCCATTTTGATTGAATTGAGTTGAAGAGATTGGGACCCGATATGGTAAGGCTCTGGCCTCGATATGCGGAAAGCCAAACCATTGGCAGGATGTTACAAAGTCATAAGCTCTTTTAGCTTCGTTGAGTTGACTAATTTAGAATTGTCTCCTTCGTTTACATCATGTAATTTTGTATAGTTTATAATGGTTAACATCTTAAATAATTAAGATTAAAATTACTATTTTTTAAAATACGCACCTAAATTGGAATTGGGAAAAATCAGAATTGACTTGTTTTTTATGTTAAAGAAATGGCATAAAGAAATATATTGACATTTCTTTTTGTTTTTTCTTATTTTTCTGTTTCTTCACGTTAATTTTAAATTCTATTCTTCTTTATGTTATTTATTATTTTGATTTTTTTCTCTTTTATTATTTTTTTCTTATTTTATTTTCTATCCTTGATCCTTTTTTTCTTCTCTTTTCTTTTTTCCTTTCTTTTTAAATGATTTAGATGCCACACCAACCATGCTTTGTGTGTGCATATGTAATTATTTCTTTACCAAGCATGTCCTTCCAATGTGTTTGCTTTCAATGGCTTAAATTAATTTGAAGGAAGTTCTTTTTGCAATGAAGAATGATATGTAATTGTTTTTACTTTTTTTTATCATATTTTATTTTTCAAAATTTGTATTTATTTAATTATTTTAATGTTTTGTTTTAAATTAATATTTTGTAATCAATAATATTTCACATTTTTTAATCACATCTTCCACCGGTTTAACACTATTACTATTATAAATATAAAGATAGATAGGTAGACTTATAGTGAACTGTAAAAATTAGATATTTGTTCTGAAAATAAATATAATTTTATCTAAAAGTTTACAAAATAATATTTTCTAACAAACACGTGTACTTGCATAAGCATAATTATTAATTAATCCTATTAAGAATAGGAGGAATAATAATAATAATTTTATTTACAACTTGAATAAAAATATTGTATCTGACAGAAAAATAACATCTATTGAATAAATAAACAAACAAAAAAGGATCAAATTCAAATGGATAAGTTATTTGTTACTCTTATCATAAATTCAAATAATATGTTTAATTGTACTACTAAACGTTATTTAAATATAATAACGTTGCTGCCTGAGACATGCACAAGCGCAACACATGAGCTAATCCCGGAGTTTCTCCTGGAAAACTTTCCGGTTCCAACTTCGCACATAAAATAAAATATATTTATTGCCAGCCTAACCTTTCAAATTCAAATGCCTTTATATACGTATATAATTAATTTAAAATTGTCAATAATTAAATTCTTTATTTTTAAATGAGTCAACATTTTTCCATGGATAATTGAATAAGTCATAATCCTCTTTGAAATTGATTCTTTATTAAAATGAGAGACTTAATTTTAGCCGAAGAATAGTGATTGGAGAGGATTTTTTTTTTTTCCCCACTATCACGGCAAGACAAACAAAATTACCGCGAATTACTCTCCACCATTATGTAAAAATTACTAAGAATAACCTCATTTGAATAAGTTGTACAATAAAACTCTATACTTTTAATCTTAACAAAATATAAATTGACTTTGGCACGTTCTTTCATCCTAGTACTCTTTTCATCTCTACCTAATCCTTCCTTCATCTTTGACAACTCATTCGTGTAAAACTAACAAGTCACGCATTTATAAGTCTATGAATTATTTTGTATCATGATTTTTTTTTTTTTTTCTCAAAAGTATAGATATTCAAAAAAGGACAATCTTGGACATTTTTTTAATGACTTTTGAGATTTCAGTCCACCAATTCACTTTTTTTCAGATCAAATCGTCAAATCGATTCGAAAAAAAGTATTGAATCGTTTTTCGTCAAAACCGTTATCTAATGAAAAATTGCGATGGATTGATTTGTTGGATTGATGAACAGATTGATTTTTCAAAAGACCCAATTTGGAGTCAAATTTGTTCAAATTTTAAAAAAAATTTAAATATACTTAAATATTAAATAATTCTTCAATCAAATTATAAATTTTAAAATAAAAAAATTTACTCAAAATATACTTCATTATTAAAAATAAATAAAATTATTATTCTATCTTTACCGACACTAAAAATTATTATTTTTAAATCTTGTAAGATGGAACTTATGATTATTAATTATAAAAAACCATTAATATCGTATCTATAAATTTAACTTGAATATTATTGTATTATGAAATTACTGTATCTTATATGACTAGCAAAAAAAATAACATTAAGAAATTTTATTTTTATTTTTATATAATATTACTAGTTTAATTATAGTTGGATCATTAAATAGTGAATCAGTTACTTTTTTTGTTCAATATTCAATCCGATTTTTAAAACATTACACAATCCAATGCAATGATAGTTTTAATCATCAATAAACACAAGTACTAGTACTATAGACTATCCACGAAATACATAAAAACAAATTACTAAAATAACATTTCTTTCAATGGAATTAAAATTTGATCATTCGGGATTGAATTGAATGTTCTATCTTAAAAATAAGTTAAAATTTTAAAACAAAATTGATATTACTATATTTAAAGTGAGTTAAGTTAAACTTTTTTCAATAAAATTTGTTAAAATCAAAATAAAACATTCAATTCAATACTAAAATTTATTTATCAAAGTCAAAATTGAATATTCAATTCCAAATATAAAAAAATAATAATAATAATCAAATTTAAATTCCACTATTTGCAATTTTCACTCCCTAAGTAAAATTGTCAAAATGGGTTGGATTCTTGGATCCGACCCAATCCTACTTCAAATTTTTTTAAAATTAGATCTGAAAAACTTGATTCCAATTGCAATAAGGGTTTTTTAACCTATCTTTTAAGGACCAAAGGCTAATAAGGATTTAGAAAGGGTTGGGCAAGGCTGGCTCCTAGGCCAAAGATATTAAAAATATTATTTTATTTTATAATTTATTTATTATAAAGAAAAAATGTTCATATTTTCTGTTACGGTATTATTATTTTTTAGTAGTATTTTTTTTTCTTATTGAAACTCAAATTTTTTGTTTAGGGTTGTTTTTTTTTATACCGTAATGAATTTTAAATCCGAAATTGAGTTTTTTATTTTGATGTTTGGTTTGTATTTAATAATTTTCTACATTTCTCGTAATAATTTTCTACATTTCTCGTAATAATTTTATGTTCACCTTATTTACTATTTTTTGCATTTTTAAAAAATAGTGTAAAAATTGAAATGTTTTATTTAAAAATTTTTTAAAGAAAAAAAGTGTATATATATAAGGGCTGACCTGTCCCAATTCTTGATCCTTATGAAATTAGACTTGATTAAGATTTTAACGATCCTTTAAAAAATGGAATTGATCCATTCTGATACTTTAAATTTTCTACTATTTGAAGTTGAGATCGGATTGAATCAGAACAATCCCAATTAATAGCTCTAGACGGGAGGTTGCGGCATCCAGGGTTAGGGGTCAACGTCCTTCTTTTTCCTTTTGTTTTCTTTTTTCTTTTTCTTTTTTTTTTTTGGTACTATTAAGCAAGAGAGATGAAAGAACTGGAGTGTAGGGCAGGTCAAGGCAGATTTTTGAAAATCCAGACCTATCCTGCCTTTCCTTGAGCCAGGCCCGACCTAGCCTGTGACCTGTCATGAATTTTTCAATACAAACCCATGACCAACCCTGTTCTGTTATTATTAGGCCCGAACTTGCCCC
The DNA here is from genome assembly GCA_028571225.1 of Parsonsia alboflavescens. Classification (NCBI taxonomy): domain Eukaryota; kingdom Viridiplantae; phylum Streptophyta; class Magnoliopsida; order Gentianales; family Apocynaceae; genus Parsonsia; species Parsonsia alboflavescens. Next base: position 20,233,006 of record JAOXNR010000030.1, read on the forward strand.
GTTTTGACCCTCCTACTTATCACAAATGGATTATTCAAAACAACAAATAAAATTACCCTAATTATCATTTTGATAAAAATAAATAAATAATCAAAGAGTACAAAATCCTACAATTAAGTACACATTTTCAAACATCCCGAAGATAAAATTACAAAATTGAATTGAAAATTCAAAATATATTAAAATTGAAAATTGAAGATTTTTAACCACCATCATAGGTCTACGAATCACTGCCTCGTAAGTAATCACCATCCACTAGTGACCCAAACTCAAAAAATTTCCCATCTCGTAAAAAATCCCTGGCACCAAATGAAGGTGATTGTGTGCGAAATAAAGGGGAAGGAGAAGAAGAAGACATGGATCTGAGATGGGGTGGTAGTAGTGGCAGACAGTAGAGGGCCAGGTAGCCGTTGTCATTCCAGAAATGGAGAGCCGATTTTTCCAATTTTCATTTCAAATAGTACACACCAACTTGAAGGAGCACTTTCGGAGTATAAATATATAAATACATATTCAGTGCAGGATCGGAACGGCACATCACTGTAAATATGGAGCCGACCTTTGTCAGTGAGAGAGGAGTGAGAGGAAGAAGATGGGAGAAAGAGAGAGAATCGAGAGAAGGGAGAAAGTTGCTAAAAGAGAAAGGAAGTAGCGGCAGAGAAGAAGAAGATGGGAGAAAGAGAGATAACTAAGAGAAAGGTGAAAGCTGCAAAGAGAAAAAGAAGTGTCGGCCCAATGAGAGAGGAAGATTAAGATTAGGGTTGGAGAGGGTTTTATAATATATATATATTAAAAAAAAAAAACATAACGGGACAGGTCAGACCAAATCATTAATCAGTCCCAGGCTCGACCTGACCTGTACACTGGCCTTCTCCTTCAAACCCATACTTTTTCTTATTTTAAAACAGATCAGATAATATCCACTTCAAACGGATCAGGTCAATTCAAACCTAGCTCGGGTCGGGTAATTTTGCCATCCCTACTTAAGTGGGGAGATCAAATCCGACGAACGTGGCGTACATGCTTCACTATTGCGTTGGAAGCACGCTCCAATGGGAAAAGGCTGGGCGGAGAGGTGGACGAATTTTCTTCCGTTTTGTAGGATTCAGGTGGCTGTGGTCCCATGTTTTATGGATATCATGAGCAAGTTATCCTTTCTATTTTTTCGCCACGTTTCATCATGTAGTTTTGCTATTAGTAACTGAAAAATAGTTTAAATGAAGAAAATAAATTACGAGATTTTTCCTAACACCACAAAAAAAAATAAAATTTTTCCTTAATTTTTAATTCCTCCCATAGCAAATAGGACTTGGATTTTAATAATTAAAAATTAAATTAAAAACTATTATATCTTTATGTTCACGTCATCATTCATCTATTTTTCAATATTACGATAAATAATACTTCTTTCGTTTTTTTTTTATAATTCATTTTAATTAATCAATTTTATTTTAAAGCAAAAGTTACTTTACATTTTTCAATAAGTATTTTTATTTATCAATAAGTATTCAATGAGAAAGTTTCAATCATACATTTCTAATCATATTAAATATTTGGATTGAATTCATATGAGTATTATGTATTATGATAGATATTTTAATTCAAAAAAAAATATTAATTATCAAAACAATCATTGCCTTTATCTATATTCCAAAACCTTAAACAATTTTTAAAAGGAAACAAGAGTAGTAATAATATTTATTATAAATAAAGTTTAATCAAATTAAATTTAAATATTGTACTCCTTCATTAATCATTCCATGATTAGAGGACATTGAATCATCGTCATTGCAATAATAACTCTGAGAAAACTTGACAAAAACCTAGACAACCTAAATCACAAGCCCTAACTACAATTTGTTTCCCTTAAAATTAGGAATAAGAGAGAAAGTTTCAATATGGAGAGATGAATTTCTCCTCCAAGAAATATTCTCCCTATCAAATTTGACAATAGAATTGTCTCCCTTTCACAAGACTAACATCAATCCACAAGACCACATAGCCACCTTTTAATTCCATAATCGATTTTTTTTGGAATACGTGAGATTCAGTGTCTATTAGTCCAAAATTAAATATATTTTGAACTTAAAATATCACTGATAACCTCTTAGGTTTAAATTTTTTAATTCATTTTGACTCATAAAAATCACATCACTGACTACTCAGTGTATAAATAAACTAAATCCATTTCATTATTTATTTTTAATATTTTTCAAGGAATGTTTATAGCTTAAAAAATACTCTAATTCTGTTTAATACACATTTATTTTATACAATAAGGAGTCATACGCCAATCCCTTGTCGAATTAAATAAAAAAGATTATTTATAAAAGGATCCACAATCAATATAATTTGACCTTTATGTTTTAACATCATATTTTTTCTCTCTATATTTGACTTTAATAACAGAATGAGATATTTGGAGACATTTGGTTCATATGATGATCTAGTTGGCATCCGGCCTAACTTCTATCGGTAAAGTTCCGACCACATCAACTACATTGATAATATAAAAATAATACTTTTAACTTTTTCAAGGAAAAAAAAATCATCATTTTTGTTAAGGTTAAATACATATTTTAAATTTTATATCAAATCAAAAATTAACATTCAATTAAATTCTGGTCCATGAAGTATTAATTTCAAGATAAACAAAAGAAATTCAAAATCGTTATGGAAAAAAACAAAAACAAAAACAAAACAAGAAGGTACTAAATTGAAGGCTGAAGAATTATACTTGGTACCACCATAGTGTTCGATATCACGATGGGAAAAGAGATGAGAAAGAAGTTGGAGGAGGCGTGATCAGGTGTGGTAGCAGCACTGGGCCAGCCAGCAAGAATACACCAAGTTTTATTTTATGGTTAGGTTTCTGAAAATGGGACGTCATGGATCTTTGAGAGAGCGAGAAGTAGTAAGTAGGTTTCTGGGCATTAAAAGCTGTTGACTTTTGCAACCATTTTTTGGTGCTCGTTTCCTTTCCCATTACAAGATTTCCACTGATACTGCTTCTCGGTTTTCACCCAAATCGGGTAGCGGTTTTACCCGCATGTGGGATGACATTAGCACTTGGAACTTGGAAGTACTTCGAATGCCGAAAGAGACCAAAGGTGACTTTTGCCTAAGTTATTTGGGTTCCACCATACCAAAGGAATCCATGAATTTAAAGATTTTCTACTCTTGTTGTCTTTTTTTTGTTTTTTTGTTTTCTCACTTGCCACCTTTAATCCCTTTTCATCTTCGTTTTTATTTTTCAACTATTCTTGCTTCGTGAACGGAATTGAAAATTTCGATTTTTATTTAGAATCATTCAAAATTTAATATTACATTTTCATAATTAATAAAGATTTTAGAAAGAAATTGACGTTATTAGGTTAGAAATGAATCAAGTCAAATTCTTTTAATAAATTTTATCAAAATAAAAGACAAGACATTCAACCATAAACGGAATTAGTATATAAGTTTTCAATGTATTTTTTAAAAGTTTAACCCCTATTTATATAGTTATTAACAATTTGAAAATTTTCTTATTCTTATTTTAATTGATTCATAATTACATGTCTAATAGTCTCTGCGAGGACATCCCAGCGGGAAGAGTGGTAAACGTGTAGACCATTGATCTTAAGTTCGAATTTCACAAATATCATCTTGAATAAGTAGAATGTCGAGGTACGTGAAAACTGATCCAAACATTGTAAAAAAAAAAGAGTCTGATGTATATAAAAAATGAAATAAATTTAAAAAGTTGTTCAATTCAATATCACACATTTAATTTTGGATGAAGAATGTACTATTTTAGTTATTTGCAGCTTTCTTCTTCTTCTTTTTTTTCATCTACTATTTAAGACTGTTTGAATAATCATAATATTTATTAACAAAATTGGTTAATTCTTTTTTTTTTTTCCTTTAAAGTCCTTTAAATTTTAACATTGGTATTTTTAATTTATAAAATTTAATGTCTTGTAAATAAAGAAGTAATTACACACCTACACAAAATAATAATAATAATAAAACCCAAAATTAATGAAAAAAAAAAACTTAAAAACAAAAATGCAAGAAAAGAATTTTCCAAATATGGATTACAGTAGTATTTGACGGATAACAAAATGGTTTCTCACCGGCGTCCATCATTTATTCAGAATACCCGTCTCTTCAATCCGATAGGCCCCACCGAGTCTCTCCATACAAACAACAACAGATTACTACTAACCATTAACACAGTACCCAACCCAGGCCAAAACACAACATCTCCATGCTTCTTCCGCAAGTGACTTTTCCCTTTCCTTTCCACACTCTCCCCCCACAGCGCGTCCTCCTCACATCCCCTGCCCATTTTTTTTTTAACAAAAAAAGATAAAGAAAAAAAAGAAGCTGCCGGTCAGTTCCACGTCTCACCTGTGGGCCCATGCTTCCATAGCCCAAGATAAAATATACTGCAAAACCATCAGCCCATCCATCCATTTCCATTCCTCACAAACACACACTACACAAAGCCTTTGTCAAATTGACATTTTGGCATCTACACCATTCGCACCTCCCAAACCCTATAACTCATGTCCTTCTAACATTTATTATTTATATATATAATAATATATAAACACATAATTTTTATTACTCTTTATTTCAGATTTTCTTTGCCACCACCATTCTCTTCTTCTCCTTCAATCTTCCTTTTCCTTCACTTTTTTCCCTCATTTCATTTCTCAATCTTCCTAGTCCTACCCAGGTCACCTCGCCTTCACTGGAAACCCGTACGTGAAGGACCCATCTGGCGCGGAGATGAGTGATGAGGAGTGGGTCAAAGTTGCAACGGCGGATGATGCCATGGTGGCGGAGCTGCTGTTAATGTTTAAACAGGTGAAGCCAAAAAATGAAGAAGCAGCGGAAGCTCTGCCGTCACAACCGGCGATGACATCTAAGCAGGCCTTGTCGGTAGAGTGGAAGGTGAGACAGCGGCGTTCCAAAGCAGTTATGGTTCAAAGTAAGAATCAAGCTCCCAGGGCTAGTCCTACAACTCCGCTTTCGTGGAGTGGCGCCACCTCTGTCAGCGGCGGCGGCGGCGGCAGTGGTGGCGGGGGTGGCGGCGGTGGTGGCGGCGGCACCTTTGACGGTAGTCCCGAGGAGGAGTCCAGCCGTCCTCCTCCTCCTCCTCCTCCTCCTCCTCATCCACCTAAACGCACTGACACCTCGAGATCTAAGGTTCGTATAACTTTATCCATGCAATCTCGTTAACTCATTACCGCTCCTCCTCTCTTTTCGGTACATGTGTCGTCGGAGTTCCACTTCCCGCTGTTTCTCGTTTGGAAGGCATGGTAGAGTTATGAACTGTCATGGTTTCGCCGACGAGTGGCGCTCCGTTTTTCGCTCTTCTCTGGCGTCGTTTTCTTTATTGCTTACTTTGATTTCATTCGAGTCTCGTGTCATTCGATCCTCCATTTGGAATTTGTCCAAAATACCCTCCAAAAAGTAACCAATTTACGGATACCTGTCCAGTATGAGTCAGATGGAAGCATGCTCTCTCTTCACCTGTCACCGTTTTTTCGGTTTCGAAACTGACAACATTATCCCCCTTCTGCATGGGGAAAATCCTCGTGAATTCTCGGACCCAGTTCAGTCATTTCACCGATCTGTAATTCTCCCGGGAATCGGCATCCACCAAATCTGGGCCGCCTGCCGTGCTGTTTTCGAATTTTCACGATATTTAAAACCATCTGTTTTTCTCCTTTTATTATTATTATTATTTTTTAAAAAAAGTGTGATAATTTTGATTCGTTCAAGTTTTTGCATAGTCAGTGGAAGTAGTAGGATTTATCCGTTCTTTTCTTTTCTTTTGCGTTTAGAGTGGAAAAGTGGTGACTTTCAATGAACGCATATGGTCAGAAGGACAGACGATTGAATGAGTCATCACGTTTTCTTCTCACCACCTTTCCGCTCACCAGCCAAAACCCATTATTATGCGTATTCGTGTCACACCTTTCATCTTCGCAATGACGAAATCACCCTTGTCCACCATGGGTACTTTTGTCAATTCATACTTCCCCATTGGGTACATATGAGGCCAGTCATGAATGGACGAAGAACCTGTCCATTTCTTTGTCGGAGCCGGTACTTTATTTAACCATTGGCTTGGGTAAAATTGTTCCCAACCCCACTCCCCAATTTTCTTTCTTTCTTATTTTCCCCCCTCGGTTAAACTTAGTCAATATCTCTAGTAGAAATTACCCGCGTGGAAAGAGGTAAGAAGAAGCAACAACTGTTACTCAATATTAAGGTCTGAGGTGATCGCCTTATTTAAATCCTGCCCCTTGTTATTCCCTCTCCCTTCTATAATTTGGGAAAAAGAAAGTTGTGCCCGTGTCATTTATTATTGTATGATTTAGTACTACTTCTACAGTTCTACATGGTTAATACTCGGAGAATTTTAGACCATTAATCGGGTACTTGATAGGTGGAATTTGAGAATTGGTGGGGTATTTTGGTCCATAGAGGTTTGGGGGATGCGATACTGGTGCCTGTTTAAGCGGTGGCGTGTTATCGTGGCAAAATAGGTCTGCGATTGAGTTTGGTATAGCGTTGTTAGTGGTTAAATAAGGTTAAGCACCGTTGTTAAGGTGGAGGGGAGGGATCCGATGCGGTGGATGCAATTTGGACCTTAGTGTGCCCTCAATGTGTAGGCTGCAGCTCTTTGTCGTTACATTTACTCTTATCTAATGCCCATAGCCATTGTAACAAATGCGAACATTCCGAGGTACCGCACAACTGTACTTGTTTAAATTTTTTGTGTTTTTCTGATCATATGAAGGATTGCATTCTGGCCCAGATATTTTTTACTAGTACTAAGCTCCTAATCTAATAGGGACAAATAATCAGTTAACGGAACTTAGGATGACAGCTTAACGTGTATAGAAAATGTTTGTGTTTTTTAAAATTGGACACTTATTGAATCTTAGCTATTGGGTATCGTCTGACGCAGTCAAAAGTTGCAGGATTACTTTCTTTTCTTCTCTCTTTTTCGAGTTTTCTTTAGAAAGGTGAAAAAAAGCTGTGGATCAAGACTGTAATTCCGAAGTCTGCATGTCTTTACTAGATACTGTGTTTCTTTTTCATCGTTCTTCATGGGTTTTACTTTTTATCACGTGGGTCCTAAAGAATTTGGTCAAATTTTGTGGTTTGATATAGTGTTAGCATGGAATTTGTAGGAAATACTGGGGCGTGTGAAAACTGGAGATGTTGTTAGGTGCAAAGCTAGTGAGAAATGTTCGGTGGTTTGCATTGGGTTTGTGGTTGGACTGTGTATGGGGGACCATTTTTTATCTTTTTCCACCAAAGTATGCAATTTGTCAGCTGACACGTGTTTCGTTGCTTTAGGCGTCTTGGTACCCGAGTCACAACACATATGGTTGCAAGATCTATTAGTACTCTATGGTCACTTGAAGCATGACTTCGACTTTTGAGACCCCCACTTATTGGATAATATTTGTCACATTATGGAGACTGCTACACATTGGGGTTTTTTAGGGTCTTCCTTTATCTCAATTTTATGCGTTGCATAAACTCTGTCAAAAGTATTTTCTTTGCATATGTATCATTGTATGGACGTTCTGTGCAATCTGTGACTGAGACAATGGCTATTTGTTCCAAAACTTCATTTCTAACTTCCATTTAGATTAAAGAAAGTCCCTCCTTTTCTTTTCTCCATCAAAGTTGATGTTGAGCTGCAGTGATTGATTAAAAATAATTATTTCTTTCCTTCAGGTTATTGGAACAGGTGAAACCACCTCAACCAAGAGAACTAGAAGGAAGAAGGTAATAATTCTTCTCTTTGCAAGGTTGTCAAATAAATGTGAATACACAACTGGCTCTTTTGTCTGTTGGGACCAACTACATAAGGTTTGCCCGATTCCTAAATCTTGGCAACCTGTTTTCATATAACCTTGAGTTGTAATGTCTCTCCAATCATCTGGTTTTTTAACATGTTGCCTGTTATAGCAGTAACCATTGAGTTTTGGATTTGGACTACATGAGGTTCCAGAGTCCACTAATTTCTGATTCAGTGTGCCTCAACTAATTCTAAATGCTGGGGCGTGAAAAAATTATTATCTTTATACTTTAGTTTATTTTGCTGCATAGCAGCCTATGGTGATTCATTGCCCCATTTCATTATCACCTTAGAGAATTTTTACCATCTCGATTTTCCAAATTTGCAAACCATCCATACGGTTTGTGTTGAAGAAGTGCATGCATTATCACTACAATCCTAGTGTGCCTAAAAATGATAAGCAAGATTTATAAATTGCCTTACTAGTGAAATGAAAAATCATTACTTTTCTCTCACTTTTGTACCAGGCATGCAACAAAAATCTTATTTTTCACACTATCTGCTTATTACCCAATAATGCCCAAAAATGATATCTAAAGATGGTTGACATGTTTTGACCACTGTTGCAGACATTACCTGAGCTCAAAGAGGAGGACGACTTGCTCCAAAAGGAAAGAAGACAGTTGAAGAGGGTAATTTTTTGTCACTTTGTAAGTATTTGACTTCACTATGTGATGATGTTGAATGGTAATTCCTGAAGCCTACTCTTAACATATGCAGGAATTGGCTACTTTACGTCTCAATTTGGATAAAGCAAGAGCTACTAATGAAAAATTGAAGAGGATGAAGGTGAAGTTAATTTTGACTTACAAGTTTTGGGTCGTTCCTGTCTCTTTGCTTACTTCCTTTTGAAGTGTTTTTGCAATATCACTTACAGATTCTTATCAATTGATTATATAAGGATTGTGTTGTGATTCAATAATTTAATGTAGATGTAGCTCCGGATGCTACTTATATTGGATGGTTCTTTCAGAAAAGTTCAACATGCTTCCTTTGTGTAGTTTAACATGCACCAACTTCAGTGTTGAGAACTTATCAATTTGGATTTGTAAAATTTTCCTTAAAATCCTGATATTTCAATGATCCATATTTTAGTCTATATATTCATCCATCATTTCATACTTTTATTTACATCCCTGATGTATTTGAGGACACAGAGACACGGTTGGGATATATATTCTGATGGTGATGGGTGTTTAAGCATAACCAGATATCACCCTTTGTTTCTTATCCTCTCCGGTACCTTACTAATGTCAATCTTAACCATTCATATCTTGCTACTTATTGAGAAGAGTTCTCGAACTTAGGGGAAAAAATGAAACAATTTGAGTTGAAGGATAAATCAACACACAATTTCTTGAATTTGGTGCTTTTATCAAGTTTGAAACAGGCGAAAATCACTTGTTCACAAGCACACATTTCATGAGACTTCTGAGTGCATATTGGGTTCCAATTTTTTCGTTGGTAAATAGTGCAGGCGTTGCTTAGCTTTTCTCTACGTTATCATTTCTAATATTTGATCTTTGATAATTTGCTCCATAGACACCTGAACATTGGTTGGATTCTAAAATGTGATGATCATTTATTGCAGCTTGAATTACAAGTACCTCCGGCAGCTGAAAGTGTCGGCATAGTCTCATCTGAGTTAGCTATTTCCGATCAGTCACAGCAGAAGTCAGCATCTGATAGCTACATTCCAGCTATTTTACCACCGAGTCCTACACCAATTCCTGTAGGATCACTTCAATGCTCTCCGCCAAATGGTTGTTCTGAAGTCAAGGAGGAAGTTCCCGCTGCTGGTAACTTGGTGCTTCCTGACCTCAATCTCCCTTTTGAGGATATAACAAACCCTGACATTCTGTGCGGAGTAAGTTAGAATTGGCGTTGTATGTGGATAACCTTTTTTTTTTTCTTGAAAGGAAAACGCCACAATTATATATAGCATCATCTAGAATAAGTTCTAAGTCTAACGTTGTTGTAGGAAATGTAATGAAATTGTAATTAAGAAATCAATTACCTTCACCACTTTCTGAACCGGAAGTGGATTTTACTAATGATGAAGGTACAAAAAGATCGTTAGGATCTCAAGTATTTTTTTCTTCTTCTGAGGTTGTAGTATTAGTAGTGATCCTGATTGGTTAGCAGCAGATATATTCTTTTACTCACAGGTTACCACGTTGTCCGATTCTTTGAGGCCAACAAAACATATTCTTCTATTCCTATACACACATAAGTTGTAACTATTTCATTATCACAGGGCCAGCCAGATATTCTTTTCTTCTTAATAGAAAATGTCTAAGCTATATTTGTTCTCTTTTTCTCCTGGGACTTGCATTCATGAAATTGTTATATTTTGAATTCTTGAATCAATGGTTCTTCTTGGCCCAACATTTTATCTTTAAATGTGATTTCTTATTTAGTGTGAAGATTGAGGTTAATTAATAATAGGCTTCTGTAATTTGATGGGAAATGATTCGTGCAACGTTTTTCAATATTACTCTTTACCAGAGGAGGCAGAGTACAAACCTCAGCAGCTTCCGTGCATAGTTGTGGCAGAATCCCAGTAACATATTGTACCAACAGTATCTCTCTCGTCCTTCGAGAACGTCAGACATCCCTCCCACCCGCACCCCCACCAAAAACTGCCACTCCCAACGGGGGTTCTTGGATTACCAACCCACATCCCCCGGTTTCACTCAAACCTCGTACCACCTTCTACAACTCCTTTCTTCTTCCCCATCATTACAAAAGAAAGGCCTCTGGAGAAAGATAAGAAATAAACACCAAATATTGAATTAATCTTCCTTCTTTTTGTGGGAGACTCTGATCTCTTTGTTGGAAATCTAACATAAGCACAGCTGCCTCGTGATAGAATGCACTGTAAGATTGGACTTTGACTTGCATGTATCAAACTTCACAAAGAAGTAGTACTGGTTATCACTATTTAGGCCTTGTGCTGGTCGTGCAAGACACTGAATGTTGCGAAGAAATTGTAAGATCAGAAATAAAGAAGAAAAGGTTATTACTTGGTAGAGATTAATGAAACTGTTTACTAATTTGATGGCTAATGCTATTAAAAGTTCCATATTTCGACATAATTCATGGGTCCCTTAATTCTCTTACAGTTACTGACACTACACCGTCAGACACTGTGTCAAAACCTATTTGGATTCAAATTACAGACAGTAATCAGTTGCACAGAACCCATTAATTCTTGATTCTCATTCATATAAACACTCACTACTACTACTACTTAATTTAAATAATAAATACAACAAGGTTAAACAACCATGGAAGCCACATGAGCAGCAGCTTTAGCTTCAGTCTCTGGATTAATATTATTATAGCTGAAGAGATGGGCGGCAGAAGTTACCACAGCACACTTCTGGGTCTTCTTTGCTTTGCGCCTTGCACCACCACCACCCTTCTTCCTAGTCTTAGCTTCAGACGAAGAAGAAGAAGAAGTAGATGATGTTGTTGTTGTTTGCAATGGCTGAGGAAGAACAAGAGGAATATCAAAATTAGTGCGAGCTTTAGAACCTCTGAGTCTCCTAGCGGCAGCATCATAAGCACGGGCAGCTTCCTCGGCCGTGTCGAAGGTTCCAAGCCAGTGGCGACACCGTCCAATCCTATCCCTTATCTCCGCCGACCACCTTCCCCACGGCCTCTTTCTCACTCCTCTGTAATTCTTCTGCGCTGAACTTTTATTTCCGTTTCCAGCGGTGGGCACCACCGACACCATCTGATCATCAGAATACTTAATTTCCTTGCATGCAGCAGTAGTACGACTACTCAAGTTTTCAGTACTGCAGCTTCCAAAGAGAACATGCTCTCCGACCACAGCTGCAATCCCTTCAAGAACAAGCGGCGGCTTCTTATTTTGTTTTTCATTAATATTATCCCAAGAAAGCTGGTGATCATGAGTTGGAATTAGTGGGTCAGAAAATGGAGGAAACGGTTGGAATAGTGAGCTTTGTTCGGGTGGTGGAACTGGAAACGGAAGGAGTTCTTCCTGGTTAGGGAAGAAGAGATCAGGTGGGAAAATGTGGTGGAGGGCGGTGGTGTCCATTGTTTTGGGCTCAGCTTCAGATGATGAACAGTATCTTGACATTGCAAAGACAAAAGCCAAAAAAAATCATGGATACTGATGAACTCGCAGTTCCAAAAGTTATATACTTGGTTTGGTGGAAATTATTAATTTAATTATTTTATTTTATTTAAATTTCAAAAATAGGGGGAGATTTTTAGATTTTGTGGAAAATTTTAGATATTCCTGTCAAATTGGATACGACTACCATCTGTCATGTTTGTATACTCACTATCAATAATCAATATGATTCATTTTAATTAATTTTTTTATTATTAATTATAAGTAATTATTATTAATTACTTATTTTTTACTATATTATTCTCTTATGATATATAATAAAATAGTATTTAAATTTTTTAAAGATTGTTAGAAAATATTTTAAAAATAAAATTTTTCTTTAATTTTTATAAAATAACGATTAATTTCTTATATTGAGTGATGGAAGGAGTATTTATTTACTTAAATACTTCTCTCGTCCTTGCTTGGCAGAAGGGATATATTCCTGTTCATTTACAAAATTACCCCATGCTAATTATTAGTTTGATGGAAGAAAAAATTATCTTCCAATTTAATTATCAATCTTTCGTTCTTCATATATGATCAATGTTTTTGGTGAATTGTAAAATTAAACTTTTTTACTCCTATTTGTAAATCATTTGAACTTACTTTTTTTATTATTATTTATAAATTATTATCGTTAATTTATTAGGTATTTTAATGATTTTTACCGTATTATGCCTATCTCCCTCTCTCTTTTCTCTAGTAGTTAGTTTAATTAGAATCATGAATAGAGATATTTTAATGAAAAAAATATTACTTTAATTTTGATAAAATGACTAAGGATGACTTATAAATGATAATAAAGAGAGTATTAATTAGTCATAGGATCATTACAATTAAAAAGATAGTCTTTAGATATTGAAGATGTTAATATTTCAATGAGAATTGAACTTTTAATATTTGATTAATTAATCTCTCGAAAACTATAACAATTAGTCTATCTTTAAAATTCGGACCAGTTTATAGGTTTATTTTGAGTAAAAATTTCCCCCATATATTTGTCCATTTAAAGTTTCACGAGAATATTTAATACTAATTTTGGCTTGCAATATAAATCATTAATCCCATTTTAGGTAGATAAAAACTCTTAAATGTAGTCATATTATGTCAAAAAAATACCTCTTTAACTAATAAGCACAATTATCTTTCTTTACATAGATAAAAATAATATTAATCAAAGGATAAAAATAAAAAAAAATCATAATTATTTAACGATAATTATAAAATAACTTATATACCAGCTAAATGAAAGAGTTCTTATTGTAATATTTTCATTTTAAACTCTGAAAAAAATATTAAAATTTGTGTCAAGTTGAAAATGAACTTATGAGGGAGTATTTACTAAATCTAGGAGGTAGAGTGGATAGAGTGACGATCATTTAGAAGAAATAATTTATATAAAAGAAAAGATTTATATCTTTATTTTATTTTTTTATTTTTGGCATGATATCCAATTCTGTTTGCACCATTTTAACAATTTGCTAATGTAGAAGGGTATTGATGATTTTAATTAAGTTAAGTTATTAAAAATTAAGTATTTATCTATTTAAATTTAAAATTATTTAGGGCTGTTTTAAACTGATTTTCATTTATTATTTTATTAAAAATAAATTTCTACAAACATCTTTCAGTAGATTGTGAAAATTAATAAAGAAGGACACCAAGGATTCAGAAAAGGTATAAGTATTAATTTTATGAGAAAATATTGGCAGAAAAAAATAAATACGAAAGGATAGGTGTGACGGTGGGAGGTTTATTTGTAAGATCTCGTGGGTCCTATAGCTTTATAGCCGTCGGATTACCTGACCTGTACTGGCAAGGCGTCACTGTGGCGTCAAACGGAAAAGATTGTTTGACTATGTGGCTTTGATAGCCATGATTACTGCCTTTAACCGGGAAAAAATAAGAAAGAAATGTTTGGGCATTAAACAGGTTCACTGTAGTAACCGTGTGGTTCCACTTAAGAACCGGCATGCAACAACAAGAGCTCTCCGATTAGTTTACTAAGATGGGGATTTTGGTTTTGATGATCCGCATGATGACTTACGTGCATGCGGTATATATGAATGGTTCTGATCACATCAGTCATGACGGGGAAGGGAGGGTTTTCGTGAACCCTCGTTTTTGCTTTGGTGGGGCAAAATCTGGGTTTAACAGTGATCATGATCATATGAGTCCGCTGTAATCTTCTGGGGTGTAGTAAAAGTGACCATTTTCCGTGTTTTTCACATGATTTATTTTTATTTCTCCGCCGATCCCACCTCCTCACCCCGCCCCCCAAGCTCCCGTTCTCTTTTGTTACGTTAGGAACATTTACTATACGCAGTACTACCACTACCACTACTACTGTTACGGTTGGTTGAAAATTCAACTTAGCTTCAAGTGTGACGATCAAAGGATATTTCATGTATAACATCATCTTCTATTCAGAATTAAATGTTTTATTTAAATTTATTTCATTTAAATATTTTAATATCAATTTCTTTAATAAGTTTTTTTTTCTTAATTTAGAAGATAATACATTCAATTTCAGACGATTCAAAATGAAAAATAAGACATTCAATTCCAGACGAAGGATCTCAAAATTGAATATCTTTATTTTTATTTTAAATTATTCAAAATTAAATATTTCATATATTGAATTTTAATATAAAATCTCGTCAACAATCAGTTTAATTTTTGAGTCTCATAACTAATTAGCAACTTCTTTACAAAAGTTAAATTCACTTGCTTATCATTTCTTTCGATTTATGCCCAGAACTCGTATTTAATTATATAATTATAAGAATATTCCATTGACCAAAAAAAAAAAAAAAATCAGATTTAGGGGGAATTTATATTGTACCAAAATTTTGCATTATAAATTGATGGATTTATTTCACCTGTCTTTTTGAGCCCATCTCTTATCGTAATAGTCATGTTTTAATTTTTCTTTTTTTGAATATGTTAGTAAGTTTTCCTAGTGTAACGTTTTTTTCTTTCTTTCTCAAATTAATTTCAAAATAATAATAATAATAATCACATAATTAAGAAAAAACTATTAGCTCCCAGTATCTTAATTTTGGAGTTGTCCGCACGCAAGAGCACGAAAACTAATACTACATGCAAACAGAATGCACGAAAAGTCTGAAGTTCTGTGAATTATTGTTGTTGGGCTGTTTTTGGCAATGGCTTAAGAAGAAAGAAGAGAGGTGACACTGATCCATGAAGAAACATTCAGCATAGGAACAGAAAAGAATGTCTGTCTAAACGTGCATCCCAGTCTCGGTGTATCGAAGCTATAAATCGAGAGTAACACATACATTTAGTGTTCTCCTCAAAATCTTTATATTTTTTTAATTTTATTTTTGACTGTTTCAAGAATTTGAAATTTGAAAAAGAGAAGACATGTTTGAAGCAAAAGAAAATTGTATCATGTCTGGGGATATAAGGAGTAGTTAAAAATGCTTAATGCTATAGAATGTGATATGGTGTGTCTATGTGTATTTAAATGATTAATAATAACTTAGACTCCTTATAAAAATATACATCGGTGCACTCTGGAGCATGTAAATTTTATGAATACTTTATCCTTTCTTTTTAATATTGTCCCTATGATTTCTTTTTTCATAAATAATTTTTCTCCAATCCCAAAACATCTTTTTTTTCTCTCTTAAACAAACTACAGATATAACAATTTTGGAAAGCCAAAAAAAAAAAAAAACCCCTTACTTTATTACTTCCCCCCTTACTAAATATAAATCATTAACCATCGTTTGGTAAAAATAAAGTTAACTTGTTTCCTCCTAAAATGTCTTCTAATCCCCTTTCCAAAATTTTGAACATCATTTCATTAGTATATTATTAGAGGAATAATATAGAAAAAATAATTTTAAAAAATTAATTAATTAAGAACAATGACAAGAAAAATTATTTAAAATAATTTATATTTAGTGACGGAAAGAGTATTGACAAAATAAATACGACTAATGAAGTATATAATTAGATATGTTTTGTGGTTAAAAAACTTAATTAATTCACCCCTAATAAGGAACTTAGGCAATTTTCTAAAATTGGGCTCCAAGTGAAGTTATTAAAACCAAATAATACACAAGAAGATTATTGCATGGTTTATACGTCTACCAGCTGCTAAGGCCCAGTTCAAATCTTGACCCTAATTAAAATTATGACAAGCTAACTTTTACTTAGAATATTGAAAATAAATATATGTAGATATATTTTTCATCTATCAATATTCGGATCCATTCTCCCATACCACCTCGACTATCCGCGAGAATCTACAATTCACTAAAACTAAATATATAATAAGATCGAATCACACTCACAACCTCCAGTAGGTAAACTACACATTCATCACTCGGCCACACCTAAATGCATATTCTCGTATATGAATTCTTTGAAAGATGCTGTTTCA
The DNA here is from genome assembly GCA_028571225.1 of Parsonsia alboflavescens. Taxonomy (NCBI): domain Eukaryota; kingdom Viridiplantae; phylum Streptophyta; class Magnoliopsida; order Gentianales; family Apocynaceae; genus Parsonsia; species Parsonsia alboflavescens. The sequence goes on from JAOXNR010000030.1 coordinate 20,249,449, forward strand.
ATACCAAACATATATGATACAAATATTCACATAAAGAAAAACTTTCTACAACAATGACCAGAGTAAGGATACACACCCAAAATAATTCACAACTTTAATTACATTTGCATAGGAATAGCCAAAGCAACTGCAGTTATTAACAATCACCCTAAATTACTTATTTACACGTCCAGAAAGTCAGCACATCCATGACAAGTCCTGTCTAAAAGTCACTGACTTTGCAGTTCCTTGGACACCTCTTTCAGATATCTGAGGACAATCTTCTACGACCAACAAATCTAATGTACATGCACCAACAAGTGGCCTTAATCCTTCATCAGAAACTCCTAGACACTTGCTAAGCCGCAAAACACTCAACTGCGGAAATCGTCCTACAAGCTGCAACCCCTCATCCGTTACTTCTTGGCAACCCACAAGCTCCAAGATTTCAAGAAAACCTACTGAAACCAGGGCTTCCATACCAATATCATTGAAAGAATAAACATGATCCAGAGAAAGTTTGCGTATTGGACACCTTTTTGTTAACATAAGAATACCATCTAAGGTAAAAGAAGACAAAGAGGGAAACTCTCCATCAGAGAAAGATAATCTCACAGATTCCAATTTTGAGCAATTTTCAGCCAATGCCTTTAAGCTTTCATCTGTTAATCTCAAGGGATTGTTCATCAAGAGAGGGAGTGAAAAGTCTGAAGGGAATCGGAAAGAAATGGATCGTAGATTTTTTGACTGGTGTGCCAAACAGAAAATGTCAGAGTCCCTCAACCCAACACACATGTCTAAGTGAATCTTTTCCAAGTTCTTGCATTTCCCTAGAACACATGCCAGCCCTCTCCCAGGGCTGATAATGCAATTCACCAAACTAAGCTCCAGCATACTGTTACAGGGGATCCATTGCTTTTGCCATCGATCTATAGCCAAACGATCATAAAACTTCATATATCTGTAATTAGAATCTACCTCAAATTGTAGCTGTTTTAGTCTAGACCAAGTGGGTCCAAGCTTAATCAAGTCTCCTTCTCCAATGGCCCTACAGTTTTTAATGGAGAGTTCCTCAAGGGTTTCAAGCTTCCCCAGATACTCCAACCACTCAACACTGTTAACATTAAGACAACGAATAAGGTGGAGCACTGTAAGCTGTCTGCAGCCGATAACAAGAGACAGTATCCCACAACCAGTTATTCTAGGGGCAAAGTTCAGCTTCAATGCGGAAAGTCTAGAGCAACTAGCCAGATAACTTAGGCCAGTATCAGTAATGAAGGTACAGTAGCTTAAAGTGAGATCCTTTAGAAAAGGACAGTTACCTGAGAGGACACACAACCCTTGATCATCCAATTGTTTCCCTAACTTCGACATCCAACCAGAGTAAACGATCTCCAGTTTTTCTAAATTAATAAACCTGCTGCAAATAGACATCAAGGCTTCATTTGCAGGAGCTAATCCACAGCCAACCCGGATAAATTTCCTCTGTTCGCTATCCAAGTTGTAGAGGCGTTTACAAGTTAGTGATACAGAATTTCTATCAGCAATTCTTTTAATCCTGCTCAAGATTTCCCAAACAACTTGGTCAGGCAAATAATCCATCGCAGCTAAGTTTTCAGTTTTCTACTTGTATCCGAGGGAGTAAAAAGGCATAGCAGCCACCTGAAATGAAAAAAGAGTTATATGCTAATAGAATGAACCAGAAACCATAAGAGATTATCTCAACATAAAACCAGAAGCCAAAATCTTGGCACATTTGCAGAAGAACAATGGCCAAAGATTAACATTTTTGCAAAAAAATTAATGGAAACAAATTAAGACACCGATTCAACATCCTTATCAAGTATGAGAAAACCATAACAATAATCCATTAATATGCACATCAATCACCTGTGAAACTACTAAAAAATTGCGAGGATCATGTTTTAGGTAATCAGCGATCAAATCAGTTTACTTCATCCCTGTACATGTGTAGAGAACACTGAATTTAAACGAGAAACATGAATCCAAACGTGCAAATAAGAATCCCGGTTTTTTTTTTTAAAAAAAAATCCCCGGGCAATAAACCCAATTAAAAAAAAATGCTGAAGTTTGCTAAAATTTCAAACGTCCTAACTAAAATTAATAACAAAAGTTTCAGAAAAAATAGGGAGGATGTTTACCCGATAAACGCTCGGAGATTAAGATATCGAAATTTTGATGGCAATAACAGATAGGCGAGGGAGAGAAATATAGGAACTGCTATCTTCTTTTTGGAAAAAATACCCAGAAAGTCCTGAAATTTCAATACCCTGCCTGTTTTTGGGTGTTGATTGTAGAGTTTAAAGCAATTAAATTAGAATGCCCTACCCAAAAGATCTCAAGGCTTTGATACCATTTTTTGCCCTTTTCCTGGGGATGGATTCATATTCTCATACTTATCTATTTAAGAAAAAGAAATAAAAAAAAAAGACACTTCATATAGAAAATTAATTGATTTATTTCATTTTACACTTCACCATATTAATTTCTTATTCCAGACAGAGGAATTTAGTTCTATTATTTGGAGATTTTTTTTTCTTTTCATCTTACATGAGACATATCAACTTGTTCAGGCATGTTGTGTGTATCTCATTTCATCTATTAGTGTTGAAAGAAAGGGGTGTTTTCATTTTTACC
>JAOXNR010000030.1:20259598-20323586 GCA_028571225.1 Parsonsia alboflavescens
CAGATCGCAACCTCCCCTCCCTTAGGATAGGTATGGAACTTCTTCTCGCTCGTAGGGAGTTTCTTAATTTTTTTTTTTTTTTTTTTTTTGCTTTCAATATGTTTTCTTTAACTTTTCTGCTCACTAACATGCCCTTTTTTCTTTGTTTTGATAGCAATGAGGATCAACTAGCTCTTGAAGTCCACCACCAGTTCTCAACGAGATCAGTCAGAGAGGTCGCTGGCCCACCAAGCTTCTACTAGCAACCCTAGAGATGACACTAGTGGCTCCTCTGCCATTCCTGTTACTGCTGCTCCTACCTCTGGGGGGTCTTCCTTAAAAATTCCTATCCCTTAGACCGAAGCAAAAATATTGTTGTGGCGGCTGAACTCGAACTACCTTGAAGAGGAAGAGCCTAAAGGCTGCTGCTTTGCAGGCTTCTGAAAGGCCCGCAAAGATAGTTATTTCATCCTCTTCCCCTACCTCCTCGACTACACCCCCTGAAAAGAGGCCTCTCTCGAGCTTTTCTTAGAAGGGGAAGGCCCCAACTACCTCAAAGGTGGGGTTGGAGTTCATTGAAGAGGCTGGGGAATCGGTCCCCAACCTCCCACGCTGATGAGGGGACCGCCAAATGGGTCCTCGACCTTGGCATGGAGTCCTTGGACTCCTTGTTCCAGTGGCCACACTCTCAATCTTTTTTGATGGAGTGTGTGCCTCTCGTTGATCGGGACATTTGCCGACAGCTTACTGATGATGAGCTGGACCGGTACACGACCTCTCTCCATATTGCTATAAGTTTCCTTAATTCCTATATTTGTTGTAGTTTTTTCTACATCAACTTTCCTCGTGTACTGACCTTCTTCTTTTCTCTTTGCAGAACCATGTCTTCTTAGGTAAGCAACTGAGGAAACAAAAGGAAAGGGTGAAAAAGGACCAGGAGTTCTCTTCCTTGGTCTCTGAGCTCCAAGACGAGAATGCTCGTCTTGAAAAAGAAGCCCAAGAGCTTAGTTCGGCGGTCGAGCAAACCGAGACCAATTATGCTACTGCTGAATCTTTCTACTAGGAGAGCAAGCAGAAGTTATCGACTACTCGAGCTCAAAATATTCAATCATCCTCGAGGTGAGGAGTTGATTTCAGTGGGTGATTAGTAGAGGGATCACATCCGTGAGCTCGAGGCTCAGTTGGGGGACTTCCAAACCATATGTCAAGAGGATAGCAGCTTATCCATGACCAAGCTCGAGGAGATCCTAGCCTTTCGAGATTTTGTGGAGTCCATCCTCCGACCTCAAATCTATGGGCTTTATGTCAATGTGATTGACAGGCTACAAAAGCTCAACACGGATTTAAAGATTGAAATAGCTATTCATGAGAGGCTGGAGGCAGCCACTCCTCTTTCTAGGGAGAAGGAAGATCTTGTTCCGACCTCACAAGAAGAGGTCGCTGCTGCTGAGGTCTTGGTGAAGAGTGAGCGAGCTGGTGAGGGTCTCTCTGAGAAGGTTAAGGAGCTTATGGATGCATCTGTTGAGGTCGAGACTGCTGAGGAGGTAGTCCATGACTTTCCTCCCAAGGCATTTGCTCGACTTGAAGGTATAATTATCCATGGCTATGGAGATTTAATTACACATTATCCCTTTCATCCCCAGCATGTTGATTTTGATGAGGTAGTCGATCTTTCCCAAGCTATTCACCTATCCTTAAGTAGACCTTGATTTGAGAATATTGTTGATTTCCTCACAGGTCCCTCAGATGCTCCCTGGAAAAGAGATAGTTGTGGATGAGAAGGCATTGCCGAGCTCGCAGGAGCCTCCAAGAGAAGATGAAGAAGAGGACTAAATTTGTAATAGAATAGGATCTTTTATAGTCTTTCTTCTTCATGCCTTGTAAATTTGAATGCTCGGCTTTTTGGGCTCATATTTCCGCCCCTTGTACTAAATACTTCTTTTGAGAGGTCTGATTGTGGCCTCTTTCTTTATATCAACTAATTTTCTCCAAGTGTCTTGTTTTTGCTTCAACATTTAGGACTTGCATAATAATCTGAACTGGCCTTAAAATTTAGGCCAATAAGAAGAAATAAGATCTCAATAAGCTCTGCAAACTTAACTTTTGTTTAAGCTTCTGAAGTTTGATATGCAATTGACAAGACAAAAACTGAAAGAGGTCGCAATTAATCATTGTTCAACGAGCTCTCTTTAGACAATTTCCCGAGCTGTAAAGCAAGCTTGGGAGGTCTGGATAGGCTTAGAAATCCTTAGGCATAGAATTTCTTCAGATGACAAACATTCCAAGGTCTTAGGAGTTGTTTTCCTTTGAGATCCTCCTTTGTGAACTTCTTGGATTATGTAAGGTCGTTCCCAACTTTCCTATAGCTTTATCAGTTGTCCTTGCTTTCCAACATCCGACCTCTTGATTACCATTTCTCCAATTGCGAAATGCCTTTCTTTCACTTTCTTGTTGAAAACATTTGTGACTTGCCTTTTATTTCTGACTTCTTCAAGAAGCTCGAGGTCTACCCTTCTCTTGCCCTCGTTTAAGAGTGAATCATATTCAGTCAATCTCAAGGACTTTATTCCTACCACGACTAGCATTATGGCTTCTGCACCAAAACATAGATTGAATGGTGTTTCTCTAGTAGCCTTCCTAGGTGTGGTTCTGTATGCCCATAGGATGCTTGGAATTTCTTTTGGCTAGGAAGGTTTGCGACCTTTCTTCTTGAGCTCGGAGGGTATTCTCTTGAGAACTTCTAGAATGGTTCTGTTTGTGACCTCAACCAGTCCGTTCGCTTGGGGATAGGCTACAGAGGTCAATTTGTGTTCAATATTCAAATTTTCACAGAAATTTTTTAATGGATCGATTATAAACTGTTGTCCATTTTCTAAAATAATAGCTTAGGGAATCCTAAATCTGCATAGAATGTTCCTCCATACAAAGGACTGGACTTTTGGCCAAGAAATTATTATCATTGGCTCAGCTTCAACCCATCTGGTGAAGTATTCTATCGCCACAATCAAGATTTGAACACCCCTCACTCCCTTGGGGAAGAGTGCTAACATGTCGATTCCCCAATTATCAAATGGAACGGATGTGTTGATGGATTGATACCTTGTTGGCGGTACGTGTGACCTGTTTCCATGCGACTAGCAGCTCGTGCACTTCGTATAACCTTTTCAATGTCTAAAGCCATCGAAGGCCAATAATACCCTGTCCTTAGTATTTTCTTCACAACAGTTTTTGCTCCTATGTGTGATCCACATGTTCTACTATGTACCTCTTCAATGACATACTCTCCTTCTCCCTTGCTCAAGCATTTGAGTAATGGCCATATGTATGACCTTCTATACACCTAGTCATCTCCTATCGGGACATAGCGAGGTGAACATTTCCGCACTTGGCAAGCTTCTTTTGAATCTTGTGGAAGGTCACCATCTCTAAGGAATTTATAAATTGGGTATCTCCAGTCTGCCTCATCCTCTATAACCAACTTCTCTTCTTGGTTTATGTTGGAAGAGTATAACTGTTCCACCAATAGCTCGATTTTTGTCCTCACGAGCTCCCGGTAAACATCAGATAGTGTGTCTACTTCTGCATTTTGCTCTCTAAGTATTTTCTCGATAAGAAAATACTCCAGTTTCGATGTTATATCTCTTACTTGTTTGAGATATTTAATCATGTTCTCCTTCCTACCTTCGTATTTTCCAGCGACCCGGCTAGATATGACTTGTGAATCAGTTTGGGCATGCAATTTTTGCACTTTTAGAGCTCTTACAAGTTTTAGACTTGCTAAGAGAGCTTCATGTTTGGATTTATTGTTCGCGGTTGGGAAGTTGTACTTCACAAAGGAAGGGATTCTCACTCCCTCAAGGCTGATTAGTACAATTCCCACACTTGAACTTTCCTTTCTGTGGATCCATCTATGTACATGGTCTAGATATTAATTTCACAAATGCTTGTGAGCTCCAGTGGAACTCTTGTGCATTCTTCTACAAAGTCTAAGAGAGCTTGAGGGTTTATGGCTTTACTAGGCTCAAAATCAATCTGATATCCTGAGAGTTGGAGCCACCATTTCATTGCAATGCCTAATAGCTCAGGTTTCACCGGGGCTTGCTTAAGTGGTAAATTAGTTAAAACTCTTGTCTGGTAAGCTTCAAAAATAGGGCTTAAGCTTCCTTGAAGTAATAACAATTAGGTACAGAAATTTTTCGAGGTTTGAATATCTAATTTCAGGACCTCGGAGCAAACGTCTTACATGATACACTACAAATTGTAAGCCTGACCTTTCTTCTAGTAGCACCGAGTTGACCGCCTTCTTTGTTGTAGTTTAGTACATCAAAATCTCCTCTCCCGACCTTGGGGAGACAAGTTGTGGGGACTTCCCCAGAAAGTATTTCAATTTTTCGAAAGCTGTTTGGCAATCTTCTGTCCACTGAAAATCTTTTGGCTTCTTTAGGACTTCATAAACTTTCTCTCCTTTGTCAGCCATCTTGCTAATGAAGCGTCCTAATGCTGTCACTTTTCCCATTAGACCCTGGACCTCTTTAATGTTTCTAGGTGGTTCCATGTCCAACAGTGCTTTTATTTTATCAAGATTATCATTAGTCCTAACCTCTGTGATGAATAAGGTTTTTTCCATATCTTTAAAGGCCATTGGAATTTGGTGGTACCCCTTTAGGCATCCTTGGAAACACAGCCATTGGTAACCGGCTATTGAGTGTACCATTTGATCGATGCTTGGGGGTGAATATGAGTCCTTCTAGCATTACTTATTCAGTGTGGTGAAATCCACACATATCCTCCACTTCCCTTCCTCCTTTGGCATGACCACTAGATTAGCAAGCCATTCCAGATACACAACTTCTTTCAAAATTCCAGCATAAAGAAGAGCTTGGACTTCCCGAGCTATGACTCCATTTTGCTCTGGAGCAAAAGTTCTCTTCTTTTGCTTCACCAGTTTGACACCTGGCTTGAGTCCGACCTTGTGCTTTGCTATTTTTCTGTCAATACCTTCGAGGTCGGTAGGTCACCAAGCAAAGACTTTCAAGTATTCTTTAGGGAGTTGACGAGCTTCCCTTTGATCCTGGAGGGCAATAGTTCACTTATCTTGATCCCTTTCTCAAGGAATTCGTAATTGAGGAAAACATTTTCTCTTGTACTGGCAACCTAGATTCTAAATTCATCATTCCCTTTTGGAAGATAGATGAAGTCTTCCTGCTCAGGCATTGTCAAGGTTTCTGTATTACCTTCATCGAGGTAGCATTCTATTTCTATTTGTCCATTTCTAGGATGACCCAGGTTTCTCCAACCTGAATCCTCATGCAGTAGTTCAGTAAGGAGATTTCCACTTTTAGGTCCCTGACCCCTTTTTTTCCCAAAATTGCATTGTAGGTTCTGGGTGCATCAACCACTAACCAATCTATGACCTCAGTGACCCCCGTGCCATTCACATAAACTGTAGTTGGAACCCATAGAATCCCTTCTGCGTAGGTCGTACTGTCATTAAAGCTGGTCAGGGTAGTGTCCAACTTATCGGGTAAGCTTCTTGCAGGTGACCCTCCTTTACCAGCCTCTCAATCTCTCACTTGAGGTCAAAGCAGTCCTCTGTGAGATGACCGTGGTCCTTGTGATAGTGGCAGAATTTTGCAGGGTCTCTCTTGGCCAAAGGAGTTTTGAGAGGTCATGGCGACTTTAGAAGACCTTTCCATGACTACAAATATCTTTATCCGCGCGGTCATCAGGGGAGTTGTCACTAGGTCTGGGATGGTCTTCCTTTTCTTGTCCAAGGATCCTCCTTTGGAATGAGGATCCTTCCTGTCCCTTTTTTATGACTGTGGGCTTTTTGGATGCCAATTATTCTCTTTTTCCGTGGCTGAGGAAAAACTAGGAATCTTCTTCTAGACTGTTGTTTCTTCAGCTTTTATTAACTTCTCAAGAAGTGTTTGCAACTACTGGAGAGTCTTTACTGGCTCTTCTGCTAGCCTAAGAGCTACATACCCCCCTTGCAATCATTGCTTGAAGGAAATGATGTATATATCATTGTTCTTTCGCTCTATTTCCACTGCCTCGTCCTTTAAGCAACTGTAGTAGCACCTGGTGCAATCACCGAACCTCTGTTTGATATTAAGGGATTATTGATGTCTTTTTCACACCTTTTGTTCCTCTGATAGTTTTTTAGAAACAACTCCTTCAGCTAAGTCCAGCTCGAGATACTTGCCTCTGGAATTCCTTTGAACCAAGATTGTGCTTTCTTGGTCAACGTAGACCAAAAAGCTCACTAGTTGACGTGATCATGAAGGAAACGTATTCATCTATGTATTGTAACGGTTCCCCTGTGCTGTCGTACATTGCCTCCACTTGTGGGGCTATGAATCCTGATGGCATCCGAGCAGTCCTGATGTTGTTTACAAATGATTAGGCTACGATAGGTCCACACTGCTTTGTATCTCTTCATTTCCTTTTTTCTCCTAATTTGCTGGGAGAGTCGCTCTCCTCAGTAGATTCAGGGCTACCCTCGAGCTTCCCTACCTGTCCTTTCGATCAGGCTTTGTCGAGGGGGTATCCTTCCTCCAAAAAGAGTTCTTAGCGAGCTCCCCTGCCTGTCAGGATTGGTTTCTTGACATTGACCTTGTGAAATGACAGCTCGATTGAGTTTGTCTCTTAGGTCATAACCCCTTCCATTGCACAAGGTTTCTTTTAGGTTGGCCACATGTGGGACTCTCCCGCCCTGTGATCTTTCCTATGCTCAACCTATTTCTCGACCTTCCTCATTGAGCCAGAGGTCGCTCCTTGCTTCTGAAGGTGGGGGTTAGTTAGGCAGTGTGCAACCCTCTGATCTCTCGGCCCTCGTGTCTCCCTCTGAGATGATTCAAGAGTACATCCTATTGACATGCAATCTCGCCTGCCCGAGATTCCTTCTAGGGCAGTCACCATGCGTTCTAGGAGGTCGGCTGGAACGGACAAACGACTCCCCCCTAATCTCTATGGTCTCGGGTTGTTGCCATTGTTGGTCTAGTCAGGGCATCTCTATCCATCCCTTTCCCATTAGAGCGGAGGATGCACCTGAGGGATGGCCCAAACTACAACGGTCCCGGCTGTTCTTGTTGATTAATCAGCCCTGCATTATTGTTATTGTCCTCCATTGGGGTCGAGTCTTCTAGCACTACTTCTCCAGTGCCCAATTGCATTCTACCTAGCAGTCTACCACAGCATGGTGGCTGAACTAGTGTTGGTTACGATCCTTGTTTGTTTTTGTGTATAGGGAACAAAGCTAGGCTCTAGAATGTCCTTCCCACAGGCGATGCTAGAAGTGATAGAACTTGAAAATAGCCGAGTCACCCCGAACTGTGATGACGTTTGTAATAGCAACTTGAGAAGAAAAGGATTAGGTCAGTGGAGTGGGCTGTTGCTCGGGGAATAGCTCCGGTGCCTATGTCAGTATTCTAAGAGAGCAATCTTAAGTAAATTATCTCTATCTATTGTATCTTGTCCTTTGAACTATGTGTGTTTCGACAATATACAACGAATAAAGTAAGTTACCTTTTTTTATCAAAACTCTTCAATTACGTGACAGTAGGCAATTAGATAACTGTGAGATCATATCATATCCCGCCAACTACTCCTAGAATCGTAAAGTTTCCCTAAGTTGGGATACCTTGCCATGCACATCTCTGGTAAGGAGCTACAAGCTCGCTAAAGATCTTCAAACCAACTTCGCGACTTGCTCTTGAATGTCGAGGGTCTCGACTACCTCTTCAAGGAAGACGTGACAAGTGATTATAGGTTTACAGAGTGAGTTAAGGGTTGTGCACATTTAGTCGTGGCATGGAACATGCATGAGACAAGTTGGAGCTCACGGGGTCAAAGGTCATGGTCCTGTGAGACCTCTTCTAAGCTCATCTTGAAGGTCAGTGACCTGCGAGGTCGGTGGTAGGAGGTCGCTTCCCACCTTTCCTCTTGACTCGTGAGTCTGACTTTCAGGTATTAAGGTCAGGGCCTAAGCCCATCTAGGTCGGCTTATCCGAGTCGTAACCGTTTCTCCCATCAAAGAGAGAAAGATAATATTCAATTCATGATCAATGTGTTTGTTATGAATAATCTAATCTATCTTTTAAGTGAAGTTACCTTATGCAAATGGGTTTCAATCACGTGAGTGAAGCCTGATGACATCAATTATGAGACAATATCCCATCCTTATAAAAATGTGTTTTAGTCATGCACGACTCCTTTAGGACCTCGTACCAGTATTCTCAACCTTCTAAACGACCTTGGGTGCTAGGGTGAATCTGACGAGAGGTAGTAGCTGATAGGTCATAGGTCGTGAGTCACTTAAGTAGGTCATGTCATGGAGAGTATGTTTGAGAGGTCAAAGTTCTAGACCCGTTCTTGCATACTTTTGGTCATATGTTCCCCAAGCCAGAGTCTAGTTCCTCCTCTCACCAGATATTGAATAGAATAAACATTTTTCCTCAAAATCTTCAATTTGCTTCTAATAAAGAAGTTGTCTCATGTGCTAGGGAACTTTTTTATAGTTATTTAGAATTAGTGTCTACTAAATCTCCTCATTTCTTTGAAAAACTAGATTTCAACCCTCAATGCCAATGTAATAATCATATTGCTATTCAAACCTCAAAACAAAAGTCCATTTTAGAAAATGTCCTATGATTCACTTAGTGTCACTCTACTCTTCACTATTTTGCACTCAATATAGAAGTACAATCAATTCTGAAGTTCATTGATACTATTGACAACGCTCAAAGATTCCCTAATCTATGGGCTTTGTTAACCATGTTTCAACCTACTTCATACTGGGAACATGAACTTACCAAGATTCTCAAAGGTGAATTCAAGAGAAGCACAGGCCCTATACGACTAAAGGAAAAAAAATAAAAAATTCATTGTTCCTTCTCCAACAACACTAAAATGGATATCTCATGATTCTCTTAATACTTTAATGATAGATGAATTACTTTCTACTCTCCATTCAAAGAATAACAAAATCGAACATCCATGGAACCATGTCAAGCATGACGATGGTGAAAATAAAGAAAAAGTTGACTAGAAACTAAATAGTCAAGAATCTGAAGAACCCCGAGAAATAAATTGGTAAGGTTTTGATCTATACTGCTATACTCCGTTCTCTGAAGAGCATCATTGGTATCATGACAATGAAGATTAATGACTCCACAGAGCAACATCACATGATTCCTCTGAGTTTTTGCATGTTGGTAATTGTGGACTTAAAGAGTTTATGCTTTCTTTTATCTTTTCATTTCAAGTTTGTAGGGTTTTTTTTTTTTTTTTTTTTGTACTTTTAGATTAAAAAAAAAAAGAATTGGTATAGAATTTGATGCATAAAGTTAACACCTAGAAGCTAGAAACATAAGGTTTTTCCTTTGGTCAGCCAAAGAATTCATATCCGAATTGGCTTAGATTGCATCGAAATGAAGGTTTTCCTGCTCTATATAAGGGTCTTCAAATGTAGGAACGATAGACTAAGCCTTCCTCCGTTGTATTGAGAAATATTTACAATAATGAAGACATTTTAAAAATTTTCTGGTCTTGTTGAAATGATTTCATAGCATATTAACTTTTCTCCGACTGGAATTAGTCCTTCAAAATAGCTTAGGCTATTGACATACTGTCAAGTATATTCATTACTCAAATTTAAATCCTTGACTTTTTATTAAAAAAAAAAAGGAAAAGACATATGATATACCACTAAGTATACAACCATTTTTGACATCTCATCTATGACACACGTACATAGAATAAATTTGATATATATATTTATGTAAAAGCAATTATGTAAATATCCCAAAAATGGACCCTTTGTATATATCCCAATATATATATAAAATGGTCGGCCAATCCTAAAGTGGCCAGGACCTCGAGATATCCCAAGTTACAAATCCAACTAGACTGATCACCTTTAGCAAGGGTGGAGAAGTTGAACGATTGGTCACCCCCATGGGCAACGCCACTTTTGAATGGTTGATGCATATTGAAATCACTGGGCACCAAAGAAATGAGCCAACAGATATTAAGAAGATGAAGCTTGCTATAGAACATCATGAAGCTTTCGAAAGGTATCTCCAAGAACAAAACATCATCATCCCCGAACACAATGAAGAAGAAGAATTTTATGACAAAGGTGCAATTGCAAAGTCTATTGAGTTGGCAGAGGTTGAATCCAAAAGAGCTGGGGCTAGAGGTAAAGAGGTTGACACACGAAAGGTAGTGACATACAAAGAGCATTAGAACAAAGGGCTCCCCCCAAAGAAGTCTACGTTGTAAGCTTAAAAGAAGCACTAGACGGCCGAGCATGACCCCAAGCAAGCTACGGCCCGAAGACCCGGGACGAGCCTAGTGCATGTCTCCGAGGGAGCATGTTCTAGTACACATACCCCTACTCTCACCAACAAAGTAAATCGCCTAGAAGAGAAAGTCATGCCAAAGCTTCTGAAATATGACTATGATCTGATAAAAGACAACTGATGGCTGCCCACTGGTAGGTACCCTGAAGCATGGGAAGGTCTCGAGGGATTTCAAACTCCCCTCCTTGGACAAATATAATGGTACGGCCTATAACAAGACGCATCTGAATAGGTACAACTCGGTGATGACTTTCTACGATCTCGACGATGTGCTGCTATGCCGAGCCATCTTGGTCAGGAAGGCATTGGATTGGTATTCGACCCTACCCAACAAATCAATTGATTCTTTCTCAAAGTAAGCCGAGCTCTTCGGGCACCAGTATGCTGGAAATAAGGTACAGCAGAAGCCGCAATCACATCTTCTCGATATTCGTCAGAGAAAAGACAAGACCCTAAATGAGTACTAGAACAAGTTCAAAGCCGAGGCACAATAAGTGGTAAACTAGATCGAGCCAGTCTATATGGGGGCATTCTACAATGGCCTCAAACTGAGAAGAAACCATGAGAAGATTTGTGCTAAAATTCCCAGGTCAAGCATAGATCTTATGCATAAGATGTGAAAGCTAATCAGAATTGAATAATTCATGTCTCAAAAAGAACCACTTGACAAGATCTTCAAATATTCGCCAAGCAGCCTAACGATATTAGGATCGTTAAGAGCCAAAAATTCAATAGCTTCTCAGCAAAAGCTCCTCCAATCCAACACTCGGCTTACAATCCCAGAAGCTTCACTCCCAGGAGCAACTAAAATGAAGCTATGTCAAGGCTAGCAGGTACTCTGGCCGATCATGCCAGCCAGCCAGCCAACCACAACCCTCCCACAGCAAAAGCTTCGCCAAGAGACCAACCGACCCAAACATAACAACAACTTCACTCCATTGAATAACTCCAAAGCAATGATCCTCCAGCAGGTAGAAAGTTTCATAATCTTAAACCCTCCACGGTCGGTCCAGACCCCATTGGAGAAGAGAGATTCAAGCAAGTACTGCATGTATCATAAAGATCTTGGCCACACCACTAATGACCGCTATCAACTTAAGAAAGAAATCGAAAATGCCATCCAAAGAGGACATCTAAAGTAGTACATCAACCATGTTCAAGCAGCTCCTAGCCAACCAACTTTTGCACAACAAGAAGTAGCCCAGATAATGATCAAGGTGATCTTAGTGCCCGAATAAATTCTGAAGTTCAACCGGAGAAAAAGCTGAAAATTCACCCGTCAACAATAGTCAATGATGATGTGCCACTAGTGATCTCTTTGAACATCAGAGATTGTCTAGTGAAGAGAATCCTAGTTGATATTGGCAACTCAGCCAACATTATGTACAATGAAGCAACTCTGAAGATGGGCTTTCCAGAAACTCCCATAACCACTTCTAGGATTCTCAGGGAAATCTGTATATGCTTTAGGCACGTCAAATCTCGAAGTACAATGGGAGCACCGATCGAAACATCATTGAGAAGAAGGCTGAGTTCATCATCGTGGACACTTCATCAAGTTATAATGTCATTTGAGGAATCCCCGACTTGAATCTCATGCAAGCTCAGGTCAGCACCTTCATCGAAATCAAAGGAGATATCCATGCAGCAAATACTCGCTTCAAGATGGAAATCTCCAAAGCCAAAACAGATGAAAGGTTTAAGGAGAGATGGGAGGAAAAGAGCCTCCAACCAATCCCCAAAATGAAAAGAGAGTAGAGTCCTTCGGCGACCTAGAAGAGTTCAAAATTAATGCCAAGTTCCCAAAAAGAAATTTGACCATTGGAAAGAATCTCCTAGTAAGAATCAAGCAAGCACTACTTGACCTACTCACAAAGCACGAACACGTGTTCGCTTGGTCTACAAAAGATCTGGGAACAATCCCTAGAACCTTCACCGAGCATTGACTGTGTATGCCCAATTCTTACCATCCAATTCAACAACCACGAAGAATCTTCTCATCAGAAAAGAAGAAAGTAATCTAGGATGAAGTACAGGATCTCCTTCAGGTCGGCATCATCCGAAGAATTCAATTTCCTAAATGGCTAGCAAACCTGATGGTAATGTCAAAACCTGATGGCTCGTGGAGGATGTGTATCGCTTCACATCGTTAAATAAGGAAATACCAAAGAAGCCTTTTCCCATGCGAAGGATTAACCACCTAGTAAATGCTATGTTTGGCTATTCACTTCTCTCCTTCTTGGATGCTCACAAAGGCTACCATCAGATCCAGATGTCTAGGGAGGATGAAGATAAGACATCATTCGCTAAACCACAAGGGTTATTTTGTTATACAAGAATGCCCTTTGGCCTAAAGAACATAGGAGCGGACTTCCAAGACATGGTGAACAAGATGTTTTCCAGACAATCGGGAAGACATCTAGAAGCTTAAGTGGATGACATCCTGATCAAATCCGCCTCACATCAGACCTTCTTCTCCGACCTTGAAGTATCTTTCCGAACAATGCTAAAGCATGGGTTAAAGCAGGCAAATTCTTAGGATATATGGATTCCAGAAATGGGATTGAAGCTAATCCTACGAAGATACAAGCATTGTTGGACAAGAAGTGACCACCACCCATCAAGGAGGTGGAAAGATCGACCGGAAGAATCGCTTCCCTCAACTGATTCCTTTTCAAATTAGGAGAAACTACTCTGCCTTTCTATAAGGTAATTAAAAAAAAAACCCAAAAAAAATTCATTTGGACTGATGAGTGCGAAGAAGCATTCAAGAAAATAAAAGAGCACTTAGGATCTCCATCGATCCTAGTATCTCCCATCACGGGTGAAGATCTTCACCTTTACCTATCAATCTCACCCAAGATAATGAGTTTGGTTTTATGTGCCCTTAAGGGTTCAAATATAAAACTGATTTATTATGTGAGCCATGTCCTTCAAGGACCGAAATCATGATATTCTACCTTGGAAAAACACGTTTTGGCCTTGCTCATAATGGCTTGAAAGCTAAAGCCATATTTTCATTCTGATAGCCCACTTCATCAATTTGCCCGCAATGTGCTTGTGAGTTCGATATCCACTATCTCTCTAGAAAGGCTGTGAAAGGTCAAGTCGTAGCAAGTTATGTTTTGGAATGTACATTTCCCCGATCCTCCAAAGGCATACCAATCGATTCTAACAATGATCCTGCTTTACAGGACTGTTGGATACTCAAAACAGATGGATCGGGCAAGAAAGTAGGTTTCGTCATTGTTAGTCCCTAAGGTACGTGATTTGCGTAGGCTCTAAAATATAATTTCCCCATAAGTAATAATGAATCTGACTCTAAAATATAATTTCCCCATAAGTAATAATGAATCTGAATGAGAGGCTTTCTTAGAAGGACTCCGCTTAATTGAAAGCCTTTATATCCTAAACCTTGTTGTCCGCACCGATTCCCTACTCTTGGTAGGGCATGTGAATGGGGAGTATGAAGCTCGTGAGGAGAACACGCAAAAATACCTGACTGAGGCTCACAAGCTCTTCGAAAGATTCATGTACATTAAAGTCGAGCATATCCACCGGAAGGACAACATGGAAGTCGATTTCCGATCAAAGGTACAATCTTTAACTCACTTCGATGGTTTATCAATAAAACCATTAGAAAAAGGAAGCATTGATGTCATATCCATATGTAGCACAAATAATGAGCCTTCTTGGATGACCCCAATCGTGCAATACATTAATGATGGTACACTCCTAGAAGACAAAACCGAGGCTAGGAAAATTCAAACATCCTCGTCAAGGTATGTGATCATGAGCGATCAATTGTACCACTGAGCCCATTCATGGCCACTCCTAAAATGTGTTACCCCTAAAGAGGGAAACTACATCTTAAGAGAGGTACATGAATTCATATGTGGATCCCATATTGGTGGTCGATCCCTAGTTCAAAAGATCATTAGAACATTTTATTTTTGGCCGACAATGGAGAAAAATGCAAAGGAGTTTGTACGATCATGTCAAAAATGTCAATTGCATGACAACGTTCATCATCTACCAAGAACCAAGCTGCATTCAATGAGTAGCCTGATACCTTTCCACCAATGGGAAATGGACCTATTCGGCCCTTTCTCGAAAGCTAGTGGAAGTAGAGAGTTTTTGGTAGTAGCAATTGACCACTTCACCAAATGGATCGAGGGCAAAGCCATAGCTTCCATCACTTTTAGAAAGGTAACGGATATCTTTTGGGAGGAAATCAATATCAGATATGGAATTCCACATATCCTAATAATCAATAATGGGAAACAATTTGATTCTAAAGAATTCCAAGACTTTTGTAATGAATTAAAAATTGACCATCAATTCACATCTGTTGGTCACCCCAAACAAATGGTTTAGCCGAAGTACCTAATAGAATCATCCACTATCTATTGGTCACCCCAAACAAATGGTTTAGCCGAAGTACCTAATAGAATCATCCACTAAGGACTGAAGAAAAGATTAGATTCGGATAAGGCAAAATGGGTTGATGAGTTAACAAATGTACTTTGGTCCTATAGAACAACACCCAATTCCCAAACCATGGAATCTCCATTTAATCTTTGTTTTGGTACAGATGCTATGATACCAGTATAAATTGGCAGCTCCTCATTCAAAATTGACCTATTGGAATGATCAAAAGCTTGCTGAAAATGTGGCCCTTCTAGAAGAAACAAGAAATCAAGCCTCCATAAAGGAAACCGTTCATAAGAAGCTAGCCAAGTATTACAATCACAAGGTTCATGGCCAATCATTACAGGTTGGAAACCTAGACCTTAGGAAAAATGAAGTTAGCAGGCAAGATTCCACCAAAAAACTATTCAAACATGGGAAGGACCTTACATGGACAACAAAATGGAAGCTATTGGTTAAAGGACATGGATGGTAATGGCATTGCTCGGAAATGGAATGCAATGAAATTAAGGAATTTTTTCCCCTGAAAATTCCTATGCCTGACCCTCCCAATTGAGTGCCCAACAGCTCCTTTATTGTTTTGGCCGATGGCAACATGCTCATCAAAAACACGATCGTGTAGTAGATAGGTCCCAATATACTTGGACGATCTTGACATCGACGTTCATGAGAATGATTCTTTTTACGACAATGTTTGTATGATGAACAATGATGATGACTAAATTTTTTCATCCACTCATTCAATCATCCTCTTAAAGATTCAAGTAATGTTTTTAACGACCACTTATTTGTCATCCATTTTTTAATGCATATTGAGATGTATAATGTATCCACATATTCATAAATTTCCCCAAGGGTTATCACAATGAACACTTGGAAGGAGATAGCAATATAATCACAATTTCAAATTATGATGCCCTTGAAATTTCATCATATTTGTTGAAATAGAAATAAATATCATTCAGTAGACATTCACCAAAATGGCTCAATATTTTTCTATAAAAATGATCCCCTTGACACAAATTACATTAGTTAAGCATCGCCCAAGACATCTCCACGACCACCTTTTGGAACATTCTTCTAGCCTTCAGCAAACTGATCAGCTTGGGTGGGAGCAATGGGATAGCCATTGTTAACCAAGTCAAAGACGGAAGAGCCTTCTTTATGGCCTTTAGATGTAAACTCCTTCAACATGCTTGTCACACTACCTTCGTCTTCACCAACATCGGCAAGATTCCGAGCATCACTATTAGCTCAGCTTTTTCATTATCATCACCATCAGCTTCTTCCTCGCCCAAAACTTCTCCTCACTCGACGATTCCCCCTTATAAAGGAAGGGCTTGCTCATCTCCTCCAGCTTGAATGCTTGCTGCCAACTCAAAAGGTATTCCCAATCCTTGGCCAAAATCCTAGCAATTCAAACCAATGATAAATAGTTGGTTATCCCTTGAGCTTTTTAATATCATCGAGCATCATCGAAAAGCCTAGCTTCATATCCTTGAATGCCACCCGATCCCACATCCGGTGGCACTTCTCAAACTTTCGAAAGTCGTCAAGTACCTGATCTTTTATAGCAGGAAGCAGATCCCCATTTTTTGTCTTTGTAGTGGCTTTTCATTTGATTGGCCACCTCTTCCCATTTTTTTAAAACCTTTGCTCTTCAACCAGATCTTCTTTAAGCTTCCCATTGCTCACCTGATGATCCTCAATCAATTGCCGATTTTGAGCAAGCTCGGCAACTAGTTTTTTGTTCTTCTCCTTCTCAGCCTTAATGGACTCCTTGTCAATTCTGGATTCATCTTCCAGAACCTTCACGTCTAGCCGAGCTTGCTCCGAATTGTTCATGGTCGCCTTCAATCTACCAAACACTCAGTCAATTTCAACCATACTCAAAATCAGTACAAGTATAAGTAACAAAATTAGTCATACTCACATGCTGGTAAAGTAAGTTTCTCTCTTCAACTCCTCCTAGGTTCGGTAAGCTACAAACTCATTCTCAACCAAAGTCACAAAATGCTCTTAAAAGTCAACAGCTCCCTCGTAACTGTCCATCTGATCATCCTCACAGATCTTCCACCCTAGAACGGAAGATCAGATTGGCTTCATCATCACCAAACAATTCCTGAGGTTCTCGAGTCCTTGACCTTTTAGCCTGTTATTTCTCTGCAACAACCTGCTTCCTTTTTTCCCTAGCACCGAAAGATTGTCCTCATGAGCTGGAGGGAACAGTTGGCACAATTGGTGCTAAGGATCGACCAGTATTAATGACCGATTGAATCAATTTCTGCCCAAGCAGCCCCCTCTAATTCCTGTTAGCATCAGCTTTCTTCTTTCCAGCAGCATCGGCCGGTTTAGCCCATTTCTCTGCAAAAGCAACAGGAATGTAATACATCTTATGCATACCTATGTCAAAACTGTAACTCCCATCCTTAGGGGCTTCGATTACAATCTTACTGTAGACAAGATTCATACCTGTGGATTGCTTCTTTGGTGCAAACTTTGCAACCATGTCATATCTAAACCCATCCAAAGCCATCCGAACCAAACCGATCAGATCCATTCCATTAGATTAATTTGATGGTTTCTTGTCCCAACAGATTAGATAGGTACGGTTATCGGTTTTGGTTTAAAATAAATCGATTTCCAACCGAACCAACTATAATATATTAATTATTAAGATTAAATTTTATATAATATATAATATTAAATATGAAGGACTTATTTATTAACTTGTATAAAAATAAGTACATGACTATAATTATTTTAGTTATTTTATTAATGAAATTAATCAAAACTATATTCTTTTCTTTTCATTCAGACATTGTTTCAAGAGTTATTAGACAATTAATCAAAATTAGGGCTTTCTTTCTTCTTCCTCTCTCACAATCGACTCCTCCCCTCTTCTTTCCTCTAGTCGATCATTACAACAATTTCTTGGCTCCTGTCATAACTCACTCTCACCCGCTACTGAGTGTTGAAGTTGTGACTGAACAACAAGGCAAAAATGAACCTTCAGGAAAGAAAAGGAAAGGCTCAAGCTGCCAGAAGAGAATGATAGATCTTTCTTTGTCATTTTGAACAAAAGTGGTCCATGATTATCATTTTGAACAGAATTTCAAAAACGCCTTTGTCCCTTTCTAAATGCTTTTATTGTGTCTACGTCAATGAGTTACTAACTGATGGGAGAAACTAGTACGATCCGAACAAGTCAACACAACTTGCAAGACCCAGAAGAAGTCAACCCAAATGGGCTTAAGGTCCCAACATTCAATACTTGAAAGTCAAACTCACAGAGTCAACGAGGAAAGGTGGACAGCAACCTGCTACCACCGACCTCCTAAATGAGCTCAAGAGAGGTACCACCAGACCACGGCCCTCGACCTAGTCACTCCCACCTCGTCTCATACATCTTCCATGCTACAACTAATAGTGCACAACTCCTAGCATCTCCTATGAACCTAATCTAAGAGGTAACAAATTTCTTTTCCATATATAATCAAATTATAATCAGTCTACTGACAACAAGACAGACTTTTTGAGAATTAATTACAGTAGATTACTCTCAGAATACAGACTTAGGTATTAGAGCTCTTCCCTGGGCACAACCGACTCTGTTGACCATCTTTACTTTCTTCTTAGGTTGCAACAATTAATGTCATCACGGTTTTGGGGTGACCTGAAGTTCACTTTTGAGCCCCATCACTTGTGGTAGGGAGGAAACAAAAAAGCTTAGCCTTCTTCCCAACATCAAGAAATAAAAAAGACTATTGACTAAATCACAACCAACACGTGTTCAGCGCCATGTAGGGGAAGACCACCTAGCAGGAAACGGTTGCGCACTGGCGAAACGGTGCCTGAAGGCCAGCTTCTAATAGAGAGCAACAGTCCAGCAACTGCCCAACAGGAGCCACCAGGATCATTGAGGCCTGGTCCATCTCGAAGGGCCCCAGCGAACCCTCCACCTGTACAAGAGAGGCTCGAGTAGGTGCACCTTGATAGCACTACCAATGGCAATAACCCAAGGTCTTAGAGATTGGGCAGAACACAAATATCAGTTCCAGCAGACCTTCTGGAATGAATGGTGGCAGCCCTAGAGGGAATCTCAAGCAGGCAAGACTACCTATCCATAGGACGCACTCCTGTGCCTTCCCAGAGAAATTCACGACCATCCCAAGGTCAAGCTAGCCACACACAAATTGATCAGCCTTTACCTTCGAAAGCAAAGGATCACTTCTGGCCTAATACAGAAGGTCGGGAAATAGGTCAAGAGCAAGAAAGGTCACAGAGAGGAAGAATCCAACCTGTGATCGACTTTAGAGTGGCCCTAAACAATGGCAGAGGTTTTGAACTAAGAGACAGGCACAACAGGCCAGCCATGTCACAAAGTCAGAGAGACATTGCACTGGGCCTAAAAAGCAAGGAAGCTTGCTACGAACTCCTCTTGACAAAAGGATTCCACCTCGCTGAAGCCTGATCGAAATGACAGGCAATAACACTCAAGAGGTAGCCCCCAATCCACTGAAGAGAGAGACTCCCTAAGCCAATTGAGAATGAAATGGAGAATAGGAGAAACAAAGTAATGTGGACCTCACAGAGCCTTTGTCGTTTGTCCACAGCATTCGGACGGCCTGAATGCCGACCGGGTTTAAAGCCCCACACCAAGAGGCAAAATATGATGGCATAAGGGAACCGCTGCAACACAGATGAACATGTGTCCTACATGGAGATATTTGAGTACCATGACCATGTTAAATGCAAAGACTTCCAATCAACATTAACCAGGGCATCTCTAAAGCAAGCATTTCAAGTTGGACACAATTGAAAGAGCTGTTCTTGAAAAATTATCAGAGCAGCACGAGGTGTGAGAAAGACATCAACGGCCTCTTCAACATTAAACAAAAGTTTGGAGAGAGTATGAGAAGCTACTACAGTCACTTCAACAATGAGGTAGTGGAAATCGAGCAAAAGAATGATGTCATTTACATCACTACCTTCAAATAGGGATTACAAGGGAGTACGTAGCCCTCAGGCTGATCGAGAAGCCAGTGAAAACCATAAAGGAGCTGCAGTCGCTCCTAGAGAAACTGATCAGGGCTGAGGAGACAACGATCCAGAAGAAGATCCCTAGCTTTGCCTCAACCACAGAAAAAAACAATAAAGGGCACAAAAAAAGCCCACAGTCCCTGAAAAGAGACAGGAAGGACCTCCACTCAAAGGGAGGAACTTCAGACACTCAAGACCTCGCGAACCAAAATCTTGGTGGTCATGGAAATGAGAGATCTCCTAAAGCCGCCAAGACCTCTCAAAAGCCCTATGGCAAAAAGGGACCCTTTCAAGTTCTACCACTATCACAATGACCACGATAATCTCACGGAGGATTGTTTCGACCTCAAGCACAAGATCGAGAGATTGGTCAAGGAGGGTCACTTACAAGAGTTCTTGGCAAGGAATACAAGCCCTGCCAACCCACATCCAGCAACTCCGCAGAATCAGTGACCTCCAGTCGGTGAAATAAATGCCATCGAGAGGAGCTCAAAATGAGCTCGAGTTGAAAACTCTGAACCCCTAACAGTGTCTTTCTAGGTCGGACATTTCCTGGTGCGCAAGATACTAGTAGACACTAGGAGTGCAGTGAACATCCTATACCAGAAGGTGTTCAACCAGATGGGAATAGGAAGGATCTCGCTGATAAGGTCAGATACTGCTCTGACCAGCTTCAATGGTAGTATAACCTATGCGGATGGGATTCTCTTAGTCCCAACTACAATCCGCGTGAACGACAGGGAGGTCACCGAGGTCATGGACTGGATGGTAGTCGATGCCCCTGGAACCTACAATGCAATCTTGGGTAGAAGGAGGGTCGTGGACTTGAGAGTAGAAATCTCTCTACTAAACTATAGCATGAAAATCTGAGTCAGGGATGCTTGGATCGTTCTAGTAGGGGACAAGCAGCTCGTTGCAGAATGAAGAGGATTGCAATGACCTCTTGAGAGATAATCCGCTCAAGCAGGAGGATTGCATCGACCTCCCGAAAGATAATGGCAACCTTAGGATTCATGCAACCAGCAAAGGAGAGAAAGTATTCCTCAACCCAATATTACTTGAGAAAGGGATAATAATAGGAGAGTTGCCACCTCCTAAAATCAAGGGAAAGCTAGTGGATTCAATTCAAGAGTACCTAAAGGTCTTCACCTAGCAACCTAGAGACCTCAAATTGGTTGACCAAAAGATCACTGAACACAAGGTCGGACTTAAACCAGGAGTCAAGCCGACAAAGCAAAAGAAGAGGACTTTCGCCCCTAAGCAAAATGAAGTCATAGCTCAAGAAGTCCAAACTCTTCTTGACACGTGAATTCTGAAAGAGGTGGTATACCAGGAATGGTTAGCCAACCCGGTCGTGGTAACAAAGAAAGAGTGAACATGGAGGACGTGTGTGGATTTTACCACACTAAACAAGTATTGCCAGAAGGACTCCTACCCGCTCCCAAGCATCAATCAGATGATAGATTCGATAGCTGGATATCAATGACTATGTTTCCGGAATGTGTATAAAGGATACCATCAAATCCCAACGACAGTGGAAGTTATGGAAAAGACCTTGTTCATCACCAAGGTATACCTACTGCTATACAAAATGCCATTTGGCCTGAAAAATGCTGGCGCAGAATTCCAACGAGCTATGCATAAGATGTTCAAAAACCAGCTAGGACCTCTAAAGACTCTATTGAAGACATCAGGGAGGCTTTCTATACCCTGAAGACTACCCACATGAAGCTCAACCCGGAAAAATGCACCCTTAGAGTTTCGGTAGGGAAATTCCTGGGCGTCATGATATCAGAACTAGGCATTGATGCCAACCCGGATAAAATAAAGGCACTATTGGACATGGAGCCCCCTCGAAATATCAAAAAGGTGCAGAGTCTAACAGAGAAGATGGCAGCATTAGGGTGCTTCATCAACAAAATGGCAGACAAAGGGAAGAAATTCTATGATTTCATAACAAAACCGAAGGACTTCCAATGGACTGAAGAATATCAAGTAGCTTTTGGCAAGCTGAAAGAGTTCATGGGAAAGCCCCGCCCCCTCCACCCTCCCAGCTCTTGCCTCCGAAACTTGGGGAGGAAATCATGATTTACCTTACCGCTATAGAAAAAGTAGTCAGCTTTGTACCATTGAAAGAAAGGTCAAGTTCACAATTTCCCATTTATTATGTAAGTCGTTTGCCTCGAGGTCCTGAAATTAGATATTCAAACCTCGAAAAAGTTTTGTACCTCATTATTATTACCTTGAGGAAGTTAAAGTCGTATTTTGAAGCTCACCAGATAAGAGTCTTAACCAATTTACCACCAAAACAAGCCTTGGTGAAGACAAAGCCATCGGGCAAAATGATGAAGTGGTCTCGCAAGCTCTCGGGATATCAAATTGAATTTGAGCCAAGGAAAGCAATTAAAGCTCAAGCTCTCTCAGACTTTGTAGAAGAATGCATAAGAGCTCCACTGGAGCGCACAAGCACTTGTGAAGATAATATTTAGACCATGTATACGGATGGTTCCATGGAAAAAGAAAATTCTGGTGCGGGAATAGTACTGACCAGCCCTGAGGAAGTGGGAATCCATTACTGTATGAAATACAACTTCCCAATCTCAAATAATGAATCCAAGTATAAAGCTCTCCTAGCAAGTGAAAGACTTATAAGAGCTCTCAAAGTGCAGAAACTGCTCATCAAAACTGATTCACGAGTTATAGCCAGCCAGGTCACTAGAGAATACGAAGCTAGAAAGGAGAACAGGATCAAATATCTCAGAAAAGTAAGGAATATAGTATCTGAACTTAAGCATTTCCTCATTGAGCAAATACCCAGAGAGCAAAATGCAGAAGTAGACACACTATCCAAAATTTACCAAGAGATAGCTAGAACAAAGGCCGAGCTACTAGTGGAAAAATTAAATTCTCCCAATATAAACTAAGATGAGAGCTTGGTTATAGAGGATCAAACAGACAAGACATATCCTATCTACAATTTCCTCACGAATGGCGACCCCCCGAAGGACCCTAAAGAAGCTCGCCAAGTGTGAAAATGGTCACCTCACTACATAATGATAGGAGATGATGAGGTATATAGGAGGTCGTACACCTTGCGTCTACTCAAATGTTTAAGCAAAAAGGAAAGACAAGACACCATTGAAGAGGTACATCAAAAAGGAAGGACAAGACACCATTGAAGAGGTACATAGTGGGAAATGTGGATCACACATAGGAGCAAAAACTGTTGCCAATAAAATACTAAGGACAGGTTATTATTAGCCCTCAATGGTTTCAAACATTGAGAAGACCATACAGAAATGCATAAGCTGCCAATTGCATGGGAACATATAACATGTGCCGCCACCAGGTATCAATCAATCAACACATCAGTACGTTTTGATATCTAGGGCATTGACATTCTAAGACCCTTTTCGAAAGAAGTGGGAGTTGTTCAGTTCCTAATTGTTGCCATGGAGTACTTCATAAGATGGGTTGAAGCTGAGCCAATGGCAATAATCTCATCTCCAAAAGTCCAATCTTTTGTATGGAGAAACATTGTGTGTAGGTTCGAGATCCCCCGAGCAATAATTTCAAACAATGAACGGTAGTTCGTTGGCGACCCGTTCAAAACCTTTTGCGAAAATTTGAACATTGAACAAAGGCTAACCTCTGTAGCTTATCCCCAAGCTAATCGACTCGCTAAGGTCACAAATAGAACTATTCTAGAGGGACTCAAAAAAAGACTCACCGAGCTCGAAAGAGAGGATCGCAAACCTACCTGGCTGGATGAAATTCTGAGCATTCTATGGGTATACAAAACAACACCTACAAAGGCTACTGGAGAAACACCATTCAATCTATGTTTTGGTGCAGAGGCAGTGATGCCAGTCAAGGTCGGAATGAAGTCCTTAAGACTGACCGAACATGATTCAGTCTTAAACTAAGGGGAGAGAAGGGAAAACCTCAACCTCCTTGAAGAGCTCAGAAACAAAACAAAGGAAGCTGATAGAATCTACAAAAGGCAAGTCACAAATTTTTTCAACAAACGAGTGAAAACAAGGCATTTCACAGTTGGAGAGATGATCTTCAAAAGGTCAAATGTTGGGAAATAAGGACAACTGACTAAGCTACAAGAAAGTTGCGAAGGACCTTATATAGTCCAACAAGTTCACAAAGGAGAGAGCTATAAGTTCGCTAATCTTGAAGGAAGACAACTTCTGAGACCTTGGAACATTTGTCATCTAAAGAAATTCTATGCCTAAAGCTACTCAGATATTGTAGACCTCGCGGACTCGTTAATTTAGCTAGACACAATCCTAAATGACCTCGCTGAAATGCAATGAGACCCCAGCAACCCCCTCAGCTTATTTTGAACAAGACATGAATAAAAGATAAGTTTTTCTTTTTAAAACTTATAGAGATCTTACTTCATGTTATTTGCCTCAAGTTCAAAGCTACGCCCAAAATGCCATAACTAAGACAGGATACTTAGCAAAAAAATGCAGATTGATATATAAAAAGCAAGGAGGCCACAAGCAG
This sequence comes from Parsonsia alboflavescens, assembly GCA_028571225.1. NCBI lineage: Eukaryota > Viridiplantae > Streptophyta > Magnoliopsida > Gentianales > Apocynaceae > Parsonsia > Parsonsia alboflavescens. The sequence goes on from JAOXNR010000030.1 coordinate 20,283,937, forward strand.
GCCTTTGATGAAAATGTTTAATGAAAAACCACAAAGGGTTGAATATTCAGAGTCCCATTACAGAAAATGGGGTCTTCCTTCTCTGAAGCCTTGAGTTACACCCTCCTTTGCCTACAGACAAAAGGTTCGTTGTCTTCCTAGTCCTCGTCCTTTGTTGGGAATCCTGTTTTGGGCCCCGAGGTCACAGGTGCCTTTCCTTTCGCAAGGGGAGCTTAGAGGAATTTTCCTTGCTGTTTAAGAAGAAGGTGAGGAGGATGAGGTCAAGATCTCTATTGGCTAGTCCGAGCGAGTCATCCCAGCTACTGCAGCACTCCGCTTGGAGGTAGCCCGAGTCCTCTGGGCCACCGAATGTCCAGCCCTGCCTTGGGGAACGGGAATGTTAACAGCTGGGGCTGGAGCAGTAGCAGCAGAAGAAGAACCAGCAGTACCCCCAACTCCGCCAACAGGTGATTGGGAAGGAATGGACCTAAGGAGCCAGACTGCGAACATCATAACTATTCAAACAAAAAGGAGAAATAGTTAGCACAAAATTACAAACCAATAAAAAGGAGGCAACCAAAATCAGGAAAACTCCCTATCAGAAAGAGATATCCCCAAACCTTTACTGACCGAAAGGAGATCGTGCTTTGCTGGTCTCCCCAGCCCAACAGGATGAAGGAAGGACTTGGGCCACACCGGAGAAGTACATCCGATCTTGGCTCTATCAGAGTTAGCCAACTCTATCAAAAAGTCCCTATGCCCAATCTAATCACTGGTTAGGTCAGGAAGCTCATTGAAGAAAGAGTGGTTCAGATTCCAGTCTGGGTAATTCTGGACTAGATAATTTGAATGATGGGAGAAAAAGAAGAGAGATTTCCATTCCCCCACTTAGGACTGGAAGGGGCCAACTAACTTATACCGAGGGTCAAATCGAAGGTATCCTTTAGAAGACTTGGAGGTTGAGGAGACTCTTAACTTAGAAAAGCTCCTAAAGAGCTCTAAAGAAACGGGAACTCTATAAAGATGGCAGGTTGCTATTCGAAGGGAGTTTGGGACAAAATGAGCTATGGGAACATCCCAGAAGAAAGCAATAAAAAGGAATAGAGAATAAAGAAAAGGAAAAGGAATACCTCCCCTGAGGTTGGAAAGGTAGAGGACTATGTGCCCCTCACATTTGTTGTAAGGGCATTCGTCCTCAACGGCAGCGACAATGCCACTCCTCTCCAGCCTCATTTCTCTATTGATCTCAAAGACACCAGAAGGGCTTAAGGAAGAAGACACGGAACTGGCCTCTACCTCAAAGAGGTCATAGACCTAACTCGTTACAATAGGAGCCTTAACAGAGACTGGGGGGAGTAAAAGACCCTATTCTCCAAATCGACTGAGAAAGGAAACACAGCAAGGGAGGTAAGAGACATCTCTATGAAGATGAAAAGATGAAATCTTCTCAAGAGACAGAAAATCTCACTCGGTGAATTTCCTCGGTGATGAAGAAGAAAGTTATTCTAAGTCAAGGACTTGCTTGCATGGGAAAAGGAAAAAGTCCAGAGCAAAGAACAGGAAGGAATTACTACAAGATTACCAAGAAGTTTAAGCAAATTCTGAAACCTTTGAAGGGCTTCTAATTTAAATGAAACAAGGAACCTATTGAGTTGCTGGGTAGAAGCTAATGTGCCAGGAAATGGTTCAGTTCTTTGCAAAATTCAAGCAAAGAGACCTTCCAAGGCTGAAACGGCACTGCTATTCAAAACCGAATAGGTCAGTTTTCCTCTAAAAACTGAAACAAAGCAACCTTCCAAAACTGGAAATGGTTCAGTTCAACTAAAAATTGAAACGGGACGACTTTCTACATCTAAACCAGACGACCAGCTTTTTAAAACTAAAGAGGTGCAACTCCTCCAAAAAATAACCGTTGCAAAATGAAACGGCACGCCCCTCAAAGGTCACAACTTCAAGACAGTAATTTAGGCACCACAACCTTTGAGCTCTCTGGGCCTAAAGGGAGGTAATGATGGGAGAAACGGGTACAATCCGGACAAGTCAACACGACGGGAAAGACCCAAACAGAAGTCAACCCAAATAGATTTAAGACCCCAACCTTCCATACCTGAAAGTTAGACTCACAGAGTCAACGAGGAAAGGTGGGCAGCGACCTACTACCACCGACCTCCTAAATGAGCTCGAGAGAGGTACCACCAGACTACGGCCCTCAACCTGATCACTCCCAACTTGTCTTATATATCTTCCATGCCCGACTAATTGTGCACGACTCCTAACATCTCCTATGAACGTATAATCACTCGATGCGACCTATCAAAAGAGACAGTCGAGACCGTGACGTCCACGGAGAGGTCGTGCCTTGGTCTAGGGGTCGGTTAGTGAGCTTGTAACTCTGGACAGAGACGTGAATAGTAAGATATCTAAACCAAGTGAAACTCCATGATTCTAGGAGCAATTGACGGGATTCTATACAATCTCACAACTATCCTAATTACCTACTGTGACAAAATAGAAGAGCTATGATCTAAGTGGTAACAAATTTCTTTTCGATATATAATCAAATTATAATTAGTCTACGGACAAGATGATAGTCTTTTTGAGAATTAAGTACAATAGATTACTCTCAGAATACTGACTTAGGCATCAGAGCTCTTCCCTAGGCATAGCCCACTCCGATGACCATCTTTACTTTCTTCTCAAGTTACAATCGTTAACGTCATCACGATTTTGAGGTGACTCAACTTTTGAACCGCATCACTAACATTATTAATTTCACCTTTGACTGCCAAATACCGCTAATAAATCTTCTATTTTGCTAAAGTAATTGAAGAAATTAATTAGATATCTTAATCATTTAATTTTTTGTATTTAGAGTTAATATATGGTGGTGTTTCTTTGATGCAAGAAGTGCCTTTTATATGGCTAAGAATTTAATAACCATAACCAGCATTATTCTGAAATTATAAAGAATATCACATTTTTGTTAAACATCTTTTTCTTAGTTGTTCACTGTAATGTACAAATTTTTGTTTTTGAAGAGTAGACACTTATGTTTAATCACCTTTTCTTTTAATAGATGGAATTGGACTCAGCATCAAATGATGAGGTTAATTTTCACCAAGCCTTTGGGATTGATGAAGAACTCAGGGTAGAAGAAAATGCAGAGGAATTAGAAATAAAAGGTATTGCTACACCTACAAAAAAGAGAAAGTCATCTATGAGTGAAACACTTCCTACTCCAGGTACGAAGGATGCAATGGTAGTCTCTAATCACTCTCAAGAAGAAGGTATGCCTTGAAAACCAACGAGACCTGCAACATAGACATGAGATCATTTTATTGAAAAGGTTATAAATTCACAAAAGAGAGCTTAATGTAATTGGTGTAGTACTACTTATGCGTGTGATAGGGAAAAAAAATGTGACATCAAATGTGATGATTCTCTTGTTAACTCAATGTCATAAGTTTTCAAAAGAGCTTAGGGATAGTAAGCAAAAAATTTTAACTTTTTAACCTAAGAAAAAGGAACAAGGAGAGAGTTCAAGAAACAATTTGACAATTGTTCGCTTTGATAATGAGGCTTGTAGGGAAGCTTTAGCTAGGATGGTAGTTGTAGATGAACTTTCTTTTAGATTTGTGGAGGGTGAAGGGTTTAGATATTACGTGACTGTTATGCAACCCTTATTTAGTGTCCTTTCTTGGATTACGATGTCTAGAGATTGCTTTAGGTTGTATTTAAATGAGAAAAAGAGGTTAAAACAATCATTGAGCAAGAATTTGCAGCATGTTTGTCTCACAACTAATTGTTGGACTTCAAATCAAAATTTGAATTATATGTGCATTACTAATTTGATTGATGATGATTCGAAGTATCATAAGATTCTCAATTTTTGACAAATTCCAAACCATAAAGATGAACCTATAGGAATGACAATAGAGAAAAAATTACTTGAGTGGGGAATTGAAACGATTTTCTCCATTACAATTGATAATGTGTCTTCTAGTGATGTTGCCATTTCTTATATAAAAAGAAGAATTAATACATGGAGAAAAGGAGTCCTTAACGGTGAGCTTTTGCATGTGAGATGTTGTGCACATATTTTAAATCTAATTGTCATGGATGGGTTGAAAGATGTTAATGAATCAGTTCTGAAAATTTGAAATGAAATTAAATATGTAAGGTCGTCTTCTTCTCATTTACAGAAATTCAAAACTTGTGTTGAAGAGGAGAAGCTTCAAACCAAGGCCCTTATTCTTATGGATGTCTCAACCGGGTGGAATTCAACCTATTTGATGTTAGAGAGTGCTTTAAAATTTCAAGCAGCATTTGAAAGACTTGAAAAGACTAGTTGTGATTATTTGATGGAATTTGTGGGAGAAAGTGAGAGGAAAAGGGATCCTTCTAGAGAAGAAGATCGAAAAGTTGCATCTAAATTTGTAAAATTTCTAAAGGTTTTTTATGAAGCTACACTTCGTATCTCTGCTTCTACACATGCTACTTAACATTTGTATTTTCATGACTTCAAGATAATGGCTGAAAAAATGAAAAAGAAACATGACAAGTATTGGGCAAGTACTGCAGCGATAAATCTGATAATATTTATAGCATGTGTGTTGGATCCTAGGTACAAGATAAAATTTCTTGAGTTTGCTTTCAATAGATTAATGATTTTGAGACTGTGACTACATTGATGTTTAAAGTGAAACACACATTGTCAATGTTGGTTGATTATTATCTTGTTGAATTTAGTAGAGTCGAAGAACCTAGGAATGTTGAATCTCAAGTCTTTTTTGAACTCCTTCGGAGACACTCTAGTGGATAAAGTGGCAAGCGCGCAGACCATAGATCTCGAGTTCAAATCCAACCAATATCCTCTTAGATAAACAGAATGTCAAAGTGCATGCAAACTAACCCGGACACTCGGTCAAAAAAAAGTCTTTTTTGAGGAGGGGTGCACTAGTGGGAATGTAAAGGACTTTTGTGACATTTCCATGGACTTTGCTCAAGAAATGAGTAAGGAAGATGAATTGGAAAGTAAAAATGAGATGACATTTATTTGAGTGAAGCTCGGGAGAAGATTAGTAACAAATTTGATATCTTAAATTGGTAAAAGGCAAATTCTTCAAAATATCCAATTCTTTCGATGATTGCTAGAGGCCATCTACAATGGCTTCTAAATCCGCATTTAGCACTGAAGGTCATGTTTTGAATCCATATAGAAGCTCGTTAAACCCTTCTATGGTTGAGGCACTAATTTGTTCATAGAATTGGTTTAGATCATCACCTATGCCTATTGCTATGGAAGGGCCTAAAATGGTGAAACAAATGGAGAAAAGTAATGTTTATTGATTCTTTTATTATTCATGATTATTAATATGTTTACTATTAATTGAATTTTTTTTCTTGTTATAATGCAAAGATTAATACAATAGTTGAAAGTCTTGTGGGCCTTGAAGTTTGATGAATGTTTAATTATTTATTGGAGTTTTGAACAACTTAAAAGTTAGACTTTAGAGCCTGTATTTCATGTCCAATTTTTCATTTTCTTTTAAGTTGTAATGGTTATTGAAATACTTGAATTTGTATTTTTATGGTTTTTGAGGCTTATTCTGTTATGTTCATTGTTATATTAAAACTACAAGTTTGTGTGTTTTGTGAATTGACATTGAAAATATAGTATTTATATTTAAAATTTTATTGGTCAAATCCAATCCAATCCCATTTTAAGTCTCAAAGTATTGGATGAATTGGGTTGGATTTTGAAACAACCAACTTATTCGGTTTGGTTGGATGATCCATCCAATCCAAACTGAACCGATGAACATCCCAATCAGCACCAAACTTTTTTCTTGAAAAACAAAAAATTATGACATTATTACAACATTCAAATCCTCTGCCGATCCTAAAGATCGACACACACCATTGTCTAGACACTTGGCAAAAAATAAAAACCATACTTAAGCTACTGCATCAAACTCTATAATGTCAAGACACCCTCCCAACCTTGGCAGATCCTCAGACCAATTTTCATGACACTCCAAAACCCTATCGAACCTCTCAAATTTTTCACAATCAACTTCCAAATCATTGGTCGTCTTAGGATTCCTATTATTTATAGATTTTTGTTCATTCTAGGGAAAGGTAATTTCATCCAAATTAGGATGCCGAATATATGAATAATCTTTTTTCCATTCATGAAGCGACATCGGTCCTTGCAAGATCCACGTCACACCATTCTTCGTCTAGGCATAAAAATATCCTCGCCTCTCCTCTGACTTGTACTTTCAAAGCTTCCTCCAAAACTCTAGCCTGATGGTCACACGGAAGGCTCGACGCATCAAAATGAAAGCTATCGTTGACTGAATCACATTCGGGTTCAACTAGCCAAGTTGAAGTTTAAAAAACCTCATAATGTCAATAAAAAGTGAATGCATAGGTATCCTCAACCCAGCTTTAAAATGAGCTAAGTGGTGCAAAAACCACTTGGTGGCATCTTTATCACACTATTGTTACCACCAATCTCCAACTCACAATCGGCAGGCAGATCATATGAGTTCCTCAAACCCACGGCATTTGCAAACCTACATACTGTACTAGCATACTGAGGCACACCAGCATCGTCCCCCTGATCAAATGCCAAGTCCAGTGGATTTGTATGATCAGCCGCTTCCATGGCCATTGGTGCCCTGTAATCATCATCTCCCCTACCTAAACTCTCATCCATATAAGGATAGTTAATGAGGTTATGCTTATACTCATATCTAGTACTATGGTAAGACACTCTAGGAATAGTAGAATCGGTTCAATCACCAATCCTCCTTGCCTCAGTTCCTACTCTAAAACATTCTCCTTAGTGACATCTCCTTCACCGGTTCTCTCAGACGATATTGAGGGCTCGGCTGCATCCCTAAATAATCTCTCAACAGAGGAATCGATCCAATCTAGCCAATTCTCAAAGATCATGTCTGAATCAAACATAATCACAAATAAAGTTCTGAAAAGAAAGGAAAACCAAAAAGATCAAATACCTTCATCAGAATCCATTTAACGAAGAACACGAACAAAAACTGCAAAAAGGAAAAAATTCAATCTTTTACTAGTTAGCAGCAACCCAGATGCAAAAAAACCACACTTTTGTGAAGCAAATGCAAAAACGCACACAATGAACTAAAAATGTCACAAAAAGTGCAAAAACAAGCATAAATTGAGGCCTTGCAATCCGCTGCAAATCGGACAAGAGCAAACTGAGTTGAACTTCCCCAAGAGTAACAATGAAAATTTTTCAACACACTCTTTTGTACTCGTTGAAAACTCAACAGCCTTTCAAATTAAACTGAACAGCACAATCTGCCACGTGTCAACCATCCACAGCTGACATAACCTTTCAACTCACTTCACCATCAGCACCTCCTTGGCTACATCATAGCTTACAGCGTCGACCAAACTCATGGCTTACAGCGCCGACCAAACTCATGGCTTGAGCATCGGCTTTGCTCATGACCAAAATCCGATTCGATGAGATTCAAAAAAAAATAATAATAAAAGAGACATGATATGCTATCAAGTATATTCATTCCTCAAATTTACATCATTGATCATTTATTCAAAAAAGGAAAAGGCATATGATAAACAATCAAGTATATTCATTCCTCAAATTTACATCCTTAATCTTTTATTAAAAAAAGCAAAAGGCATATGATATACAATCAAGTACATTCATTCCTTAAATTTACATCCTCAACCTTTTACTAAAAAAAAAAGAAAAGACATATGATATACCACTAAGTATACAATCATTTCGACATCACATTTATGACCCACGTACATTTATGACCCACGTACATAGAATAAATGTGATATATATTTACAGAAACGAAATCTACGTTCGTACAACTTCGCAACAATATATTATGTCGACCATTGCGCCCTAATAATTAAGGGAGCATTTTGTCATTAAATATGACTACTTACCACACAATAAATAGCCTTTATATCACAAGGCACAAAGTAATGATAAGACCATTGACGAGACATAATGATTGTTCCACATTGACAAAGGACCGTTAACAAGATCTTTACAATTCCCTTTTAAATCAAATCAAATCACACCTACCAAGGTTCAATACTTTAAGTCCCTTTTTACTTTACCCTTTTACCCTTTCACTTAATCTAACTTAAATATTGAAGGGAAATTGAGACAACACCCAATTTCTTCTTACCTTTTTCTTTCAGAATCACTTGAGAGGATCCTAACCCAATTCAAGAGTTCCCAATCAACCCGTTTTCTGCTGCCCAATACAGGTACCCTATCATTCCCCCACATCAACTATCTCCAGCTTTTTAGCCCTGCTCTGGCCATGTACACAAGTATTATTATAGGCTATCTTTAAAAAATTGGCTTCAAACCGAGGCAATAGCATAAAACAATCCATCCCTTTCAAGACTAGTAAACACGTGGACTTGTTTTGAATCTTACAAAACCTTTTTAAAACAAATTTTATTTTTATAAGTCTTCTTTATTCTTTTTATGTTAAGAAGAAAGATTCATTCAATAAAATTTATCTTAATTTTTAATTTCACATTTAGCATCATTCTTATCACTCCAAAACTTGTCTTTACACATGCATCAAGTGAAATCTATAAAAACATTATTAACTCATAGATGGCATAAAGCGTTCTTTAACTCATTTATGTTTTTCTTTAGCCTACCATTTTACATTATATCCTTTAATCCCTATTTGAACCAAATAAGAATAGTTTCTAAACTATTCCTTTTTTTTTTTAATTTGAAACCTTGATATTTGCCATTCTTCCTTAATATTGCTTTAATATTTTTGAGAGAATGATGTCCACATACTTTTGAAATTATTTTTTACAAGAATTGAATGTCTCATGTGAAGTGAGTAAGCTTAGGTGTATTTCAATGCGCACGTTCAAGAGATGGCAATTTGGACACATTTTGAGTCATAATGTATCATCAATAACTCTGAGCAGATAGTAATAAAGGCCAAATTAAAATTTCCAAATCTTGATTAGCAATGCCTTAAAAGTTAATTGAAGAAAATGCCTCTTATCATAACCTCATCCCAGAATCCAGCTCAATGCCACTAAGCATCTGTGCAGCTTTCAGTGTATTCTAAGTTATAACATCATATAGTATAGCAAATTCAATGTGAAACTGAATATATAGATATGAGCAGTGATCACAAAAGAGCCAGATCAAGCATCCCTGCATTCTGGAAATACCTTTCCCTCTTCAGAATTTTTTTTTACTCATCTTTCATGTCTTATTACCAAATACTTACCAAGAAGATCTGAAAGAGAAATAACATAGTCCCTTGAATTAAATTTTGTAGCATACCTAGACACACAGGAAATGAGGGCTGCTCCAAGGAGTTTACAAGAGAACTATGGGCATATGCTCAATTGATCCAATCTATGGTACATCAAACCACAAAAAGCACACAACAAATTTAAACCAGCAATCGAAAAAAAGATTGCATGCTAATTAGGAAACACACAAACTTTACAGCATGAAACTTCTGAAGATAAAACAAAAAACATACCTCAAGAGATGAGAAACGTCTTCCATTGAAATGTTTGTAGAAGGAATCTGCTGAATTCTGACTTTCAAACCTAATCAATACACTATATTGATCCTCCACATCATCAGTTCTGAGCTTTTATAAATTGAATACATAATTATAACCGAAACTGATTGATCTTTGAACTAATAGCATGTCTAACCATACAAATGCACATTTCCAACATGCAGTGGATGAACGAACCACAAAATTGACAAAAATCTGCATCAATCATGTGATTTGGTACACCAAGAACCTAATGAACAAGAGGAAAAGATGATGAAGAGAAAAATTCACAGCCCATTTAGATGTCTTCTTTTATCTGATGACTCAAATTCTGAAATGATCCTCCAAATGTCTACAATAGTAGGCTATATTGGAATGCAACCAAACCAAATAGGTGAACAGAAAGCTGTGCAAAGATAACATATTATAGAAAATCTTCAAGGCCAAAAATTCAAAAAGCTTCTGCAGTTCAGGGACAAATTTGCGTGGATAAAGTGTACAAATCGAGATTATTGGTCTAGAGGAATTTTGAATAAAATTTTCCAAAACTCTTCACCAATAAAACTAATAAAGAAAGGAGTAAGAACAAGACAATTAAGCAAACACAAATGTCTCAAGTTAATCATATAGCCAATTAGAATTAAAAGATTCTCCATTAAATCTTAAAGTGGCATGACATGAACAATTCTTCTCGAGTTATGCTACTCCATCTAAATTCACAAATAACTATTGTAGAAACCTGATCTCTTGAAATGAACAAGTTCTACCACAACTCCAAAACGCAAAGAAAAATATAACTACAGGTCTTTGAACAGATACCAAATGAAAGAATATTCCAATCACAAGTAAAATAGAAAAATGAAATAAACAAGTAGAATCATTTTCTCCTTAGATAACCTAAGAACTGATTGGAAAAGAATGAAATTGGCAGAATTCTTGGGATAGTTAGAATCTAAGCTTACAGGAAGATCCAGAGAATGTTGTCGTGGTATAGATGCATGATGCCTCTGGTCTCTTCGATTCTAGGGTTTCCAGAAGAGAAATGGAAGGCCAGAGAAAGGTTGCCAGAATCCATGGCTGTTTCCTGTATGAATATCTCCTTCATTGAAGCTCCAACAATGAAGCTTGCACTTATTTGAGGTCTCTTCAAAAATAGTGGCTTGCACGGAGAATCAAATTCCGTAGCGCCACACCAGGGGACTTTAAATCTTATATACCATTCTAAAGGGAGGCATTGATTCAATACGGCAAGAATGAATATCTGAAGCAATCATCACCCGACATGTGTACATTGCATTTTTTGGCTACTTTATTTATTCTTAACATCTAATTAATTTAGAATTTTTATACACTATTAATAAGAATAATTTAATAATTCCATCATTAAAATTTTGCATTAGTTTAAAATTAGACAAATTTATAATGACAAAAACTAACAGCATCAACCCTAACAGTTCAGGATATAAAAGCTATGGCACCAGTTGTCAAGTTTCATGTATCCCATATAGACAAGATTATATGCTTAGCTTTTGAAAAACATTTCCAGACTAAATTATTCCATTGATCAAAATGGTAAGGGGAAAGTTATGTATATATTGTGACAACATAAATATTTCATTCTAGAGATCATACACATATCCATATAAATGCTACCAAAAATTCCAGATTCCCACATTAGAGGTAGAATTGGGCAGAAGTGCCTTTTAGAGAACTAGAAGTGAGTGCATAACCTTGACTGGAAAATGAAGTTAATTTGTCTTTCAAGAATCTCTTTGACAAGACAAGCAATAGCAGACAAAATTTTCCCCAATCAGGATCCCAGTAATATGATATCAAACAGCAGCAGGGGTCTTCAACTCCATAGACTTCAGCACTTCTTCACCCATCTCTTTGCATCCGACCAATTTCTGCAAGGAATAAAGATTCAGTCATTTCCAGTAAATCTCAAAGGAATATCAGTTCTAATGTCAATTACAAGAAAGGCTATTGACGTCATTGATGAACAAGCCACTATTCGAGTTCCTAATCATGGGATGTATTAAGCTGGAGAAGATAGAATTATGTGCATAAGAGAAATCTAGATAAATGAATGAGGGGATGGAAAAAAGAAATCAAATATGTCCAAGCCACTCAGAACTATTTCCTTGATTATCCTGTGTGTGTGTGTGTGTGAGCTCTTCCATCAAAAGTGAGAGTTAGCTAGATGTCACGGGCCAGGGCAACAAAATTACAGGGGGAAATAGACAGACAGCTGTTAAAAAATTAGGGTGCATTCTATTAACTGCTACTTACTTTCAGGTTTGATTCCAATAGCAAAAGCAAAAGGTAATTAGTGGTCCCAGAAATATCCTAAGGGAACAGAATGATAAAAAGGAGAAGAAAAAAAAAAGCTGAAGGGTTCTGAAATCATACTTGTCCAGTTGAGTATATATCACCAGTTCGAAATCCTCTGTTTAAAGCATCCAATACTGCAGCCTCAATTCTCTGGGAAGCCTTCTCCTCTCCCAAGCCGTACTTTAATAGCATGGCAGCACTGAGCACTGTTGCCAAAGGATTAGCTTTGTCCTGTGTATTAAAACCAAACATTCCAAAGTGCATAAAACTATCAAGAGAGAGAACTATAAGACAGGAATGAGAGAATTATAATAGTCTTCGGCTAACCTGTCCAGCAATATCAGGGGCAGAACCATGTATGGGCTCAAATAATCCAGGTCCCTACAGGCAGCAAGTAAACCAATTTGTCAAACAAATTCTGCTAAACAAGTGGAATTTTTTTTCTGGAAAAACTAACAATCTATCCATACTGTTTCTCCAAGACTAGCAGATGGAAGCATCCCAATACTTCCAGTGATCATTGATGCTTCATCAGAGAGGATATCACCAAATATATTGTTTGTTACAATTGTGTCAAACTGCAAAAAAATTAGTAGTCAAATGTCTCAATTATGATAGTTTCGCATTCATGTTGACAGGCATTACAAGTAGCTCTATGAAATGTGGTAAACCTGTTTTGGAGCACGAACAAGCTGCATGGCAGCATTGTCAACATACATGTGCAAAAGTTCAACATCAGGGTATTCCAAGGCTATAGCAGTAACTCTCTTCCTCCATAACATGGAAGCCTGTTGGAAAATAGCAAAAGTGTAGCCTTAACCGAGAAACACAAACTGAGCAAGTTCCATGTTTTCCTAGAAGCAACAAACGTGCAGATATAAAATATGTTTAAAATATTTCTAAATGTGATTGTGCTTCAACCTATCTTTCAAAATTTTGTAAATCTTGAATGGAAATCATACAAAATAAAGATCATAAAAAAGAGGGGACTAACTGCTGAATTTAGAAAAGCATCATTATTTAATCATACCACATTGTTTAGGATTTTTGGCATCAGAGTATCATAGAGTTCAATATCAGGTATAAACAACTTATGCATTCAGGGTATATTGGTTTTTATACACATCGATTAATTTCTTAAGAGCTGATATGGCACTGATACACACATCTATCATAATTACTACTGAAACTACAGTGAGAAACTTAATACATTTCATAGCACAAAATTATTGAACAAGAGCTGCCAATTGTGAACAGTGCTGCATGAACAAAAATTAGAGATAACCTCCCCCATTACAATCTACATCTTTCTCATTGCATGTGAGTTTTTATATGTTAAGAGTAGGAAAGAAAAACCTCATTATCAATAAGGTACCTCCAAAACATTAGCTTTATCTACAGAACATAGTTTCCCACGACGCTTCCGAGCAGTTTCAAATGCAACGCGAGCAATGCGATCAATCTGCAGAAAAAAGGGAGCAGTAACAACAACTGTACACAGCAGTCTATAGCAAATTCATAATAAGGCTATTGAAATGTATCTCCAACCATGGTAACAGAAGGTTTTTTCTTCTTTCATTTCCATTTCTGGGACTAAAGAGCTGCAATTTTTGTATGTTAACAAAATACATAGATGATTCAGTGTCCGGGACTAAATTGCTAACGGATAGAATCCAGTAAACCTACCAAATGTCAATAATAGAAATTTATTCAGTCATCACCTTAAATTCTTCCTTTCAGTAGACAACACAAATAAGATAGCTATTCTGAAATGGATGGAAAAATCCCAATTTCTTTTTTCCAAGGAAAAGATCAGGAATATTAACATGAATAAAACAAGTTAAAACTATAAGAGAAAAATCCCAAATTTTAAACACATCAACTATAGGTCTAATTGGCATCATGGTTGCTGGCCGTCAACTAATGCTCAAATAGCATAGGATATACAAGTTATAGAAAATAACTCCACATGATGAAAAATAATTCCTATTCAGGAATGTGCAATTCTTGTAAGTCTTGCTTTAGTTTTTAATCTATCTAGAAAAAAGGAAACATATAGAACCTTTGAAAATCGAAAAGCTGCATCAGACAGTTACCTCGTGAGCTGCATACAGTTCAGTATTGAAACCAATTTCTTCACCATTTTCATTTTTGCTAAAACCCCTTGGTTTCCCAAAGTATATACCTAGTTCCAAATAAGAAAATGAAAAAAATGTTGTCATAAAACAGGCACACTCCAAATTTACAAGATCTACACTTAAATGAAGAACCCATATCTGTATAGACATGACCTAACCTCCTGTAAGTTCCCTTACAACCATTAGGTCTACACCTTCAGCAACTTCTCTCTTCAAAGTTGAAGCATCCACCAACTGGAATAGGAGGTCATCAGATAAATCACTACAAAAAGGATGGGAATGTGCTAGCATGTATGACAACACAAAGTTACTAATGCAAATTCAAACTAAGACAACTTCAGGCAGCCCTTAAGAAGAATTTAGTAAAAAAAAAAATTGTCTTCAAATGATCGAAGCATTTAACTTACTTGCAGATAATAACACACTTCACAATTTTATCCAGTAACAACTTTCCCAGTTGCTAGTGTTATTAGTAAAGGTCCACAAATCATAGGGTGAAGACATAAGTAATAAACACGTAATCTTCTTTCTGTGGTTTTCCTTTTGTAAGACAGACTAAATGCATGTTTAAAATCCTTAGGTCCAACTTCAAGGAAACCCCATCCGAAGTTTACAAATTGAAAGGAAAAGAAAGACCCATTCTGGTAGCCCACATCATGAGATGTTCCCTTGGCAGGGCAGTTTATAATTTTGTTCTTGGCATTCGTGTAATTGTAGTAGCATTCTATCAATTCCCCTATTCCCCCCCCCCCCCTTCTCACAGGTGTAGCTCACATCAATTGGAACATGTGATCTCTCAATTATTTATCTTCACATCTTGTATTTCTTTGTTTGATTCAATAAAAAATTTCTTTTTGTATTAAAAGAGAAGATCTAGCTAACATCAAATAAAAAAAGTTGGAGAATAGTAGTCAGAAAAAAGATGAATTAATTAATCTAACAGTACACAACAAATAATCATGTAGATGGAATACAATTCGAGTGAGGCATATTTCACTCTGAAGCCCAGCGAAAATATTGAAATCAACTTTGAATCATATAATTATTCTAAACAAACTCAAATATTAAAGGATGCAGATAATTTAAAAATAAATAAAAAAATAAAAAAACCTAGAAAAATATGGAACATGATAAACTGATTGTCCACAAGCACAAAATATAATACATCTCATTTCATTTTCACCTCTCATATCTTTCTGACATTCTATATCTTCTCAGTAGAACTATCTATACACATATATTGATACATATACACACATATATAGAGAAGATCTGAATTCTAAAACGAAATCAAAGCTAATAGCTCAAAAAATTTGACTTTTAGTTAGCAGTCATCCATGGATTAGCCTCACAAGCAACAACAACATGATAAATTTTATTTTATTTAATTCAGCATGCATCATTTGCTACACAGGGGATGCAGACAACTCCAAATCTACAATTCTAACAATTCTAGATAAGCATGTATCACAACATACAAATGATGAATTGAAAATTTAGAGAGTCCTATGAACTTGTGATGCATATTTTACCTGTGGTAACACAGTTGCTGGCCTCAAGTTGGCAAAGACCTTTAGACCTTCCCGAAGCTGAAGCAAACCAGTCTCAGGCTTCAAATGTTTCTCATTCTTATCCCATTTGTACCTTCAATAAATAAAATGGCAATGATACATCAGGTATTTTTCATAAGAAAACATTATTATGCACCAAAAACTACATCATACTTTACCCTCCAATAGCTCCTAGTAGAACAGCATTGGATTCCTTTGCAGTAGAAAGAGTCTCTTCAGGCAATGGCACTCCAGTCAAATCCAAAGCCGCCCCACCCATGAGCATCTCCTTAAACCCAAAATCAATCCCTGATGCATCCAATTTCAGCCAAAATTTTTATCCGTAAATAAATAATTGAACTTTACATGTCTAATTTCATTATTTGTATTCGCCAAAAATACCATCTTTTAGGGGAGTCGTATGAGAAGCATTATTGGCATTTCTATTTCGGCCCAATAATCTACTCATGCTGCTGAAAAGGAAGTGACATTTGGAAATGGAAAGCAACCAATTACATCTGTCACCATCCTTTCACATGACACAACTTGATGCTAAACTAAGCATGGTTAAGAGGAATAAAAATTGTAGGGAAACAAATTACAAATTCTTTGGGATACCTTCCAGAGAACCCGCAAGTAGGAGTGCGCTTTTCGCAACGGAGATGACTTCTGGGCCAATACCATCCCCAGGAAGAAGAGTGATGGAGTATCGTCTAGTAGGTGCAGCGGCAGAGCAGCAGATTGTGACCAACCTTGGTGGATATTTGGCAAGGGATTTGGAGGGAAACTGTTGTTGAAGACTGAAAGGTTTCCCTTTGATTCTCAGCGATGTCGCCATTGTCTCAAGGACTCAAGAGCTAGCAGCAAATAGAAAAATGCCAGTACTGGTGGATATGAGCAGCGTTGGTTTCCCGGAAAATTAGGGCTGTTTCCCTTACCCACCACTTTTCATTGCCTCAATTACCCAGGTTTGTCTTCACTCCTATTTCGTAGTCCATCTACAACTAAATATAAGTCACAAACCCATCATTTTATAAAAATTAAAATTTTTTTTTTCCTAAAATATTTTCTACTTACCTTTTCAAAATTTTAAACACTATTTCATGAGTATATTATTAAAGAAATAATATAAAAAGAGCATCTTGAAAAAACTAATTAATTAATAACAATAATTTCTAATAGCAATTAGAAAAGTTAGTTAAAATAACTTATATTAAATAACAAATGAAGTGTAAAAATCAAAATAAATCCCTAAATTTGTAACAACTAATTTACCCCCTCAATTACACATTCAAGATTCAACCAATCTATTTTTAAAAAGAAAAATTAAAAGCAATATATCGAGTGAGATAAGGTATCAATTGTAATATTTAGTTTCTTGGGGTTTTATACTCCCTCCATTCAGAATTAAATAACTTAATTTGACTTTATTGAAAATTAAAAAGTGAGTTTGACTTTTATATAATTTACAATTTCATCCTTTTCATATTTATAATGGTAGTGTAACATTTAAATTAATAGTTACAAATCCTTAAATTGAGAAGGAAGTTAATAGAACTTTACATTAGAAAATTTTCTTATTTTAGAAATGGAACATTCAATTCTAGATATCCTAAAATGAAAAAAATGAAACATTCAATTCCGAACACATGGAGTATTTTATTTAAGGAGAGCAGATGGTGGGGAGATGCTTATAAGCATATCCGAAAGCAGTTGTAGTGAATTTTTTTGAGTTTGATGACGGAGAAGGAAAAAGAAGAAGGCAATCTAAAATAGGTTGGTTTCAAAGTAACCGACAATATAATCAACCCACTTTCAATTAAACCAATTCAAAATATTATATCGGTTTCATTTAAATCATCTAAAACTGAAAATAGGAGAAAGAAATCAACACATATGTTTCAATTTATTTTTTATGTTGGACTTTTAACTCTCTTTCTTTATGAGAAACCAAGACAGTGAAAAGGCACAAATAGCCAATTTTAGAGTAACCGGTTATATAATCAAGCCAGTTTCTATGAAACTAGTTCAAGATATGATGTCGGTTTCATTTAAACCATGTTTGGGGGGGGGGGGGCAGGTTAGCGTCACGTGCTCAATAAATTAATTCAACAATTGACTCATATTATAGACGGTTTAAATGAAACCAGCTTAGAAATCTAACCGGTTTCGAGAAACTAAACCGCCCTTTTTTTTACTGGGTTTTAAGAATCTATTATCCTTTCTAGTTAGTAACACATAGTATTTAATATGTGTAGAAATATCAAAAAAGGAGGAAAAGTAATAAGTCAGTTTTAATGAAACCGGGGCAAAAATAGAATCGATTTCACTAAAACCGACCTATTATATGAACTGATTACATGATTTTTCTCTCTGGTTATGTGATCTCATCCATTGTCTTTTTTCAAGAACGATATTTTCTTTTTATCAGGTTCTAAGAATCTGTTATCCTTTTAGTTACTATAATATATATAGTTTTAATAAGTATGAGAAAACCAAAGAAGGAGGAAGGGTAATAGTAATCAACTCATCTAATAGGGCGATTTCAACAAATCCAATTCAAGAATATAACCGGTTTCACTAAAATCAACTTATTATGTAAGCCGATTGCACAATATCTCTCTCTGATTATGTGATCTCAATCGTTGTCCTTTTTAAAAAAACTAAACAGTCTTTTTTTTTTTTTTTTTGGCTAAATAGCCGTAAACAGCTATAAATAGGTGTGGATATTCACATTGTAACACTTGCAAGGAAAGAAAGAAAAGATACTCTCTCATAAATGTTTCATTACATTTTCTCAAACGACATGGATGAAAACTTTGCAATTCGCATGCAAGTTCAAATTTGGGTGTCAAAGATCTTCTCAAAAAATTATGTTCGAATGGGAGATCTTCCTCTCATTCTCCTGTGCTCATCCATCAATCCTTCTTCCCATACTTTTCAGCTTCTCCATAAATCCCACTTCTTATGCTCCCTCTTGTACTTCAAGCACAATCAACTATGCTTTTCCTACACTGAATGAAGTTATGTCTTTGGTTCCTCCTCACACTTTATTCTGTATTCCGCAGTCTTCTTGCAATCTACCTGCCATCAAAATGATGAATAGCTAAACCGACTCTAGTCCCTTTGTTGAGTAGACAAAATTTTTGTATTTTTTTCTTTTGTATTTTTGTTTGTTTTCCTTATCCTTGTATTATGTACTATTCTAGGATAAATAAATGACTTCCTTATTCTTCATTGTTTTATTGTAATTAAAATAAAATAAATGAATTATTATTTTATAAAGTAAAATCGGCTCAAGGTAACCAGTTGATTTTGATGAAACTAGATCTTTTAGTTCAAGTGTGTTACAGATATCAGCTAAGTATACAGAGGCGGTTACACTTAAATCGGCTATCTGTGCATCTGGATCAGCTTGGTTTGTTAAAAAGAAAAATCAAGTCAAAAATGCAATAAAAATATAAATCGAAAGAATGTGCTAATTTAAATGAAACCAGCATAATATTTTGAACTAGTTTCATTGAAACCAGCTTGATTATTTAGACGATTACATTGGAATCGATTAATCGTGCCTGTAGACTAGCTTGGTTTCTAAAAAGAAAAAAAAATTATTTGAAGAGTGGAATAAAAAAAATATTAAATTGCTACATATGTGCCATGTTTTTTCGCTAGGCATGATTGAAATGAAACTGACAGCATATCTTAAACTGGTTTCACATAAATCAACTTGATTACTGATACGTCCTAAGTGCTGTAAGTGTATGGAGATGGGATCATGTAGGACGTTGCAATTCATGTTCTACTAGGTGGCCCATAAAGTCCATCAAGAATGGTGGGCCTACAAGGATTGGTTTGCGCCTCTGCTAAAAGCTTAAGCTTTTGGCATGATGGTTGTACCCTTTCCCTTAGCTTTAGTATTAGAGCTTCGGTTGCAGGTTCGAATCTCACCCCGAAGTGTACTAGTTACATTTCCCACAACCTAAGGGAGAGGGCATTACTTGAACTGGTTTCACTGAAACCGACTTAAGTAAGTGGCTGGTTACCTTGAAAGTGACCTATTTCAGATTTTCTTAATGGCCTCCAGATTTGCTCGTAAACATCTCACCACCTTCTATTCTAGTTAAATATAAAATATAAAACCCCCAAGAAAACAAATATTAACTCAAATGTGACATTTTTAGTTTTTAGCTTGACTATTCGTTATTCTTTTTGTCATTTGACTTGTTTTAAGAGGATTCTTTGGTATTTTTAGCCTATTTTAAGTCTTGTTTTAGGGTTTTCTACAAGATTGAGCATAAATGGTCTCTTGGTTGTGATTTGAACTAACTTTAATACAAATAACTAAACATTTTGAGTTTGAGTGAATAAATTTCAAAATCAAACTTGATCTTTTTTGTATGTTCTTATGAGCTCTTCCTGGGGTTCTTAGGTGACTATATTTAGATCAATCAATCACTCTGGATTAAGGTATTGATTAGTCTACCAAATCAAGAGATTGGTTGTTGTTAATTTCCAAAAAAGGTCAATCTAACTAGTCTTGAATCTTATGATAACTCCTACAACTTTATTGATGGGGTTTGAAGAGCATGAACCCCAAAACATCATCTTTTAACAAAATCACATCAAGGCTGCTCTGAGTCTGAAGCCGGACATGGGCTGAACGACCTCTATTTTTCACGTTTTGCTTGCTTTCAATGTCCTTCGGTGGTGCTTGCTTCTTGGTTTGAAATGGCTTGCCTTTGGATGTATTTTGAGGTGTTATACAAGCCATCCTCAAGCTTAAACTGGAAGTATAAATCCTTATAAACCAACTTTCATCCATAAAGCTTGTTGTTCATGAACCCTTCATGTATTAGCTTGTCCTTGTAATAATTCTTTATTCCTTGAATCTCATCTTCAATGCATTTCTCCTTTGGCCTCTAAGATGATCCAATCAATGTTAGGTTTTCTCCATGATATCCATAAAATCTCCTCACCATGCCAAACCTCCTAACACATATATACGAGATCACTTTACAAGTTAACGAGGTCCATACCAGAGGTTCTTTGACCCAATCCTTATAGGGTGCCCAATGCTAATTGTTTGGTTGGGGTCCATAAAAATAGGATTGACAAATATTTTATCTTATCTCATAATTTTCTAGATAGAACCCTTGATCAAATAGGCCTTAAAATTTTTATACCAAAATAGATACCATATCTAGAATCATTATCAAGATTGTTCCAGAGATAATCAGACTAACGTGATGCCTAAGCACTACTCAAGAAAACATATTTTCATATCTTCAATATTCAAACATTTGCTCTATATTTATGGAGCTTCTTAGAAGGATATGGAATAAATTCCCTAAGTTTAATCTCATAAAAGTCATTTCAAATTCCATTTAAAACATCTCGATAAATCCTTTCCTTGAACTAAAACGGAGAAGTTATGTAAGACAAGTAATCTTATAATAGATTAAAAGTCGAGTTTAAATTATATTTTATATTAATTATATATTAATAATAAATATATTATTTTAAGGTTTTATAAAGATTTTGAGTAAAATGGAGAACATAATTATAATTTTAACATACTTTTAATCTTATTATATCTAAAATTCAATTAAATCGAATGACTTAATTTGAACAGTTACTTTTTAGTTTTTGAAAACTAAAAAGTATTGTAAAACTCATTTGGTTAGCAATTTTTTTACTCCTTTTTTTTTTTTTTTAACATTTGGATCAAATAGATCCAAAATCCAAAAATCCCTCAAAGCTGTTTTCAAGTTCTCAAACCTCCACATGGAATACACTACAGTCAAACTATTTTTCCTTTTCCTTTTTAACCCTTCTCTCCAGTCTTCATGTTTCCCCTGTCTTCTTTATGCACCAAACCAATTCAACATTCATTTTTTCCCCTTTCCCCTTCCTCTCTTTTTTTTTTTCCCGTTAAAGATGCCAAGATCAGATGTGAGCATTAAAAATGTTTAAATTTTTCAATTTCAACTTCTTGGGTGGATTTCATAGAAGCACCAATCTACTTCGGCTGAAAGAAAATATAAATATGTAGGTGGTTAAGGACCCTGTTAAGACTTTACCGAACACAGACGAGTTTCTTTCAATTTTCAGTCAAAGTTTATTTATTTATTTATTTATTTTTATATAAAAATTCGTTCTTTCTTCTTCCTTTTGATACTTTCTCTCCATCATGAATTATACATATACATGTGTTCTGAACTAAGATGGAAACAAAATAAAAATAGAATAAAAGAAGAAGATGAAGTTGTAGTGCAAGTGATCCAAATATCATCTGTAAACGGCAATGCAACAATGTAGAAAAGTAGGATTGCGCGATTGATGTTTAGTTGAAAGGGTAACTTTGTAATTTAATAATGCCCAATACTTTGGTTATTTATGTCTTCGTAGTGATTGAAAACTTAGTAGTGTGTTAAAATCAATCCGAATAAACTTTTAACTCTTCAAAAGTTTTCTAAAGCTAAAAAAGAACTACTTTAGAATTTTACAAAATTAAATCTCTATTTGTACCTAACGTAATCCAATCTCTTATTCTATTTAAAATTTAATACATAGGATCCAATCCGATTTGGATTGGATTGATTGAAATATTAAATATTAAATATCAAATGAATTAGATGATATTTTTGACTAATCGGTTTAGTTGGATTAATACAAATCTTTTATACACTTTAGTGTTTTCCGAATCTATATTTATTTTTTTATTAATGTATTAGAGAATGTCACACAAAAAAGTATTAGAAGATTTGAGTCATGATAAGAAAAGTTTAAAATCAATTATAAAGATTCAGTTGTGAACAAATTGTGTGTGGAGCAAAATGGTATTAAAATTAATTAAACTGACTAATTTTCGAGGCAAATAAATTGATAAACCTTTTCATGCTAATTTGACAATTAAAAATTGATCATGTTTAGATTAGTTTAACTTAAAAAATAAATATTTATATAAAACATGAACTTAGTTGTTTGAGCTTTTGCAAAAAAACACTAGTTAAAAAAAAAATGTCAAAAATTAACTTATTTTTGAAACTGAAAAAAAATAGCTTATTAAATAACTCTTCTAACTCTACAATCCTTCATATAATTTTTTTAAACTTTTTCTCTTTTCAATATATATTTTTTAAAAATTCTCATTTTCCCTTTTTCTATCAATTTTTTTAACCCCCATCCTAGGCACCCCTACCCTCCTCCTAGCCCCCCCCCCCCAACCCCATTTTTGCCTATCGGTGTTTTGTGTTGAGCCTCTGATTTGTTAATTACTTTTTTTTCCTTTCAATTTTTTTATCCCCATACCCTACCCATAGCCCCCTCCAGAAAAAAGAAAAATACAGCCTATCACGTTTGTGCCTTCCGTTGTTTCTTTCTTTCTTTTTTCTTTTTTATTCTTATTTTTCTATAATAGCTTTTTAAAAAACTTCTTAAAAAAATTTATTTGTATATCTTTATAAAAGTAATTGGATGTTTAAGAATCTAACATTTGGTTAGTTTTACGTTTTGATTCTTAACTTATTTTTTGAGTCATGTTGGTTCTCAAATAAATATTATTGGACAACTTGGTCCCTCAATTCTGTTCTTCAAAAAAAAAAAAAAACCATCAAAAAGTTCAGTCAACGACCTCTTAACCAAATTAACAAGGCCAAATTTAATATTAGACCATTCAATTTGTTAAAAATGAATAATTAAAATTTTGTTGGGCTAAATTAATGTTTGTGGCTTAGCTAAATCCATTTTTTACTTAGTCAGAAATCGAAATTTAACTCAAAAGGATTTCAGTTAATATCTATTTCTGACCTATTAAATGGCATAATACTGAATTTGCCCCTATTAATTTAGTCAGGTGGTTGTTGACTTAGTTTTTTAAAAAAACACGATTAGAAGGATCAAGTTATCCAATGATAATTTGTTTGAGGATCAACGCAGGAAAAAAAAAAGAATTAAGGATCAAAATGTAATACTGACCAAAGGCAAAGTTCTTAAACATCCAATTATTCATCTTTATAAATTTATAGAGACTGCATATATTTTAAAAATGGTTTTTTTTAGATCTATTGAAATTAAATTGAACATAATTTATTTATTATTATTATTCAATCTTTTTTTTTTATTTTACAATTTTTTTAAAAAGTTTGATTTTTAATGTACTATGTTAAAAATAATTTAAGTTTATTTAAATACATTAAAATATTAGCATGTAATATACTATAACTTATAAAATGTAATTATTCTACTAAATTTTAAATAACTTATAATAAAAAAGAATTTAAAAAAAAAACCTAGAAGTGCCTTTTTAACCAAATAAGTTTTAATTTTAAAAAACACTTGTAAATTATTACATGCAAACACAACTCAATTAATTAATTATAAGCCCAACCAAACGATACTCTTTGGCAAAAAAAAAAAAAAAGAGTTTAGTGTTGAAATATTGGGTGTATATAGCTACAGCAATATAACACTAAAATTCCACAATAATTAAAAATAAGAATAATAGTATTGAATTCAACTTTTTTGGATAAATACAAAGCAAACTCTACTGACTATTTAAAGGGAAATGAGAAAAATAATGCAACTAAAAAAAAGGAAGTGCTCCAAGTCTAGGAAAGTGCTCCATGTTGTTTTCTTGAACAAAAAGAATAGAAATGCTGCCAACAAACTAGCTAACAAAAGAACTAACTATTTGACTTATTCAAAGCAAATACAGATTTCGGTAAATAATAAATTACTGTGGATCATATTTTATCACTCCCCCTTGATGCAAAGTTGGATACACCAAGGTGAGCTCTAAAATTCACCATCTTCAGATATGACAAAGCTTTCATGAAACCATCAACAACTTGCTCATTAGTGGAGCAATGCTTCATTAAAGGAACTCCTCCCGCAACAGCTTCTCTAATAAAATGATGATGAAGTTCAATGTGCTTTGTTCTTCCATGAATAACTGGGTTCCGTGTCATGGAAATTGTTGCCTTGTTGTCACAGAAAATGTTAGTAGCTCGTTCTTGAACTTGTTGAAAATCTTCTAAGATTCTCCT
Organism: Parsonsia alboflavescens; assembly: GCA_028571225.1. Classification (NCBI taxonomy): domain Eukaryota; kingdom Viridiplantae; phylum Streptophyta; class Magnoliopsida; order Gentianales; family Apocynaceae; genus Parsonsia; species Parsonsia alboflavescens. The sequence goes on from JAOXNR010000030.1 coordinate 20,308,575, forward strand.
CATCCAAATAGCTTGGCAAAAGGATGCAGTTGCTGCTGTGTACTTCGCTTCGGATGATGACAAAGCCATTGTTGCTTGCTTCTTTGAATTCCATGAAATAGCACCAAAACCAAGGCTAAAAATATAGCCACTTGTACTCTTTCTGTCATCTACCAAACCAGCCCTATCACTGTCAGAAAAACCAACTAATTGAAATTTAGAAACAGGTTTGTACCAAATTCTATAGTCGATAGTTGCCTGGATGTAGGGAAGAATTATCTTAGCTGCTCCAAGATGATGCATTGAAGGATTATGCATGAACCTTGAAACCAAACTAACTGGGAACATAATATCCGGACGAGTGTGAGTCAAATACATTAACCTACCAACAATACTTCTATAGTACCTTTCATTTGCTTTAGTCGTTCCATCATCAATGCCCAACTTCTCATTTGTATTCATGGGAGTAGCCGCTGCCTTACAATTCAACATGTTAAACTTTTTAAGCAAGTCTAAGGCATATTTCTCTTGTGAAACAAAAATACCCTCATCAGCTTGTTGAACTTGAAGACCAAGAAAATAATGTAGCAAACCCACATCAGTCATATAAAACTCATGCATCATTTCATCTTTAAATTCTTTCACAAAAGTATTTGAGGAGCTAGTATAAATAATGTCACCCACATAAACATAAACAATAAGTACATCATGTAATATTACCTTCACATACAAGGTAGGCTCGCTTTCACTTTGATGAAACTCATGTTGTTGCAAATGCGTATCAGGCCTGCTATACCAAGCTCTCAGAGCTTGTTTGAGACCATAAAGAGCCCTTTTCAACTTATGGACCTTTTCCTCTTGGCCATCAACAACAAATCCTCCTGTGGCTATTCAACATGCACATCTTCATCCAAAAACCATTAAGAAATGCAGATTTAACCCTTTCTTTTGGGCCACTAATGCCAAAACCATTCTAACGGTCTCAAATCTAGCAAGAAGAGAAAAAGTTTCAAAATAATCAACCTCATGCTTTTGAACATACCCTTTGACAACTAACCATGCCTTATACTTTTGAATTTTTCCGTTGGGTTGATATTTCACCTTGTAAATCCATTTCACACCAATAGCCTTCTTTTCTAGTGACAAGTCTATAGGCTCCCATGTGTTGTTCTTTTCGATGGCCAATATCTCATCCTTCATCGAGTTCTCCCATTCTTCTTTTCCAGCAGCTTCATCATAGCTTACGAGTTCAGCAATCATCAGAGCAAAAGTGGTTGTATAAACATTAGTTAGGGATCGAAACTAACTTGGAGGTGTTTCACGGTCCGTAGATGATGCACTCCGGCCAATTGAGTTACTAATTGGAGAAGTTTGTGGAGTTCCTATGGCTTCTTGTGCTTGTGATGATTCAATATCATCTTCTCCAAATGACACTAACCGATTAGTGGCACTTTCTGGCTGTCAAAAACTATTTTCATAAACAACAACATCTCATCGAATGATTAGTTTCTTAGTAACCGGATTATACAAACAATACCCTTTGGTCTCATTACTGTAACCAACAAATATACACTTTTCATTTTTCTTATCCAACTTAGTATGATCAGTTGAATCAATTAAGGCATATGCAATGGAACTAAAGATTTTAAAACCACTAACAATAGGTTTGTTTTTCCACCAAGCTTCATACGGTGGCTTATTTCTCACCGTTTTTGTTTTAGATATATTGAGGAGATGAACTGCTATAGCTACTACTTTAGAACAAAATGCATTTGGAAGCTTCTTCTCAGTCAGCATGCTTCGTGCCATTTCTACCTCTGTTCAGTTCTTTTGTTCAATAACACCGTTTTGTTTTGGAGTTTTTTGTACTATTTGCTGCCTTAGGATGCCATTCTCTTTACAAAGAGTAAACTCATTGGATAGAAACTCTCCTCCTTGATCAATTCTGAGAGTTTTGAGTGCACAACCACTTTGTTTTTCTGCAAAAGCTTTAAACTCCTTGAACTTTTCAAATGCCTCCGATTTCAAAGTAAGAAAAAATACTCAACTCATGCGAGAAAAATCGTCAGTAAACAATAGAAAATATTTACTATTATTTAATGACTTTGTTGGGCCACAAATATCTGCATGAACCAATTCCAAAGGCTTACTAGCTCTCCAAGCTTTCCCAACCGGAAAAGGCAGCTTATGTTGCTTACCATATGCACAAACTTCACAAACACTATTAACGGAGGTAATAGACAATATGCCACAAACCATACTTTTCTGACTCAATAATTTCAACCCATTAAAATGCAAATGAACATATCTTAAGTGCCACAACTTAGACTCAGTATTAACATTAGCAACCATTGCACAATCATCCAAACACGACAATTCAAGAGGGAACATTTTATTTTCTGTCCTAGGAATCTTAAAAATAAGCAACCCAGATTTCTTAATGTCAAAAACTCCATCATGAAATTTAACCACATATCCTTTTTAAATTAATTGACCCACACTAAGCAAATTATGTGCCAATCCAGGAATATAATAGGCATCATGAATCAACTTTTTAATACCTGATTTGGCCATAATTGCAATGGTCCCTTTGCCTTCAATCTGGACTAGTTTACCATAATCGAGCCCTACTTTCAATTGCACTGACTTATCCATGGTCTGAAAAGGTGCTCTATTTCTCGTCATATGATTGCTGCAATCGCTATCTAAAAAGCAAACATCATTCTTACAAATATTTTGATTCAAACAAGTAATAAACAAGCTATCTTCATCTTTTTTTTCTTCAACGAAGTTGGCTTGTTGTTTGGGTTTTCCATTCTTCTCCCAACACTTTGCCTTAATGTGACCAAACTTTTTGTAGTAATTGCATTGAATTCCTTTCTTGTCCTGTCTTTCTTGGTTCCACATATCAGGCCTCCCTCGACCTCTTCCACAACCATGATAGCCACCTCTACCACGACCTCCGTTTGACTGCCTCTGTTTGGAATAACCTTCATTGACCTCCACTTTGGATTGAAAGGCATGCTCAGGAGTCTTTTCTATTGACCTGTTAATTCTATCTTCATGTGCAGTGAGAGAACCCCTTAGCTCATTGACAAAAAAATTACTCAAATCCTTAGACTCTTCAATGGCACTAACAACATGATCAAATTTATTTGCGAGACTCCTTAACATTTTTTTCACAACTTTTTGATAAGATATAATCTCACCAAAAGTCCTCATATTGTTCACAATAACATTAACTCTAGCAAAAAAAACTTGATTAGACTTGTTACCTTTCATGAACAACGTCTCAAACTCCTCACGGAGAGTTTGCAACTTTACCACCTTTACCTTGTTTTCTCCATGAAATTCTTGTTTCCATATTGTCCAAGCATCCTTTGACTTGGTCTCACCTAAAATTCGTGAGAACACTGAGTCTACCATGGCTTGTTGTAAGGTAAGTAGAGCTTTTGCATCCTTCTTGCAAAGCTCTTTAATATCAGTGGCTATGTTTGCAAAACCATTCTCAATCAAATCCCAAAGCTCCTGTGCAATAAAAAGTGCTTTCATCTTAATGCTCCAAATTCATAATTTTCACCAGTAAAAATAGGAATTAAAGACTGAGGTACATTCCAAGTATTATCGTTTGACATGGCTGCAAAAATACTTACAGAGAGACTATGCTACAACAATAGCCAAAAGAATTGAAGGGCCCACTTTAATCGAACCTTGCTCTGATATAAAAAATGTTGGAATATTGATTGTATATAGCTACAACCATATAACACTAAAAGTCCACAATAACTAAAAATAAGAATAATAGTATTGAATTCAACTTTTCTGGATAAATACAAAGCAAACTCTACTAATCATTTAAAGGGAGATGAGAACAATAATGCAACTAAAAAGGAGGAAGTGCTCCACCTCTAGCAAAGTGCTCCACATAATTTGCTTGAACCTAAAGAATAGAAATGCTACCAACAAACTAGCTAACAAAAGAACTAATTGTTTAACTTATTCAAAACAAATGCAGACTCGGTAAATAATAAATGACTGTACATCATATTTTATCATTTAGGGTACTATATTGACGAGAAAGGCTCCCTTGTGGGAGTTTTGTGTGCTACTCCTCAAAACGATGTCGTTTTGGGCAGGAGTGGTTTTGGAAAAAAAAAAAAAAAAATTGCAGGAATGGTTTTGAACGAGCCAAGCAGCACCAAGCTGATCTTCACCACCACCACCTTCAAAACCTATTTCTTTCTCTCACCTCCTTCATCACCCCTCAAACCCCACACCCCACCCCCTGCAAATCAGAGAACCCCATCACCCCACAACCTGCAAAATCAACCTCCATCACCTCTCAAACCCACACATCGCCACCACCTTTAAATCAGAGAACCCCACACTCCACTTCCTACAAATTAGAGAACCCTATCACCCCACCTACAAAATCAATCACCAATTAAAGAACCCCATTACCCCACCCCCTGCAAAATCAACCACCCACACTGCACCCAACCATAGCACCCCACGCTGCACTCGTAGCATCTCGTCATGGTGGTCTCTTCGCCGTAAAAGAATAGAGAGAGAATGAGAGCAAGAGAGAGAAAGAAGGAGAACACTGCACCCACCATCGACAATCTCTACACCATAGCCGCCACCATTGGAAGAGAAAGAAAGGGAGAGAGAGGATGAGAGATTGAGAGGAAGAGAGAGAGTAGCAGAGACCAAAGAAAGGCGGTTGCTCAAAATCACTCCTACCAATTTTTTCTTTTTCTTTAAATTCTTTTTTTTTTATCAAAAACCACTCCTTCCCAAAAACGACGTTGTTTTGAGGGTTAGCAAATGGAAATCCTGTGCTACAGGGAACCTTTCTCCTATATTTACATACCAGAAAATATAGGAGAGGTCGAGTATCAGACACCGTTCCCAATTATGCTTTCCGAAAATTTGATTTAGGTCTAGCAACAATCCAGGAATAGAATCAAGATCTTACCCTCGCCACCTTGCAGGAATGCTAACAATTCTATGAGAAAAATAGTAACAAATAATGGTTTCTTCAGTTTCCCCTCGGCGTTATTCTCTTGATTTTCCTGGCTTTTTCCTCTTCCACGTTCAAAACTTCTTGCTATACCACACTTCTCCCAGAAAAAATGGATCACTGGTGAAAGTTTTCCCGAATGACACTGCAAAGTCACCAGTAAAATCCGATCCTTCTAGAAACTCAACCGTCAGAAACCCGTCAAGTAGAAGCCATAATTTTCTTGATTTTAATTCCTCCACAGTGCTTGAGACACTATCTTCTTATGGAAATGACTGGAAGAAGGCCATAGAATTCTTCGACTGGGTTGAATTGAGATGTGGGTTCCAACATACAACTGAAACTTACAACCGGATCATTGATATTCTTGGTAAGTTTTTTGAGTTTGGTACTGCGTGGAATTTAATTGAGAAGATGAGGAAAAGTTCATCTTTTTCTCGGCCTGATTATACTACATTTCGCATAATGTTCAAGCGTTATATATCAGCTCATCTTGTTAAAGAAGCCATTGATACTTTTGATCGAATGGAAGAATTTAATTTGAGAGATAATGTTTCATTTTCGAATTTGATCGATGCTTTATGTGAGCATAAACATGTGATAGAAGCTGAAGAATTGTGCTTCGGAAGCAGTAATAATGGTGGCAAACATATGTTTTTAAGGTTGAATGTAAAAATCTATAACATGATTCTTCGTGGATGGTTTAAAATGGGCTGGTGGAGAAAATGTAGGGAATTTTGGGAAGAAATGGATAAAAAAGGTGTTCAGAGAGATGTCTTTTCCTATTCCATTTATATGGACGTACAGTGCAAGAGTGGGAAGCCTTGGAAGGCTGTGAAGTTGTACAAAGAGATGAAGAAGAAGGGGATTAAATTGGATGTAGTAGCATATAATACTGTTATTCTTGCTATTGGGAATACCAATGGTGTGGATGAGGCAGTCAAACTTTACCGCAAGATGATAGAATTAGGTTGTGAACCAAATGTGGTGACTTATAACTCCATTCTGAAGCTGTTGTGTGAAAATGAAAGGACCAAGGAAGCAGTTAAGATGCTTAATGAAATGTCTATGAGGGGCTGTGAGCCCAATGTCTTTACGTATCATTGCTTTTTTGGATGCCTTCAAAAGCCTAAAGATATTCTAAAGTTATTTGATAGGATGATTGAAAATGGGATCAGGCCAAGGATGGATACATATGTAATGCTTATGAGGAAGTTTGGCAGATGGGGTTTTCTTCGACCAGTTTTTCTTGTTTGGGAGAAGATCAAAGAGCATGGACTTGGTCCAGATGAATTTGCTTACAATGCTTTAATTGATGCTTTGATACAGAAGGGTATGGTTGACATGGCACGCAATTATGAAGACGAAATGATTGCAAAAGGACTCTCAGCTAAGCCCAGAAGAGAACTGTGTAGCAATCAAGTAAACAATAGATCTGAAGATGATTGATTTTGCAGTGTATCAGGTCACAAGATATTTCACATTCTTTGAGCAGTGGCCTACCAGTGCAATCATGGCATTTAATTTCCTATTGGCATTGTTTTCTGCAATCATACTGAGGGATTTTGTTTGTAGAGTGTGGGAAGTCATATGATGAAATCATCAGCATGAAAAGAAAATTGTAAGAGAGAAGTATATCTTCTTGGTCGGTCTTCCTGTCTTTGGGGGATGGTTTGGACATTGGCCTTAAAGAACTAATTTCAATCTTCCATGCAGTTCTCCTGAACAATGAATGAAAACATCAAGGAGTAGTGGATATATCTATGTGAAACAAGCACATCGTATGGAATGGTCTTTTTCTCAAGCTTGCTAGCTCTTTATTTTATTCTAATTCCCTGAGGAACCACTGCTTGGTTTTTCTTTAGTCCTCACTGGGAAGATCGATGGAATCTTTTTCTTTTTTTCATGTATGGCTTGTCCAAAGATTGATGAGACTCTCACTGTTGAGGTAGTCCCCTCAACATCATTAGAAATATGAGCTCGAATAAGGTTGGCTTAAATCTTGAGTAAATTTTACTTCAAAAAAAACTGTTAAGATCACTGAGGATTTGTTAATATGCATGCATTCATCCGTTTGCATGATTTGACTTGATTTTAGTTTGTATTAGGTTTGTCTGTTATCATCACCACTTCTGGTCTTGTTTGGGATAAGTCTCATCTATAACTACTTTCATCTTCTTTTAATCTTGTTCACTACTGATGAGAAGGAAACTGTTAGTAGCCCTCATTTGCATATTTATTGTTTGATTATATCAATTAAATTGCCATATATACATTTCTTAAACAAATGGTATTCCCTTTGTCGAATCCCTGCACAACCGTCCTTTTCTGTTGTCTTCTTTCTGTGGAGGTTTGTTGTCCTAGCAATGAAATATTCTAATAATTTTGTCAGTTGTCTGAGCATTGTGGACCTTTCCTATGGAGATATTTTTGCAGAAGTTGGGGAAACTCAATATATCTTTCTGTTGGTAATTTTCAAACTTGTGTCATGGTAGAAGTTTAGAATCAATATCTTGCTTCAGTCGATTTCTCTTGAAGGTTTTAAGTGTTAACCGGCTCTTTAATACCTCCACCAGGACAAGGGCTGGGGTGGCCTGGAGGTGTGGGGACAAATTTTTTTTTCTTTCTAGTTTTAGGGATAATTTGTCCATGAGAACAAAGTGAAATAAGTTAATCCATGATGCCTTCTGTGATTTCTGCACACTAATGATTTCTTCTCTCATTCAAACCTTTACATAGATATCACTCTTGAAAAATATTGTTTATTAAGTTTGGTGAGACTTCTTAATTGCAGCAAAGTCTCGAAGTCATGTTGAGATGAACTTATAATCAAATAATGGTATTATCAGCTTATGGCCGTCGAAGTTTTGGTTTTCACATTTCAAAGTGCATGATGATGAGAAGGGTTGTCTTATGGTGGAGGAATATTTGAATCTTGAAGTTTTGTAGTAGTAGATGTATCCAAAAAATAGTACCTCTTTGTGCTCTTTTGTTGAATTCTCTCCCATAAAAGCCGTCTGCGAATGCTATTCACAAACTAAGTCACCATGAAATTGAAACTTCTCTTCTTGTGTGACTTCTGCCTTATTCAGGAAATCCCACGATCCTTTCTCTGTTTGGTAATTAGCGTAAATCCCTGAGCTTGCATGTAAAGATTCTATCATCTTCAGTTCCATCTGATTCCCAGCTCCCTTAACCATCATGCTTACATTCAAAACATATCTTCACCTGTCAAACGGTTAAAAGGAGGCTATCAGGCAAATAACACTCTCTTTATATCCTTTTCTTTCTGTTCACTGACTTACCGGAAAAAAGGAATTTCTCATTATAGCTGTATAGTTCCCATTCAATCTTGTTGCCCAATTGACTACTTGCAGAAGGTTTTTGGCAATCTGAGATATGTTATCTTTTCTGCATTGAATTCTATATATGCTATTCTGATGTTGCAAAAACTTCTGTTGTTAGGCTCTTTATTTCTTAGTTATATTATGAGAATGGTAAAATTTGTGATCATCTCCATGAAGCAATTATCACAAAGACATAAGAAATGTTTTTTACTTGATAGGCCACAAGTACGATTGAGTGCATGATGCTCATCTTATGTCATAAATTATCTCAGAATTTATTGAATTTGATTTGTTATAATATCATATTACCTTTCTTTTCTTGGCTAGGCAACAAAGGAGCACTTGACTCACAGAATTGAGAACTTGGCTGGAAAACTCAATGATCAAGAAATGGTGTCAAAGGAGCTCAAGAGTGTGGTACGTTATACAGACTGCTTTTCTTTCCTTCTTTATGACTGTTTCCTTGACCAGAATCTGTTAGATAGGTAATGTTGGTTACGAAATTAGTGCAATAAGATAGAACGTATGGTTCACCTGTTTCAGAAATAGCTTGACATGTTTCATAAATTTGCAAAGCAGGTTTCTGATGTTCGTGCTGATCTTTCCCCAAGTATGTACAACTTGGATGACTTCCATAGGATGGCTTTGGGCTTGGTCAGTATTCTTTTATTTGCAAAATATATGTCATATGATTACTTATTACATACCTATATGAGCGGAATTGCTATAAAACGCAATTGGCGGAGCGCAACAGCCAAAACGAGGTCGTTTTGGCAGTTGCGCTCCGCCAGTTGCGTTTTATAGCAATCCTGCCTATATGAGAGTCTGCTACAAAATCTTCACCTCCTTTTGAAATTGGATGGGTGGAAAGTATTTATAAAGGGAATCTGATGATGAAAGTCCAAAGGAGGAGTGAGAAATTGGCTGATGTTTTCAAACCAAGACTAGTTTTGCAGCACAACCATGGTGGCAATATATTTGCAAGGTTCAGGTTTTCTTGAAATAACTAGTTTTCCTGGACAACTTTCTTCTTCTTTTTAATTCAAAGAAAATAGTTAATTCCAATAGTATCTTAAGGGGGTGAGCAAATAATTGTAATTCTTGTTGGTGCATACTGCATAGTTAGAAACGACATATATCGGTGCTTCTTCTTGAGGTTTTGTTTCTTGGACTGGTTTGAAGTTATAACATTTTAAACATTTAGATCCCAAATAATTCACTATTTGGCTATCTTACAGTATAATTCAATATGATGTAATATTTCTCAAATGGATTCATTGCTCCATATTTGTCAATGTTATTTCAGTTTTTTTTGCTTCATTTAAAGCTAATATTTGGGTAATCAACCAATCGAGAATATAATGACATTTTTCAAAAGCAACACTTATATTTTAACCCCTTACCTTTGACACTGCAAATATAATGCGACAAAGAGCAAACGATCAGGAAAATATGATGACAATAGAAGGATAAAATAAAAATACTTTCCTTTTTCTTCTTTAAAAAGCACTTATTGGGAAAGAAAAGAAAACGTGTTTGTTTTAGCTTTCCAGAAAATAGAAAAAGTCAGAAGAAGAAGAAGAAGAAGCTAAAATACGAGAAAATTTATTTTTATTCTGTCATTTCTTTATTTATTCTTCTTTTCTTTCTCTATTTTTTTTTAAAATTTTTCTTTTTTCATCTTTATTTTTCCTTATATTTAAATATTTTATTCCTCACGGCTTATGAAAATTTATTTTTACTATGAAAATCATATATGCATACACACAAATAAAAAAGTACCGAACTCCACATTTCGTATTTATTTTATATCTCAATTAAATAGGAAATGCCTAATTAGTTTTTTTCCCCCTTTGATCTGTCTTGAATTCATACTTGAGTGTAGTGTTTAACATGAATAACAATTTTCTTATTAACACATTAAATATTACTTAGTATTTAATGTATTACTATAAATTATGTAATGTAGAAAATTATCATCAATTCTTTCAAATATAAAAAATTATTAATTTCAAACAACTTTTTATTTTGAACCAAATGCAAAACCAAGATAATCTATAAAAAAAAGGCAATACTTAAAAGTCTTAAAAAGTACTACTTATTTTTTAAACCTATCCAAAAAGGTCAGATAGAAAACCTCGTATTCAATTTGTATGCCTGCTATATTTTTATTACAATCTAACGTTAATTAATGCTCAAAGCTTTAGATAGAACTCTTTTGATTTTTTTTTTTTCAACTTTCGTGTATTGTGTATGTGTTCTTATTGGTGGACAAACTCTTTTCCTTGTTTCCACCTCTATCTTTATTTATGTTTGATTTATGAAACTGTATTTATTTATAATAAATTTCTTGTATTAACTCTGTCATTCAATTAATCAAAAACTAAACTGTTTCTCAGACATGGAATAGGTCCTCTCATCTCAACAAACGAACATGTCATCATCAAACTCAAAATCAGCTTTTGATGAAAATCGTTGGATCATTCAAATTCGCCAAACTCTTGAAGAAGAAGAGTTTGAAGAAGAAGAAGAAGACAGTCAGATTCCCGTAAGCATCTTTTGTGTCCCCAAAACCCTTATGGTTCGTAATGCAGACCTCTATATACCCCAACAAGTTGCATTGGGTCCATATCATCACTGGCGTTTGGAACTCTATGACATGGAGAGGTACAAGCTTGCCGCTGCCAAGAACGCCCAGAAACTGCTCCTGCAGCAGAAACACCACAATAAATTTAAGTTCCACCATGTTGTGGATCAACTTTCAAGATTCGAAAATAGAATTCGATCCGTTTACCACAAGTACCTTGATTTCAATGGTGAAACTTTGATGTGGATGATGGCCGTGGATGCTTCATTCTTACTGGAATTCCTTCATATCTATGCTGTTAAAGAAGGAAAATCATCGTTATCTAGAGTTCCGTCGAGACTGTCTCATTTGGTTGATGTTGCGGGAAAGAGGTCTTCCCATAATGCAATTCTTAGGGATATGGTAATGCTTGAGAATCAAATTCCATTGTTTCTTTTGAGAAAAATGTTGGGATTTCAGTATCCGTCAATTGAGGTTGCAGATAATGTTTTGCTGTCCATGTTGATTGGATTCTGTAAGGAGCTTTCCCCATTCAAGATGATGGAATTAGAAGAAGAAGAAACAACAGATTCTGCTGCTCATTTGCTAGACTTTCTGTACCATGTGATTCTGCCAAAATCACAAAGAATTCTGGCAGAAACTGATGAGCAGGGTGCTGATGAAGTACCGAAAGAAGATGAAAATTCTTCTGGTAATAAAAGGAGTTATGCAAAAAGATTTCTTGGGAAGATGCCCTCCAAATTGAATAAAGACCTTGTTGTAGGTTTTATTCAAAGAATGGTATTCTCAAGACCAATGAAACTCATACTGACAATTCCTTGGACTATCATCTCTAATCTTCCACCGTTCATGATCATCAAACAGCCTGTAGAAGAGTACCTCTGCTTCAGTGAAGATAAAAAACAAGAAAACTGCCCACAAACTGAAAACTCAGCCAACAACATCCTTAAGCCACCATTAGTAGAGGAAATCACAATCCCATCTGTGACAGAGCTTTCGAAAGCTGGTGTGCAATTCCTGCCTTCAAATGCAGGCATCATTAGCATAACATTTGATGATAAAAATGCCTCATTTTCTCTTCCCATAATCAGTTTAGACATGAACACAGAGGTCGTGTTGAGAAACTTGGTTGCATATGAAGCCTGTAATGCATCGGGGCCTTTGATCTTTACACGGTATACAGAACTGATGAATGGGATTATTGACACTAAGGAAGATGCAAAGTTTCTACGAGAAAGAGGGATCATACTGAATATGATGAAGAGTGATGAAGAAGTGGCAAATCTGTGGAATGGGATGAGTAGGTCATTGAGATTGACAAAAGTACCCTTCTTAGACAAAGTGATTGAAGACGTGAACGAGTATTACAACGGGAAATGGAGTGTAAAAATCGGAAAGTTTATGAAGCTTCATGTGTTTGGGTCATGGAAATTTCTCACATTACTGGCCGCAGTTCTGCTCTTGTTCTTGATGACTTTGCAAGCATTTTGCACACTAAATAGCTTTGCCCGTTCATTTCATGTCAAACGGCAAGTTTGATTACCATATATATTAGAACCGCTCATTGTTTAGGTTTATTATGCATCTTACATGAGTTACCAGAGCGCTTCATAACTCTTGCTCCCTTTTTACCTAAATTAAATAGTTTTTTGTCTTTTTTTTTTTTTTTTTTTGGCAATTAATGACTTATTTCATTTTATCCAAACAACTTTTTATTTTAAAAAGTTCTTTTAGATTTATGTTTCAAGATACAAAATAACTTACCTAAAGTCCATTTAAATGAACCCTGAGAGAGTAGTGCAAAAATGTATTAGAAGATTTAAGAACATTATTTGTGAAGATATGAAAATACCTACCTAATTTCTAATAGCGTCCAATAATCATCTAATGGGAATAGCCTAATAATATCCTTGTTATTCTGATCACCTTTTTCTGGATCCAGATCTCCTTTTACATATCTATGTATCACTCACGATTATACTAATAAAATATTAACAAAAATCTTATTTGTAACATTTCTTTATTATCTTTTAATACATTGTATATATTAAAATTTAAAAAATTAAACTTGATTTTTTAGGACACATGTTAAATTTCCATCAATGCACGCAATGAGAGATCCTGAGCTCCTTTTTCTGCATTTGGCCAAAATTTCACGATCAAGCACTTTGTGAATCAAATCCTGCAGGGTGCCATGCCTTTAGCAAAGGAAGCATCAGAATTTATTGATATGATTTTTGTTTTTATTGAAAATTTTAATATTAGTAGTTGGAAAGTATTAAACCAATTAATGTGACAGTTTAGTTGTGAATAAAGAATATAAGTAAACTTGAATAAATAACAATTTCTTGATTTTACAAAATGAAAGATAATTTGAAGACACAAATACGAAAAGGAAAAACAAAAAAGGAGTGGGTATCTAAAACTTTCCACAATCTGACAGTAATAATGACATAACACAACTGGTATTTGAAATAGATAAGAGAGAGTCAAAGGTGATTCCGAATCATCTGAATTATGCTCAGATTCTGGACTTCAGGTAATGTTGTTGTTGTTGTTATTGTTCATTCCTCTCCTCATAGTCATCATAGCAAGCTTCTACTCACTTGCATGCCATCATCCACCCATTGTTGGAATTCCTCATTCATATGTATGGCAGCTCCAACCTCAAAAAGAAGACACTGTGTACTCAGAGGCAAAGTAGAATCTACAAGAAGAACTCTTCCAAAAGTAAAATCTATCAAAGCTAATCCCATACAGCACATACAAAAATAATGAAATGTACATCCACCAACAGCCCCAGCCCCAGCCCCAGCCCCCGCACAAGGCATTCAGTAATTGACATCAATCTATTTTTTTTCTAAGGAACTTCCTTTTCATGTTGTGTGTGTGTGTGGGCTCACACCCCAGGACCCAAATTAATGTTCACAAAATAGTCTTATACCCGTAATAGTACGGCAGGAACAACAGAACGTAAGACGCCCTGTAGCAGCCAAAATGCTGCATATCACAGCCGCAGACAAAAAAAAAATTTCATCTGGAAATTACCCACTGAATTTGTAATGTACAAAAGTTAGGTCAAAATCTAAAGAAGGTGATTGACCATACAGGCAAATTATTAAGGTAAAAGTTGAAAGATTCAGAACACAGGCAAGCCTGAGATGACAGTGAAAAATCAAATTATCTTTGGACGTGCAATTCATATTCTGTTAGAAAGATAGCGAGAACACTTGTTCAATGCATCTCCTAATAGCTCCTCATCACTCCTATTACGTAGTTGACCAGACAAAAAGCCTCCATCAGCCTCCATATTGGGCAATGGAACACGTACCATGCTATATTTCCTCCCACATCAACCCCAGGGGCATAGAAAACAAGGAACATAAGAAAATCGCCCCTAGGGGCACAGATGGGTTGGCAAGGCAGATATGAAGTTTGGTTAACTCCGATGGCAGATGAGGATTTGAACCTCGGTAAGGACATTATCCCGAATTGATTCGGCAAGTGACTGTCTCGACAAAGATAATATTCTGAACTAGCAGCCTACTCGTTACGTCCTCTTCGCCTGTTCTCTAACATTTCATGCACATCCCTCGATTTATACCCCACTGACATAAAAGACCTCTGTGACTAATGAGAAGGATTTCGCCCGCAAGGGACTTTCCCTTAAACCAAAGGAACATAAGACAATCAACTAGACAATATACCGGAGCAAATTCTTTTTTTCCCTTGTTAAGATCCGTTAGCACTAAAGGTGTCCTATCATGATTATTTGATCAACATGCAACGTGAGGATCAAGGTTTTTTGGACCGATTCGATATGAGGAGCAAAACTGTAGAAGATGAAAATTGATCTTTTTTGTTCAAACCACTTTGAATCGATTGATTAAATCAGTGAACCGTCCGATTAGTAATTGGACCGACCGATTTCCTTAGAGCAGAACATGGGAAATTGGGTTCTCTAGGGCAATGTTTTCAGAACCGGACCGGTCATTGAACCGGAAAAGTTACTGGTTCAAGGTTTAATGGTTGGACCGGTATTGAATCGGTAATTGGACCGGTAATTGAACCGGTTA